>LR749606.1:1605496-1778723 GCA_902729485.2 Mus minutoides | reverse complement strand
ATATATATATATATATATATATATATATATATATATATATATATATATATATATATGCACATATATATATACATACATATATATATATATAATTAAAACAAATAAATTTAATAAAAAATTAAAAATTGAGGAAACAGCAGGGTGTATTTAAACCCTTATATGCTCTTGACATCTCTGGAGATTCAATACACAGAAGTGTGTGCACATGAAGAACATTTCCCTTTGTATATAAAGATTCTGTGAGTTATCATAATATTCATTAATAATTAGGTTTTTGTCACTGTACACCATCTCATTTTATTTTTAAAATAACTATAATGTAAGAGAGCCATCCTCTTTGACATGACAAAGCAGTCCTTCTCAAAAGTTGAAACACAGGACAAGTTCATAGTCTGTACAAAGAAAAGAAAAAACTGAGTTTGGGACTCTGACCTCTGTCTTTCAGATGTGTCTAGTTTTCATTTGGGAGCAGAAGGTATATGAAAACATCGTTAATGGAAAGGGCATTCACACACTCTGAGAGCCTGAGTGATTGACAATGCTCTGGGTCTTTTGTAACCATGAGAGCAATGTTCTGGGTCTTTTGTATCCAAGAGAGCAATGCTATGGGTGTAATTACAATACCTGTATTTGAAGACATGGAAACGAAGATCAGAGAGGTGAATTCACACATTCATGCTATACCTACAAAACAATGGACGGACTGAAATATGACTGATGTCTTCAGCAGCTTGGGGGCCTCTTGCTAGCTGAGCACCCCAGATATGGGGAGCTCTGTAATGTCTCACTGTGTTGTTAGGACCAAGGGATACTTGGATCCCAGAACTCAGACGAATTTGTCATTGCAGAAAAATTATGTAAATGTAAATGTAAATATTTGGGTTATATAGTTCAACACATATGCAATAACACATATGCAATAACACATCCATACTTAAAAACAATGCACAATTGCCAAATAAACTACACAAAAGAGGACACCCAGAAATGAATGATACAGCAACCTTTAGAACGAACTGGTTTCCTCCTTGTACTGGCTAGTTTTTGTGTCAAATTGACACAGCTGGGTTATCACAGAGAAAGGAGCTTCAGTTGGGGAAATGCCTCCATGAGATCTAGCTGTGAGGCATTTTCTCAATTAGTGATCAAGGGCTCCTTGTGGGTGGAACCATCTCTGGGCTGGCAGTCTTGGGTTCTATAAGAGAGCAGGCTGAGCAATCCAGGGGAAGCAAGCCAGTAAAGAACATCCCTCCATGGCCTCTGCATCAGCTCCTGCTTCCTGACCTGCTTGCATTCCAGTCCTGACTTCCTTGGTGATGAATAGCTTTATGGAAGTGTAAGCCGAATAATCCCTTTCCTCCCCAACTTGCTTCTTGGTCATGATGTTTGTGCAGGAATAGAAACCCTAAGACACTCCTCCTTCTGTTTTTCTGCCTTCACTTTTTCTTTTGATGTTGAATCTATTTTTGTTGGTGGTGTTTTTGTTGTTGTTGTCTTTTCCTAAAGTAATTTGATTTCAGTGTGATTATCACAATGTCCAATTTTAAGTCTTTGTAAGGTTGTGACTTGTGATTTAAAGGTCTGTTGTGGTAAATCTCTCCAACCCAAATATGCCCCAGCAATGAAAACATAACTCAATTAATATGAATATAGGCTGTGAGCATAGATTGGGCAGATCTACCACTACACCACCATCTTCCACATCTTATGAGACCCCTTGGAACTTGGGTTTTCTCCAGGCCATGTGCTTCTGCTCTGCTTCTCTTCTTCTTGTCCTCCTCTGCATCCTCTCCCTCTTCCATTTTCTCCTTCTTCCTTCTCTCACCATCTTCCGCCCAATCATCAGCTCTCCTTTATTTTACAAATTAAGGTGGGAAGGAGGTTTACAGGAAATCACCTGAGTGCTGACTCATTCCTTGCTCACAACCACTCACAGGAGAACAGAATTAACATCAAGTATAATTAGCCCCAGGGCCATCCACAACAAAGGTCTATAAGTCAATCCAGTTTTTTTCTATGGTCTATGCATATAACATATAAATACATGTAACAACAATTAATGAAGAAGGCCATACATGAGAAAGAAAGCAAGGAGGACTATATAGATGAGATGAGAGGGAGGAAGGGAGAAATGATATGATTGTATTAAAACTTCCAAAGTAGAATTTTCTTTAAAAAGTCAACTTTCCATTCATTTCCTTTTTAAAAAGGCATCCTGGACTTGGTTTGGGGGGGCATGCCTTGAGTTCCAGAACATGGAATATAGAGACAGACCATCTGAGTTCACCCTCATCTACACAGTTAATTCTATTTATTTATTTATTTATTTATTTATTTATTTATTTATTATTAGAACCAGGCAGTTGGTGGGACCCTATCTTTAAAAACAACCACCACGACAACAAAAACATTTTTAAAAACATGTGTATCTTTCTTTTTGGTAGAAATGAGTTCTTGTAGAAGATTCAATAATACACAATAAAAGATATCATGTGATAAATTTTACTAAAACTGGCTTACCAATTCAACTTTTATCCTATTAAATAATTTAAATAAGATTTAAGAGGAAATATATCCCTTTCTTATACAAAATCATATGGCATGAATAATGTCCAAGCTTTCTCAATGTTCTTTCTATAGCACACATTTCTCATTCACCAGTAATATGCCATCCTTCCCTAGAACAGTGTATTTATATTTAAAACAAATGTTTGATGGAATATATGTTCTTGTAAGCCATGTATAATAAAAATAATTGTGAAAAGTTTGTGGGAAATAAAAATATTCTGTAACTATCTTTAAATTATTAAGGATACCAATAAACTTTCATAAATGCTGAGACAAAGTTTAAAACCCATTATTTTAATCAGTCACCAAATTTTCAAAGTATATAAGTATACACATAACTATTCTTTAGATTTAAATAATTTAATTAATCCTGCATATCATGTCATCTACAAATAAATGTATATGTAACCAATAAATAAGAGAATCATAATTTATTTCAAACTTAACACAATATCAACCATTTGAAAAACTTTCTATGCTGAGGGCTAGTTTACATAAAATTTAGCCAGTTTTAAGTGTGCAATTGAATGATGCTTTTAAAGATGTATTTTAGTTTTTACTCTTTACAAAAAAAAATTCCAAATAACGCATAGAATTCTCTTACATTCTTTGGCTTTTTCCAATATCAGCACCTCGTAACCAGAGAGTATTTATGACAACTGTGTGTCACACTGGCATGGCACCCATGACACTCTTCCCCAGATTTTAGCAGGTTTTTCCCTGTCTTTCAACACTGGAAGCCCATCCCCAGTCAGCAAGTTCTGCAGCCCCTCCTTGCCTTTCACAGCTGCAGCTGTGATGAAAGCAAGCCAGTTACCTTGTACAATATTGCCCCTTTGAATCATCCTGATGGTTCCCTGTGATTTGACAGAAATATCTTAGACTTGGGTGAGGAGTATTATCGGGACCCACTGTCGCTGCTGGCTTGTCCTAATGGGGCTAGAGGGTGCCTGTATATCTTATTACTCATGACCTTGACCATTTGCTTCAGAAGGCATTTGCCAACTTCTTACACTATAAAGTTACTATGATAATGAATTTTATTAAATGCATTTTTGGCATCTTTAGAGATGATTTTTTTTCTTTTACTTTATTAAATGATGAATTATATTAATGCATTTCCTAATGTTTAACCACCTTTACATCTCTGGAATATACTTCATCGGGTCATGATTCAATGGTTCTTTTAAAGTACTTTTCCATGTGGTAACTAAAGAATCTTTTTTTGGTGTAATAGATTTTCAAGGTCAGTTCCCATCTAATTAGAGAACACTGTACTGTTATTTAAGACAGTTTAATCTGGGAATCCAGTTAACAAAGTACTAAACATACTGCAAGCATATAAATAACACCTAGTGCCACTGCAATACCTGCCACTGTCAAACTCCTCCTAGCCCCCTTATATTAAATACTAGCAAATCCAAAGACTGGTTTAGCAATGAGGAGGTCATCTTCCTTTTCAATATTAGTGATGCTTAATCCAATCCCATCCATCTCCATGAGCTGCTCTTATTGAATGTGGCTGCTCAGCATCTGTAGCATATAAGTCTCACATTTTTATTACTTTCTAGGTCTTTTCTTCCCAGAGGTATGGTACCAATCAAACATACCTCCCATCCATCATCCACCTCACTGGCTCTTCCTTGCTCTGCGGTCCACGGTCCAATCAGGGTTGCATTTGGCAAATCTACACTCCGAATAAATACAACTCCATGATGATGGATTGATTGCTTTTGCTGTTGACCAAGTTTCCTCACCGAATCATAAGTTGCTTAGAACACCAGGCTTATGTATTCTTCCCCACTGCACGGCAGACCATAGCATCATTGCGCTTCATGGAAACTAGGGATTTAATGAGTGTTAAGTGGAACCGAATCAAACTTGACACTTTGTAAAAGATTGTATTTGATTTTATTTGATATGACACAGTTTTTATGAAACGTCCAATTAACTGGGGGGAAAAAGAGAGCTCTCACATCAGAAATGTTTCTACCGTCCTTTGCTCTGCATATTTGCCTTTAATTGACGAATGTAAAGCCTTCCTGTAGGAGTTTGTTTGCTCCAGAGAAGGCAAATCCCTTGACAACCAAATTTCTTTTAATTTCACTTTTGGTCTAGAGAAAAAAAAAAGCCCTTTATTTATGAACCTTACAAAACATTCTTATAACGTCTGATGCACAAATATTGATCCAGGAAGGTGTCACCTCCTGTGGCTTCCCTGTGGGTTTCCACTTGGAATTGCCAAGGAAGGCTCGCAGAGATAGAAGGGGAATGTCATGTCAACCATCCTTTGCTGATTCTTAGCTGTGAAAGCCATATGTGTTGTTTTTTAAGCTCACAATAACATCTGCAGAATCTAATGTCAGAAAAATAGAAAAAGGCAGTAAGTATAGTTCAAAAGCATTCTTGCCTATTTAACAAAAAAACATTTTTAGCTTTTATTGACTTTATTCTTTGACAATTTAATCAGTATATATAAATACATTCTGCTTTTTGTAAATCCAACTAACTTTAATATCCTACCCCATATTATGCACCCCTCATCTCCTTGTCTCATATTCACGCCTTTTGGGGACTTCCTGAGTTTATGCAAGATCATTTATGTGACCATGGTTGTAGAACCATCTCTTGGAATCTGTGGGTCTCCCTCAAGGTACACAACTGAGAAAAATGACTGCTCCTTTTCCAGAAGCCATCAGTAGGCAACTTTAACAGGAGGAGTGATGAGCCTCTTCAAAGATCCCTGAGGATCAAGGACATGGCGTAACTGTTCTGCTCAGGGAAGAGGACTTACTTGTAACTCATTCTCAGCACCATGAGTAGACTTGTGTCTCTACCTGCCCCAGAGTTAATTGCAAAGAGAAGTGTCTCTAGTTAATTTTGGAAATATCATGTGTGGGAAGGCTATAAACATAAATATTTAAAAGGCAGTTTGGCTTCATGACAGCTAAACAGCAGTAGTAAGTTCACTTTTAGGACACAAGACCTCCTCAGGCTTGGGGATTTTAACTAAGTTTACAGTACTAGGAATGATTTTCTGCTGTGAATCAGGCTTCACTCTTAAAGGATATTGGTTAATCCTAAAATGATTATGTCACTATTGCACCAATGAAGCCACCTTACTCAGTAAGGTGATACTGTAGTACGTAGAATTAAAAGATAGTTATGTTTCAAAAACAAGTTATAAGGGAGATATCTGTGTATTTAGATGCTGCGGTTCCGGAAACCCGGGTTATAAAACACAAACTGTAGTACAAGTTTTATGAGATATCACCTTATTAATCATTGTTCAAGGGAGTCACTAAGCAATCCAGGCTCTTGCGTTCTTCCCTGTTTCCCACCAAAAGTAGTTGATAACAACCTACTATTGAAAACACCGTACACGTAGGTTTAAGAGTATAGAGAAATCAAGCTGGAACTGAACTGGAAGTCTCCTTCCTGATGATCGATCTACAACGGTGCCTGACATGTCTATTCAGGATGTCAGCATAGAGAGGCATAGGTGATTTTGAGAACATTTCTAGTTAAGAGAAAGT
This sequence comes from Mus minutoides, assembly GCA_902729485.2. Lineage (NCBI taxonomy): Eukaryota > Metazoa > Chordata > Mammalia > Rodentia > Muridae > Mus > Mus minutoides. Next base: position 1,772,619 of record LR749606.1, on the reverse strand, counting down.
TAGTTAATTAATCCATACTTAATGAGTTTGAAAGTTAAACTAGAAAATGATTATATTTCTTAATAAATGATAGTTTTAAAAGTTGGATAATCCATATTTCTTTCTTGAAAATGGTGTTTTATTCTTAAGGCAAACATATTTAAATGACAATAATGACATTCACTGATAAGAGTAGAAAGAAGGAGAGATTTTTCTTTGTTAATCAGTTGTCAATATCTATTTCACAGCCACTTGGCCTTTACAGCTGAATCTTCATCAAGACTGACAAACTGCCTAAAACATTTTTAGATAAAATTTATCTGAGATTTTTAAGACATTGAGAGATAATTTAAAAACCATCCCAATTATTTTTATGGGAAACTTCAGTAGAATAGCTTCATACTAGCATGAATTAATTCGATTCAGTTATCAGAATCAAGGAGATATGAATTCTATACACAACTTCAAAACTCTGGGTGCGTACAGCTACAAAAAGTGTGAAGGAAATTGACCCAATAATTTAACAATAGCCAACAGTGCAATAGACCTGTACTGCTATAACCTAGATTTCTTCTAATTATTAAACATATATCCTTCCTTAATCCTAATGATAAGACTTAGACAGTAAATGAAAAGTGTAGCAAACAAATGCTTATGAATTTGAAGAAAATGTTCCTGAAAAGGAAAAAAAAAATCTGCTTTGAGAAGGGTGAAAATGTAATTGAAGATAAAGAGTGACTTTGGTAGTTAGTGCATTGAGAGAGCATTGTTATAGCTGTATCTGCATGCAATCTATATTGATGTCACATCGGGGCCTCTGAAAGCTCCAACCTACTTGTAAGAAAACTATAACTAAAGATGCAAATAAACTTGATTAGAGAAATAGCTCAGAGACTAAGAGCACAACAACAACAACAACAAGAAACACCTTCCTTGACACCAAGGGAAGACTAAGCCTGCTGACCCAAGTTCAGTCCCTATCCCCTACACAAAAATGGAAACCACAAACGGGCTTCTTACCTCTCCCTGCTCACTAGAAAACACACTACATACATGTGCACACACACAAACAATGAAAAATATTAAATAAGTTAAAGATAATTCATAATAAATATGTTAGTTATTCTGACCATAAAATGGTCTTTGATACTCATTACACGACTACCTAGTATACCAATGAATTAACACTATATTTCATATATATATATATATATATATATATATATATATATATATATATATATATATGAATTCATAATGTTGAAATCCATTTTGAGTCATTTCTCAATTTAAAGTTGGATACTTAAATTGTATAACCTTAGTGACCTGTCACATCTGACCACAATTTTTCCTGAGACACACATATTCAGGCAAATACATTATTGTACTTTATGAAAAATAAAGAATGAGAATCATTTCTATAACGTTTTTTTAAAGCAACATCTTATCACCATGTGCTCTAATTTACTGAATATTTAATGATGTAAGATGAATTTGGTTGATCATACTACTTTTGTATAAGGTTATCAAAATAACAGTTGACAAGTCCTGGGGACTTTGCAATACCCGTTTCTACATCAAATACCTTTTCCCCTATCATTATTTTCAAACTGGTAAAGACTTTTCTCTATGGAGAAAAAAAAAGTGCCAGATTTCATTATTTTGATGTTTCCTTTTTAATTTGCATCCTTAAAGAAGCTTTCCTTCATTCCAATTCATGAGTTTACTCGTTTGCATTTAAGTTCATGACAGTACACTTAAACTATTCAGTCACATCTACCTCTTCTGGGAAATTTTGACATCTTTCTCTAAAATGCTTGCACTGTTTTAGGTTTTCCCTTTTAAATTCAGTAGCAGATCATCAAGCCTTTGAATATGGCATGCCTGGCAGTTGTCAAAGCAGAAAGCCATACATGTTTGCAAACACAACAGATGTTCTTCTAGTTGACGTGAGTGTGTCTGTTTAATGAATGGATGCTGAATTAATCAAATTATTTTTTTCTGTATTCCAGAGCAGAAAAGTTACTAAAATTAAATTATTCATGTAGAGTAGGATCCAAGAGCAACAGCTATCATACTCTGAAACATATTAGCAAACTATTTAAAGACCTTAAGTCCTAGAAATATTTGTAAAAACCTCTTCACAAGGGAAAGCTCCGGAACTCTAAATAAGATTCAAGCACTTCTAAGTAATGTTGTTTTCAGAGAGTTGTTTCTCCAAACTTACTATTTCTAACATAATTCATAATTCACTGGTCTAATATATTTGTAATTTCTGATCTTATATGTATATGTATGTATGTATACCTTCTTGAATCAATATTTATTAAGTATACTTATGTACCGACACTAAGTTGGGCTTCTGATAATCACACATAAAATTTTGGATACTGTAAGAGTGCCTGTGAGTTACTTAAAATATCATAGATGTGATATAATATCACTAAAAATATTATGTCATTTTAATGACCATGAAATCACCATGGTTTTACTGTGTTTTGTGAGGAATTTTATTTGATTTATCAGTACAAAAAGCTTCCTTTTTTATTGAGACAGATAAGGAAGCAAATGGAGTAATTCTGCTATACTAAATTCAGGTATGTGGATAAGAGTGATAACTTATTTAAGCTGCAATTTCCTTATCCTCAGAGAAAGGTCAAAACGAGTTTGCATTTTTTGAGTTGGGGGGGATAAATCAACAACTACATAAAATTTAAATATAAAATGCACATGCAGAAATATGCCTTGTATATTAGTCTTTTGTTAACAAAGATTAAACAATGTCTCAAGGTCAATCACAAGAAAATTATTCAAATTAGTAAAATAGAAACAGAAAAAAAACATAAAATCACAATATAAAAATCTACTTATTTATTGATGGATACACAGTTACCTTTGGTATGTAATATTATATTAAATTATTTTTAGAAGTACATATTGTATACTAATAGGAGTAACATACTGGAATGGGTTGCTTTGTTTTAATATGTCTAATTAGTGTTGTATATATTAACATTAAAAGTTAGTTATTTTCTAAGGCTTTATTAGATTTTAGTATTAGGAAATTAATTCTCTCATATCTGTATTGTTCTTGAATGTTGATTTACTGTGAATACTTTTTGTATCCTTTACAGAAATTTTTACTACTTTTAATCATTCTTGAAACACATGGCTAAGGTCTGGCATAATTTACCATTATCATATATTTGCCAATATAGGACTACTTAAAATATAATTCTACATGAGTCCTATTTTAGGGACTACTGCAATGTGTTCTTGTCTTAGTGAACTCCTTCGCACCTGTCCTGTGAAGTTGGGGTAGAAACTGCTGAAGGTAGGTGTTGAGAAAAATGCGAGTGTTTGAATCGCCTTCCTGGGAACCCAGCTCATTAGTTTTCCACTCTAGGTAAGGATATACCCTTAAACTATGTAAATTGATTGGTAATTAGAGCGATAAAAATGAACATCTGGTTCTTTAGATGCTGACCTAAAAGATGAGTTCAATTTTAGAAATTATGCTATGAATAAGAAAAAAGTGTGTGAAATAAGGGTGTTACACCTGATTAATTTAGGAATTACTCTCAAGTTGGCAATTAATGAGACTATTTCTTGAATGGAGTATATTTTATATGCAATTATTGAAGAAAACCTGCAAATATCAGGCTGTTATGGTTTGGATGTGAAACGGCCCCCAGTCTCTGTGTTTGAGCATTTGGTCACCAGGTGGTGAAGCTGTTCTGGGAACTTGTGGACATGGCGCTTAACACATGGGAAGAGATTGGAAGCCATCTTTGAGGGTTCTGTGAGAGCCCCACTTCTGGTCTAGCTCTCTGTTTTCTGCTCTGCCAAGATGTCAACAACAAGTCTTTCTCCTCTTCCCTATCCCGGAGAAGCCATGATGATTTGGATGCTCTCAGATCAAGAGGAACAAAAGCCCTTCAGTGTTTTATCTAATTTGGAGGAGAGTTGCTAATGAACAAATACACATTTATTCCCTCTTTCTTAAAAAAGATTAACTGTGATATATTTTAAATTAATGCAACACTTCTAACTTCTTTGCCATATGAAATTAAAAATATTATATAAAAAATCAGATATCTATCCTGAAATGTGTAATCCAAAGAGAAACCCTTAGGAGATTCCATTTTTATAAATACATTGTATTTGAAAATACTACTAAGTTGATGATATGGAGAATATATAAGGGCAAAGATTGGATGTTTAACATAAATACTTTCATTAAAATAATACTTTGTGGGGCTGGTGAGATGGCTCAGCGGGTAAGGGCACCCGACTGCTCTTCCGAAGGTGATAAGTTCAAATCCCAGCATCCACATGGTGGCTCACAACCATCCGTAACGAGATCTGGCACCCTCTTCTGGAGTGTCTGAAGACAGCTACAGTGTACTTACATATAATAAATAAAATAAATCTTTTTAAAAAATAATAATACTTTGTATGCTAGATATTTAGTAAGAAAATAATCCATTTTAATTTTTTTTATCTCAGAAACAAGGCCCATATGTTAGGTGATAAATATATTAATTTACTTGACTATGGCAAAATATTACTACATAGAAGTAGATAAAAATCATTCTGAAAACCTTAAATATATACACAATATCCATTTTTAGTTTGTATTATTTCCTATTTTGACAAATAAAATAACTTTATTGAAGATTTTCTGTAGAATTCTCATCTGTTTATTTGTTAGTTAATGAGTTTTGGGGAGAGACTCATGCTTTGGGGGAATCTAATCACATAGAATGTTCAAATATATCAACTAAACTTACAAAGAAAGCTAGGGAGAAACTTGTTAGATGTTTGCGAATTATTATTGACAACTGAGGTGTAAATTCTGCAAAACTTTGGAGGATAAGAGCAAATTTCGGAAGCTCCAGAGCCTTATGAGAGACGCCTTGAAAACACTAGTATTTTCACCTATTTTAGACATTTAATGTATGTGGAAATGCATACTGAACACACTACGATCATCTCTGTTTAAGCTGTGGAAGGTTTTATTGCCAGTGTAAGGTCAGTTGAATAGCTGCATGAGCAAACACAACTGAAAGTGGGTGCTGCCAACGACAATGGCATCTTTAGTAATTGTGGTTACATGGCATCACCAGCTCTCTTAATTGAGTAACCAGGTGATTCTCAGGAGGAACTGTTAATTGTGGAGGATCCGCAGACAGAAGGGTGTATTTCACAAACTCATCCTCAGAGACCAGCTGTGGTGTCTTGCTATATAATTGATTGTAATAAACTATATTTTAAACACTCTGCAAAATCCAAGGGAACACTTTAGTTGTCGTAAGAGCATCATGCCTCTGAGAAGACAAATCCTCAAACCCATTTCATATGATGGCTCTGCAAAATACATCCTTCTAATTTCTTGAATCTCTAGAAATACAAATCCCATCAGATTTCTTGGAGTTGCAAAGAAAAGTGATTAACTTTCCCTTCTTTTCAAGACTGGATATTTGCATAGATCACTTTTTAATTTAAACTGCTTACCTAACCTATAAAGTGCAGTTAAACCAAGTGCTTGTTATCAATCATGACTCCAGAAATGTAACCTTTAATTTATTTTTATTACTTGTTCAAAATGTAAAACTTTATTCAAATGTCACAGCTTCCCTACTTCCATCAAGAGAAAACTAGTTTAACAAAAGAGTGTGAAACCTTTTACCAAAGCTATTTACTGCAGAGGCTCTGTGGGGTTTGCCCTCAGTTTCAAAATGTATAGCTTCTTTCTCTCCAACAGTTAGCTACAACATGTGGTCCATACATGCACTTTTACTGTAGTAGAATTACATACACCTTTACTATAGTAGAAATTATTGTCATTATAGTATGTAGCTAAATTGTAAGCATGCAATTAATACAGTATTGTAGAGAATGTTTGAATGATAATTTTGTAATACATATGTGCAGTACAGTGGAATGTATGTATTTTTTCACTTTCTGAAAAAGGTTTTCTAGAATGATTTTTAAAACATTGATGTCTCATACATTAAAGGTAATTTATTGTTCTAAAGACAGCATTATTTATATACAAGAAGTATTTCCTTATTATCATAAAATGGCTCATATTTTGAAAAAAATGCCCCAGCACACACACACACACACACACACACACACACACACACACACACACAAATCTTGCACAAGATTTAAAATAAATACAAATAGCAACATCATTTTTCTGTGTGTGTGTGTGGTTCAGAAGCAGAGACGAAGTAAATTTTTCAGAAAAGGTGTGATATTGTGAGACAAGAAGCTATATGAAGTATTTTATTGATTGGATGCAGATAACAATAGTAAAAAGCATGACCTCCTCAGAACAGGACAGTGAAAAGTTCCTTCACCTCACTGTAGTGCTTACATGTGATCCAGTGAAACTGACAGTGTTCACATTCTCTCCTTCTTTTCTCCTCCTCCTCCCCTTCTTTCTCCTCCTCCTCTTCCTCCTCCTCTTCTTCCTCCTTCTTCTTCCTTCTGCTTCTTCTTTTTAATTAATAGGTTATTTTATTGATTTTCATTTCAAATGTTTGCCCCCTTACCAGTTAGTCTTCTCTCCACAATGTCCCCACCCCATCCATCTCCCTCTGCCTCTATGAGGGTGTTCCCTCACCAACCTACCCACTCCTGCCTGCCTCCTCTAGCATCTCCCTACTCTGGAACATCGAGCATCCACAGGACCAAGGCTTCCCCTCTTACTGATGCCTGACAAGGCCATCCTCTGCAACATGTGCAGCAGGAGCTATGGATCCCTCCATGTGTGCTCGTTGGTTGGTGGTTTAGTCCCTGGGAGCTCTGGGTTACGGTATGGTTACTTGATCTTGTTCTTCCTATGGGGTTGCAATCCACTTCAGCTCCTCTTTTCCTTCCTCTAACTCTTCCATTGGGTTCTGTGGGCTCAGTTCGATGGTTGGCTGTGATTTTCTGCATCTGTCTTAGTCAAATGCTGGCGGAGCCTCTCAGATGAGAGCCATTCTTGGCTCCTATCTTAGAGCACTTCCTGGCATTTGCAGTAGTGGCAGGGTTTGGTGTCTGCAGATGGGACAAAAAATGGCTCTCTCTTCTTAAGACCATGAAATTTTGTTTGAGAAAAAAATAAGAGAGTCACTATAAACTCTTAGCTTGTGAGTGCTCTTTCTACACCGAAGAGAAAAGTATACAGTTCATTTGTAAGTTTATTTGTCATTAGATATTATTTGCAAAACTTGTTTTCTATAGTATCAATTCATCAATAAGTGTATGCTTACTAAAACTGATTCTCTTAACATTCACTTCAAAGTCTTAAAGCCCACTAGTGCCCAAATCTCTCAGGAACACTTGGAAGACTACAGTGATCAGAATAGATTTTGCTTCATAACCTCACAAAATGTATATTCTAATGGAAGAACAGAAAATGTTGAAGAGGTTGCAGTCAAAACTATAAATTAGGTTTTTCTAGGACTGACCTCACTGAGAAACTCAACCTTGAGTAAATATCTAAAGCCAGCAAGCAGCCAAACATCTGGTTATCTAGAGAATACATGTGTAGGTGGAAGATAGAGTTCAAAGCTTCTAAAACAGAGACAGATCCACCTGTGAAATTGGAGGAACTGCAAAATAACTGTTGCAAAAAAAATGAAAGTAAGAATTGTAGGGGGTAGGGGATGGTTTCAAATATACAAAATTATATTTCAGGGAGGTTGAACCTCACCTTCCAATCAAGGAACATTCAGAGAATATTTGATGAGTAGGAAATTGTGCCCTTAGATCTAACCTGGTTTGATCTGCTGTGAAAGATGACTTCTAAGGGTACAAGAGTTGAGTGTAGAAGATGACCTATGAAGAAAGTAAACAGATCCAGGTGAAAAACGTAGGCACTAAAATCAAGACATTAAAGTAGAGTGAGGAATCCTTAACAGATACTTACAGATAAAATGCACAGTGTCCTGATGGTCCTCAGGCGGCTTGTGCGACAATGACGGAAGCCTGTAGACTCTAAACAAGTCTTCGGGTGTTACTGTCAGCATTAAGCAGGAAAGAAATGGCCACCTAGGAAGCTGGTCTTCAGAAATACTATTAGATATTTATCATATGTGATGCCTTAATTACCAAATGACATTATAGTTTACTTCAGGACACTGGTTTAGGAAAAATATTAGCAAGACCCCAAAAGTACAGACTACAAAAGCAAGCATTGATAAGAGGGATTCTAACAGACAGCAAAGCTTTCCCAGGGCAAAAAACCCCAACGTGCCCAGAAGATACAAATGGGAGAAAATACTTCAAATTCTTTATCTTCTACAGTACTTAAAATCAAAATACAGAGATAATTCAAACAACACCATAGCAAAATATTGTTTCTGCTTTCAGTAACTGGATAAGCAATATTCTCCTTACAAATGAACATGTAAATTGTTTAACTTCTGGTACTTCAGTATTTTCACAGGGCTCCTAAAATTGTCCTTTCTCCTTTTCATACTACCAAATGATTTTCACTACACAGAGACAATTATCAAAGTTCTGCCCCTTCTTAATTACTTTTTTTGTTTTGTTTTGTTTTGTTTTTTTGAGACAGGGTTTCTCTGTGTAGCCCTGGCTGTCCTGGAACTCACTCTGTAGACCAGGCTGGCCTTGAACTCAGAAATCCGCTTGCCTCTGCCTCTGGGATTAAAGGCGTGTGCCACCACGCCCGGCTAATTACTTTTTCTTTTATTCTAAAGGAAGTAAAGATTTCACAGATGTCAATCAAATAGCTATCACACATGAAAATATTAAGATGCAGGATCTTACAGTATGAGGGTATGAGATTGGCTCCTATGAACTCTCCTTCACCCTACACATCCACTTAATGGGCAACCTGAAGTAACATCAACCATACCTTAGGTTGGTCCTTCCGTTATAGGGAATGTGTGACCACCTACAAGAGGACCATATACAAGCTAAAAAGAGGTCCTATATTTTCTCAACAGAACAGGTTTTTAGCAAATGCAATAAAGAAACTAGGCCATATATAGCTTAGAGTTTTATATACATATATATGAATCAAATAAAATAAATAGCCGCCTATTTCCATGCCAAATCAATCCTAGGCAATTTAACTTTGGATTTTGAGTATTTCATAGATAATCTCTGATGACTGATGATTCATGGAATATAAATGACTGACTTCATACCTCCCTGGTCCCGGTACACTCCCTTTCTGCAATTAGGTTTGGCTATTCCAGGCAATTCCCTGTGACAATTTTATTTGAAAGCTTAGACTGACAGAATACCTCATCTCAGCTCCCACATTTACTTTGGGGTTTAGGATGCAGTGATTCCATTCACACTAAATATTCAGACCTGTCACTGTAAAATATGCCCAGGGTGGCTCTGCCTCTCTTTTGCTGTGGCTCGGAAGCCTTTCAAAGGCCCGTCCGAGTGGAAGCACTCAAGCGAGTACATTTTAAAGTGACAGTTCTATATCTAAACTCTATGGTCTTAATGAAATCTTTATTCTAGAAAGTGAACTTTTAACTCAGCAAGAGGCACTGTAGTCTCCTGCCTCTCTCTGTTTAATTATTTCCAAATCAAGTTCACGGGCACAGAAAACATTTTCAGGGTACTCGGGAGACCTGACTGAACTTGTCCATGGAATCAGGCACCTCTGAGAACATAGGAGGACTTTTTCAAGTATCTTAGGTTTGCAGTTTTGAAGTGCTTCTTGGGGCTTTATTTGTTATGGGGAAGGAGAGTGGCTTTCGCTTGCCAGTAGAAGTTTTCAAAGGCCCTTGACATTACTAGACCACAAACAAGGTTCAATGTGGAAGCTGGTGGATATTTGTACAGTTCTTAGATTTGGGCATGCTGTGATTAACTTGGCCGACGCCGATGGCTAAGCACCATGGCCACTGGCAGCAGAAGGATGGCAGGTCAGCATCCTGATTCACTGCCAGACCCTCCTGGGGAATGCTTCATGATGCTTGGAGCAGGTCCAGATAGCTAGTCCCTGAAGAAGTTTCCACGAATGATGCTCACCCTCAAATTAACCTCAGAATTTAAAGCCATAGCGATGGAAATAGTTCGTCCCAGAGACGCATGCTCTCATCTGATGTTCTGCCAGGTTCTGACTGCAATGTTTTTGCTCTTTGCATAAAAGTGATCGCACTTGTGAGCTTTAACAGCGTGTAAATATCCAGGTACCCTTTTGAGAGGAAACCCAATGTGTTTGTTGAGGCTGTAAAGCTAACTCCGCTATGTAAACTATTTGAGTCCCTATAGTCAGAGGCTGTGTGGAACCGACAAGTCACTGTCACAGCTCAGTTGTCTGAATTCACTGTCTAAGGCTCAGTAGTAGATGAGTGCTAGGTTGCTTTGGACGTTCGGTGGTTGATAGAAAGGCAGTCTAAATTCTTGGCCCAGTTCGTCTCACCTGTGCTCTTCTTGATAATACCAACATTGAACTTTTCCAGTCTTCTTTTATTTGGAGTGGTCCTGTCCATTGAAGGTTGAGAAGGAGCAGTAGATCAAGACAGATTTCACCTATTGCCTAACTTAATTTTACCATTCACAAGGTACATTTCTATGCCACAGTTTCTTCATCTATGTAATAGGTTTGTTGTATAGCATGTATAAAAAACACTTGGAGAAGTTTCTAGCACATTGTATGTGTCATGTGTCATGGGTCTGTTAAGTTTTATTGTTCTGGGTTAGGGGTCACTCAATGACTTCTACAAACTGTAAGAGGATTGGAGGTAAGGATTTCATATTCAAAGCGGTTTATGAATGGCCAAAGATAAAAATTAAAACACTAAACCTTGAGTGTCTTATGTGCTTATCTCACAAGATTGCTGTTGCAAACTAGTGTATTTATTATATCACCTGCACTGTTGGCATTTGCTAGTATATTCTGCTACTGGGTCTAGAAAAACAAAAGTAAAAAGTAGCATCATTGCACCTATCCAGAATAGTTTTCAAAAATCCAGTACCTCTCCCTCAGTCCTGAATGTTCTTTCTCAGATCTGTAATAATTAATTTCTTCATAATTTTACCCAGTATGTATCACAGATTTTCTGTCAGTCATGGCCTTGAGATACCTGGAAAGTTCATCATGACAGAGACAGTGGTGAATGCCACTCCTACAGATAGTAATTTTTTTTAGTGTAATCATTGCCCAGTTATAAATTCTTCTAGCTCATCTGATCCACGTTGTGAATTATTACAAAGTGACACAGAAGCCCTGTGGAAACGTGAGTCAGTGATGATCCCATGGTACTTACCTGATTTACTCAGGGTGACCTTAATATTACAGCAAACAGAAAGTAAAAACAAAAGCACGGCTGGAAGGATAGGTCAATGAGCAAAGCATATGTCACTCAGAGTATGAGAACTCGTTCAGATTCCCCAGTCCCACAGGAAACGGATGTAGTGTGGAATTTTCAATCTAGCACTCCCATGGCACAATAAGAGACAAGGACAGGAGATTCCTCAGTGCCTGTGAGGTAGCTAGCCTAGAATACCCAACATAAGACAACAGAGACTTTCTGTCAATAAGTAGAAGTTCAAGTGCCATCCTGATTGTCATACACACATTACACAAACACACACACAGGAGAAAGAAAGAGAGGGGGGAGGGGGAGNAGAGGGAGAGGGAGAGGGAGAGGGAGAGGGAGAGGGAGAGGGAGAGAGATTCATACCCTTATACACATGGGTATAAATATATGGACACACACAGATTTTAGAAATGTTGGTCATCCTGTTTTTCAGGGGCAGCAGCATCTTCTCCACTTAGAGACCTGGAGCTGCACCATCTTTTCCACCAAGAAAGCTGCAGAGGCCTTGGGAGCTGGTTCCATGCATTCTGCTTCTCATGCCATTCAGCTCACTTCTCTGCCTTAGCAAAGAAAAGCAATAGACATTTACTTTATTCTGCATGCTCACAGGGGATTCAGCTAGAGACTCCCATGAATTTTCACAAAGTAACATGCCTTACCTGTAGAATTACATTTTTATTGTGACCTACAAGAGGGACACTGAAATCTATTTTGTAGTCTGGGACGATGACAGACATTCTCATTATGGTGTGTTCTAAATTTCTGAGAATGATGTTAGACATTCCTTCCCTAGAGAATGTGATTTTTTTTATTACAGACAGGGAAAAGTCACTTCAAATATTTCCTGTCTTATAACTTAAGGTATTCACTCATTTGGTAGGCTCATATGGAGTTCTTGATGCATGATGCAAGTATACTCATGTATTTTAAGTTCATCTCTGTCTGTATCTCTCTATATGTACCCATTTTGTCTATTGACATGTAATCTTGTTATATAGCCTTCTACCCCAACTCTCTTTTCATTCCTAGGTTCAAGCTATCCTATGCTTCAGCCTCATAGTTAACTGAGATAGCAGGTGCACCTCCCTCATTCCTAGGTTCAAGCTGTCCTCTGCTTCAGCCTCATCACTAGCTGAGATAGCAGGTGCATCCCTGAATCCAGTAGCACATCTCTCTTTTTTAATCAGGAAAAAAGTTTATGTCGAACAATATTTTGTGGAGTTGATCTTCTATCTAGGAAGACAGACACATAACGAAGTTAGTACCACTCAGTGTTTTATGCAATAGACTGTGCAGAAAACATAAATGGATGCCAGGAAAGCTAACAGCATCTGGAAAACCATAGAAGAGAGAGCCTTTAATCTCAGTACTGAACGATAAGTAAACTGCAGTCAGAACTTGGGGAGAGCTAATACTTAGAGTTTAATATTCCATCCCATGAAGGATAGCAAACAGCTCAGTAACACACTTGCTCTCTGTCAATCCAGGAAATTGTTCTACCATCAACTCTCTCCTCAAATCTTTGAAATGGATTTGATATGCTCGCAGCTTTCTACATTATATTATGAGCACAGTCAACAGAAAGGTCTTTACAAAGTTTCATTTCAAATCCATCATTAAAACATTCAGAATTTTTCAATGACTCTCTTGACAAAATCAGAGAATAAATGCCACAGAATAAAATCAAATAACAACAATAACATAAAAGAATAATAACTCTAATAAAATCAGACTCCTAAACGTGGTCTCTCAGGCCCTGCAAAATCTCAGACTATTAACACTAATCATTGCCCAAGTACACAGCTTTGGGTATAGGTCCTGACAGCACAGCAACCTTCCTATTGGGCGTGCTTCCTTTGTCTGGTGCACTTTTCCTCCAGATATTCTTACATCTCATTTCCTCTTGACTTCTACACTCAATCCTCTCTAGTAATCCCCAAGGCCACCCCTAACAATACCATCTAGTACACAAGGCCACTCCTGTCAATACCATCTAGTACCTGCCACCCCTAACAATACCATCTAGTATACAAGGCCACCCTTAAAAATACCTATTATACAAGGCCACCCCTAACAATGACATCTACTACAGAAGGCCATCCCTAACAATACCATTGATTACCCCAGCCTCCAATTCTATTGCCTGTCACTTTTAGCTCACAGGAACATTGCTGGCACCATGTATCACTGGGTTTCTTCTGTATAGTTGCCCATATATTCACCACGTAGAGCCACTAAAATGTGAGCTCTATGGGGCCACACATTTAAATGTATTTATTTCTGTTATAAATCCTATTTGTGAGGATTTCCAGATCACTAAAGTGTAGAATTTAAATTAGTTTATTTTTTGTATAAACTCTATTTGTGAGAATGTTCATAGCAATTAAGCTTTAAGAAGTAAAAGGTCCAAAAGTTGAGCAGATGACATTTTCTGAAAAAAAAAAAATTGTTAAGATATCTTAGGAAACATGTCCTTCTCTTCTAGGTACAGAGAGTCCATTGATTGGAATAGAATCTTTGGAACATCAAGTGGCATCCTTGTCATTTACATACCTCTGTGTGAACTATCCTTGCACCCTAATGTGATTTCCAGATGTGTGATCCCTGAGGAGAATGTGCTTATTCAAATAACTGGGAATGAAAGACTTCCATTTCTATCATGCAGTCAACAGAGTCTGACTGGACCTGCTCACTTCTGGTAAAAGCTATTAAAAAAAAAAATCAATGAAGCCTATAAGATTGGAATTATGGGTATGCATAAAATTGAATGGAGGATGGAAAATTAAAAGCATCATATGATAACGTGCCTGTCTAATGAAGTAGGCCTGCTTTTGTTAATGTGGAAAAACCTGAAAGAGGAGTTTTCACAGTTCAAGGTAACAGTCCAGATATAGAGCAAATTTCTTGAGTCAATGTAGAGATTTTCAAATAAGCAATGCTGTACATGTGACTATGAGTTAGAGTGCAGACTTCATTGTGTGCGTTTTATAAAATATGGAAAACAAAAGTATGAGAACAAGGAGCTTGGGCCTTGTGTGGTGGTATTCTGCTGTTTGAAAGGAACAAGAAGCCAAGTAGATTATGAAAAAAAAATAGAAGTCCAAACTCAAAAGCCAAGCAAAATTAAAGGTGAAATTCCAGGAACAGATAAGATGGTTCTATAATTTGAGGGCTGTTATTTATATAAATTATGGAAAGGCTCACTTTGTTCCAGATAATAAAAATAAAAACCTAAGAAATACTCCAAAACTTTACTGATAATTTTTTTTTTTTTTTTGGTTATTTGGATCATACTTTAGCGGTCAGTATTGAGTGGCTGGGCGATCACATCTCATGACTTCCTCCTTCATTTGGCAGATATTAAAACAAACATGATCAGTTCTTATTATAACAAAAGTAAATAACCGTATGTGGACACTATATTGTATATTGTGTAACTAATCCTTACTTTTAGCTGACCACAAGCTGCAATAAACACCATCTGCAAGTTTCTTCCCATTCCTGTCAAAAATGTCAATTCAATCTTGTTACTTGCTAGTGATATGAAATATATACAAGGGAAAGAGAGCAATAAAACACCAGAAGAATTTCACATAAGGAGCATTATATTGAGCAAGAAGATTTTTTTCTTCCTTAGAGATACTTTCTAAATTAAAAAAAAAATGTTTTTCTCTAAAATATGGTCACTTCACTTATTTTTAATAGACTTGAAATGGTTAAGTGAAGAACTATGTTATTCCATCTTTTACATATTATTAATGGGTTGATAACAAAATCTCATATTTAATGATGGGAAGGTAGAATTTAGGAATGTTTAGGTGATTTTTTTATTAGATATTTTCTTAATTTTACATTTCAACTGCTATCCCGAAAATCCCCTCCCCCATCCCTGCTCCCCTGCCCACCCACTCCCACTTCTTAGCCATGGCGTTCCCCTGTATTGGGGCATATAAAGTTTGCAGTACCAAGAGGCCTCTCCTCCCCAAGATGGCCAATTAGGCCATCTTCTGCTACATATGGAGCTAGAGACACGAGTTCTGGGGGTTCTGATTAGTTCATATTGTTGTTCCTCTTCTAGGGTTGCAGACCTCTTCAGCTCCTGGGGTTCTATCTCTTCCTTCTCCAATGTGGGCCCCGTGCTCCCTCTTATGGATGACTGTGAGCATCCACTTCTGTGGGAGTCAGCTATATAAGGGTCCCTTCAGTAAACACTTGCAATCCTATGCAATAGTGTCTGAGTTTAGTGACTGATTATGAGATGGATTCCCGGTGGGTTAGTCTCTATATGGTCCATCCTTTCATCTTAACTCTAAACTTTGTCTCTGTAACTCCTTACATGGGTATTTTGTTTCCTATTCAAAGGAGGAATGAAGTATCCACACTCTGGTCTTCCTTCTTGAGTTTCTTGTGTTTTGCAGATCGTATCTTGGGTATTCTAAGTTTCTGGGCTAATATCCATTTATCAGTGAGCCCATGTCCAATGACTTCTTTTGTGATTGGGTTATCTCACTAAGGATTATGTCCTCCAGATTCATCCATTTGCCCAAGAATTTCATAAATTCATTTTTTTAATAGCAGAATAGTACTCTGCTGTGTAAATGTACCACATTTTCTTTATCTATTCCTCTGTTGAGGGACATCTGGGTTCTTTCCAACTTCTGGCTATTATAAATAAGGCTGCTATGAACATAGTGGAACATGTGTCCTTTTTACCAGTTGGAACATCTTCTGGGTATATGCCCAAGAGAGGTATTGCAGGATCTTTCGGTAGTACTATGTCCAATTTTCTGAGAAAATACCAGACTGACTTCCAGAGTGGTTGTACAAGCTTGCAATCCCACCAGCAATGGAGGAGTGTTCCTCTTTCTCCACATCTTCACCAGCATCTGTTGTCACTTGAATTTTTGATCTTAGCCATTCTGACTGGTATGAGGTGGGATCTCAGCATTGTTTTGATTTGCATTTCCCTGATGATTAAGGATGTTGAACATTTTTTCAGATGTTTCTCAGCCATTCTGAATTCCTCCTTTGAGAATTCTTTGTTTAGCTCTGTACCCCATTTTTTAATGGGGATATTCGTTTTTCTGGAGTCCAGCTTCTTTAGCTCTTTGTAGATGTTGGATATTAGTCCCCTATTAGATTTAGGATTGATAAAAATCCTTTCCAAATCTGTTGGTGGCCTTTTTGTCTTGCTGACTGTGTCTTTTGCCTTACAGAAGCTTTGCAATTTCATAAGGTCCCATTTGTCAATTCTTGATCTGACCGAACAGGCCATTGCTGTTCTGTTTAGGAATCTTTCCCCTGTGCCCACACCTTCAAGGGTTTTCCCCACTTTCTCCTCTATAAATTTCAGTGTCTCTGGTTTTATGTGGAGGTCTTTGATCCACTTAGACTTAATCCCAACTCAATTCTTCTCTGAGATAGAAAGGGCAGTTGGCAAATTCATCTGGAATAATAAAAAAACCTAGGATAGCAAAAACTATTCTCAACAAGTAAAAGTACCTCTGGGGGAATCACCATGCCTGACATTAAGCTGTACTACAGAGCAATTGTGATAAAAACTGCATGGTACTGGTACAGCAACAGACAGATCAATGGAATAGAATGGAAGACCCAGAAATGAATCCACACACCTATGATCACTTGATCTTTGACAAGGGAACTAAAACCATCCAGTGGAAATAGGACAGCATTTTCAACAAATGGTGCTGGCACAACTGGCGGTTATCATGTAGAAGAATGGGAATTGACCCATTCTTATCCCCTTGTACAAAGCTTAAGTCTAGGTGATTTTTTTAGAAATGGCTACAGAGGTTAAAAAAGAAGTAAATCAGAGACAGGAATTCAAATCTATCACACTAACATTGTTGACCTCTAATTTGTCAGTGGAATATTATGAAAAGCACATTTTTTTGGGTAGAAAACATGGATAATTTTCACTGAATGTTTATTGACCAATTAATAGTGAAAGAGTTAATAGTATTACTTTTCCTGGAATTTTAGGGTAAGTTGAGCACAGGTAGAAAACAGTTGGGCCAGCTCAATTTCCTTGGCCTTCGATGCAATCCAGCCTAACAGAATACATAGAATAAGTTCTGAGCTTTCTGTCCTATGACTAGTCCTAACCTGGTACAGGAAACCTAACCAACTAGTAAGGACTAGTGAAGTCATGGATCTTGGAGAAGAACCTATTATCTCCACTTTCTAAGATTTCATAATCCCCAACTATATCCTAAGTATCTGTTCACATGCCCATGAATAAGTGGATTCCTCACCCCTCATCAAACATATGAGCTGAACAAGGCCAACAACAACAACAACAACAACAACAACAACAACAACAACCCAGCAGACATGCCAAAGTGGACAGGAGAATGCACATGAGGCTCCAACTATAAGCAAGAACTAAGTTCCTAAGGAATATCGAGAGCTAGAAAAGTCTTCTTCAGAGGAAGAGCACACCAATTGGTTATCAAATGTCAAATGGTCAGCCCTGAAAACATACATACAAGTCACATTATAAAGGCTGAATAGAATATATTATTGTGTTTATATATTTAGAAATATATAAATGAATGTGTACAGCCCATGAAAAAGAAAATGAAGCCCATGGATTCAAGAAAGAGAACTCAGTGGGGTTACACGAGAGGGTTTGCAGGGAAAAAATGGTGCAATTAATTTCTAATCTCAAAAAAAGTTATTTTTTTTAAAAAGGTCCTGATATTTGCCCTGTACTCTGGTATAGTAACTGCGTGTTCTGATGGGCTGAGTGTCCATTCAAATGACACAAATGTTTATTCTGAATCATGAATGCTTCTGCCACACTCACAGGAGACCATTTTGAAAACAGAATGTTTTCTCAAGTGTTCAACAACACAAACACATTCTGTGTTAGGATGATCATTTCCAGTCAGCCCAAGTTGGTACCTGACTATCACTACTGAATTCTTTTCATCTCTGCCTTTATGGATGTCCTAGCTCATCCAAAAGTTGCATAGCTCTCTAATAACATCATTTATTTGGTCAATAGTCATGTAAAAGTCCTTGGGTTAATAGCACTTTCTGTTATCTGGCTAAGATGATATTTCTGAGTAAAACAGCTTACTCCTGACTCATTTATTTGACTCCCCAATGTAGTGGTGTGTGTGTGTGTGTGTGTGTGTGTGTGTGTGTGTGTGTGTGTAAAGAATTTTTCGGAGGGTTGCCTTATGTGATAGGGCCTGGGCATTACATCATGGCTGCCTTCATACTGGAGTGGTTAGAACCTGACAGCTGTGTAGTTCACATAGCTGATGTTTTTGGAAGTCCCAAGTGGGTATTGGAGGCCTAGAGCTCCCTGATGAGCTGCTGGCCTTCAATTCAGCAGTTGAATCTGGAACTTGATGGCAGCAGCTGATGACAGCAGCCGGAAGAAAAGGAAAGAAGAAAAAGAGGAAGCCAGCTGACACTATTCCAAAAAGCAAGTTGCAAGGCGCCAAGCATTCTGAGAGTACTTCTCAGCCTTCAGTTAATCTTTTTTTTTTTTTTTTTTTTTTTTTTTTTTTGGAAGTGTCCACACAGATAGAAGCAGACAGGTGTTCCCTATTGACCTATTGATTCTAAATACTGTCAACCACACATTTCAGACAAACTGCCACACCAAGCTTGAGTTTTAAATAGAAAAATTAAAAGGGTAAATATCTCAACAAAAGTATACCTTACTCCTTTCAGAACAGTAAAATTGGATGAAATTAAGGCAGGTAATACTAAAATGTGGTAATGAAGTCCTGACATATTTATAGACAGATGTGTTAGTTTAACAATGGTTGTAGGCCAGCAATATACTTCATTCTATGTCGGTGGGAATTGTCACAATAAAATCTCTTTTCATTACACATTATTGTAGACATTGTCTTTCTTCTGTCTTCTGTTGTTGTGAGATCGAGAGAGAGGCAATACAGCAGTATAAAAGCAGATATAGTCTTAGACCTAACTAGATCATGCAGCAGAAAATTTCTACTGGAAATCTCTTGTGCAAGCTGGAATGCTTAAAATTGCTGAATTAGCCTTTTAAGTTGAGATTAGCTTCATAAACTGGAATCTTCATTTTCCTTTCACACCTATTGGAGGGTTGGTCTGGTGTTGCATAGACCCTAAATTCTGTACCCCAAGACTTACTTGCCCCAGACAAGTGATATCCCACAGACAACAGCTTTTGTTGTATAAACCTTCCTCCCCAATTTAAAATTGTATTGTTTAATTACTGTATGAATTAAACAATAATAAACAATCTAAACGAGGTAGCTATAGCCAACTACTGGAGGCAATAGAAGTAGGCAGGATTTTTCCCTACAATGTATGTCAGTAACTAATTTTATATTTAAAAGACAACAGTTTGAGTCCCAGTTCCTGAACTTATTACCTATGCAGAATCCAACAAAATACCAATCTCTTAGTTACTTTTTGTTAAGTTATGAAATGAAGATATGGTCAAACTTCAGGTTGTTTAGAAGAAAATATTAGTGGGTGGGTATAAATTAATTAAATTATCATCAACTAGCTTCCAAATGAAACTCAGACTAGGATTTATTTATTTAGCTTTTGCACAATTACTGGGGGATTACCAAAATCTAATTTTCTAATGGCTAGACTGGCTACTTCGCCAGATGTGCTTCCCAAATCCTTGTTGTTTGTGACTCCCCAGGTTATCTCTGCTCCTCCAGCCTGTCCTCAGGGTGGGCACATGCTCCTGGTTCATCACATGTAATGGAGACCTCTTTATTCCCTATATCTTCCTCCTTCAATCTCTTCTTCCTCCTTTCTACTCCAGTGTAGGGGACTCATTTTTATTTCTTTTCTTTTCATAGCACTAACTTCTTATCATGAGATAAATGTATTTTTTTTGAAAATTGATAGTAGCCTTGAAAGTAGAAAGAGCAGAAACTGAAAAGGAAGGACAAATATTTCAATGAATATGATCTCACTAATTCCTTAGTGTCAATACATTAACTGCCAAGGTGCAGAATTATCTGAAAAAGGTCACTATCAAGTACTTTCCATTATCAATAAGTAGTGAAAAATAAAATAACATAACAGATACTTTCTTACTTAAGAAATAAAATACACATTTACCACTGTAGAAAAATAACTAAATGTTTTGATTTCATTTTTTTATCTACAAAAAGTATTTACTCATTTTCAACTGTATACATATTCTACTGTATTTCATTTATAACTGTATTCTTGAAATCCATTACTATCAGCTTGTAATATCCTTTTTCTGTAAGCAGATGAGGAAGGTTATATAGGTGAATAGAATTAGGTCAGGTAACTTATATGCTATGTGATTTCCATCTGTTATCTCTTTCCATCCTCAAAACATTGTAGTGATGTAAGAATGTGATTGCAACAATTATCACAAGCAAATAGAGCCTGAGCGAAATAAAATAACTTCCCACTGTACTCTGTCTAGAGAATGAAAAAATAGGGGCTTGTCCTCATTAACTTGACCATCAAATCAATTTTCCTCATTGTGGTACTATATTGCAAAAGACTATTAAATTTTACAAAATTAAATCATCCTTAAAAACACAATCATCCTATTTGTTTAAAATATTGATGATTTTATTTTGTGTTACTAATTACTTAAGCCTTTCTTATCCTTAATCTAAAAATGCTACTCTCATATTCTACCATAACTAATTCCTTTGAATATGATATATTTAATATGAACCACAACTTTGGAAGAAATATGCCTGTTTTATAAATCATTCAAATGTATTGCTTCTAAAATTCAAATTACCTTTTATATATTTAATCTTGATACATATCTCTTGTAATTAAAAGTAGTAATAAAAATATAAAGATTGAAAGAGAAGAAAAGCAAAGAGAGATTAATAAAATTCAGGGAATGGTGTGTTAAAAAGCAATTATTTATTTTTAAATTGATGTGGAAATTTTTGTTTTCTTTGGGGACTCAGTTGGGTCATGCATATTTTTTCTGGAACCTGTCTTATGAAAGGATGTCTTGCTGAAGCAGACACATGAGAGGCTGTCCCGCTGAGAACAGATACATGGTCTTTTCTGGAAGCTGCCTTATGAAAGGATGTCTTGCTGAAGCAGACACATGAGAGGATGTCCCGCTGAGAACAGATACATGGTCTTTTCTGGACGCTGCCTTATGAAAGAGCATCTGATGTTT
Organism: Mus minutoides; assembly: GCA_902729485.2. Classification (NCBI taxonomy): domain Eukaryota; kingdom Metazoa; phylum Chordata; class Mammalia; order Rodentia; family Muridae; genus Mus; species Mus minutoides. Next base: position 1,751,145 of record LR749606.1, on the reverse strand, counting down.
GTTGCCATGGATGCTTGCGAGTGCACAGGACATTTAGAAAGAATATAGCTATAACCCCACACACAGGGAGAGGACACTCTTGCATTGGTTCACCTTGTAATGCTTTGCTGGTTTTTGCTGATGTTTGCTTGTTTTGATTTTGTAGAGAGAAGGGTGCCAAAAAAAAAAAATCTTCTCATGGTATCCTGGCTATTTCTGCTGAAGGCTTGCAGTTGCTACTCATTTGCATTTGATGTTTGCAATTAGACTGATTTTGTGCAACTGATTCCTGTTTGGAATCACCCCCAAAAAAACTACTTCTAAGCAGGTCCCCATCCCCATTTCCTACTAAACTTTATTCTTCCCTAACTTTGTTCAGTGGGCTAGAAGGGAGGTTGAACCCTTATTAAAGTAGGTTTTGAAAATATAAGCCTACGAGAATAGCTAAAATGTGGAATTTTTAATATTTTCAAAATTTAAAAATGATAAAGGCTTGAACTGATTTGGGCCAATAACCTTGCTATGCTTGTAACATTTGTGTATGGAATGTTATATTGTACTCCATAAATGTATATAATTATTATGTCAAAGAATAGCTTAGATTATAAACAGAAAATAATAAAAATCAGATGAGATTTAAAAAAAAACCATTGAGCCGGGCGTGGTGGCACACGCCTTTAATCCCAGCACTCGGGAGGCAGAGGCAGGCGGATTTGTGAGTTCAAGTCCAGCCTGGTCTACAAAGTGAGTTCCAGGACAGCCAGGGCTATACAGGGAAACCCTGTCTCGAAAATCAAACAAACAAAGAAAACAAAACAGAATAAAACAAAACAAAACAAAACAACAACAAAAAAAACAAAAAACAGTGATGAGATATTTAATTGATTTTAGAGAATGTGGACCCTTGGTTAATGGTGTATCAATATCTACCTGTTACAACATTTTTATTTCACTCTTTAGCAAGTTATCAACATTAAATATGTTTTCAGCTGTTAAAAAGACACTTGAATTTAGCAATGATTCTAGATAGTTAATATCACTGTTGGAACATTTTCTCTATCAATTTACCCCTCAAAGAAAGTGACAATCACAGTAAGTGAAAATATTATTTTCCTTTATTTATTGTGTGTATGAGCACAATTACATTCATGATGTGGCGTGTGTGTGTGTGTGTGTGTGTGTGTGTGTGTGTGTGTGTGTGATTTAGTGGAAGTTGGTTCTTTCTATCATATTGATCCCAGGGATTGAAATTGGGTCATCAGGCTTGGCTGCCATCATCCTTAGCTGGTAAGTGTAATGAGTCACATGGGTCAGCAGCTTCTGTTCATTGGTTGGGTGCAAATATATGCATCTGAATTTTTTAGCTGCTTCTTGAGTCTTTTAGAGGGCAGTCATGATAGGTCCCTCTGTGTGAGTCCTCCATAGCCTCAGTAATAGCATCAGGCCTTGGGGCCTCCCCTTGAGTTGGATCCTACTTTCGTCCTGATGCTGGACCATCTTTTCCTCAGGCTCTTCTCTATTTCCATCCCTGCAGTTCTTTCAGACTGGAACAATTCTGGGTTAGAGTTTGACTGTGGGATAGCAACCCCATCCCTCACTTGATGCCTTGTCTTTCTGCTGGAGGTGGAAATTCTCTCTCCCCACTGTATGGCATTTCATCTAGGGTCCTTCCCTTTGACTCCTGAGAGTCTCCTACCTTCTGGTCTCTGGTATATTCTAGAGGGTCCCCACAACCTCCTACCTCTCAAGGTTGCTTGCTTCCATTCTTTCTGCTGGCCCTTAGGACTTCACTCCTTTTTCTCCACCCAATACCAGATCATGGTCCCCTCTCCCCCCTTCTGATTTCCCTACCTCCCCCTTGTGGTTACTTTCTACTTCCTCCCAAGTGGGACTGAAGCATCCAAGTGAGGATGAACATACTGTAACACGTGCCCCTGTGGCGTGGTGGGGCATCTTATGGGTATATTCCAAAGAGTGGTATGGCTGGGTCTTCAGGTAGATCTATTTCTAATTTTCTGAGAAACCTGTAATTGATTTGAAGAATGGTTGTACCCGTTTGCAATCCCACCAGCAATGAAGGAGTGTTCCTCTTTCTCCACATCCTTGCCAACATGTGTTGTCACTTGAGGTTTTGATCTTATCCATTCTGTTCTTTCATTAAAAAAAGAGTTAAGTCTATGTCTGGAAAATACTTGAATTTGAAAGTACAATTAAAGGAGCAATTCTTCTAGTTGAGGCTGTCATTGATGGGCTTCAAAAAGTCACCAGATCTGGGGAAAAAAAGAGTGCCTGGGATTCCCTTGTATGTAGGGACAACCCTCAGCTGGGAGACATGATAGTGATAGGTGGGTTTTTGGGGGGTCTGAAAGTCCAATTAAATAATGCCTAGAAAACGGGTAAGAAACAAACCTTCTTAGCTTATCTCACTGTGAAGATTCCTTCAGTGTTTCACCAAAAGGACCATCCCTGAAATTCTTCATTGGTGCATTTAGCCTGCTAAACTCACAATGGTAGAATAATATTAAAGGCAAAATACTATCATGTATAACCTTTCAAATTGTAAGTTGATGTAACATAAATTCCAACCTGAAAGTATTAATCCACAGAGAATTATCTTTCAATTTGTTATCTTTTGATGTATTGTTGCAATAACAAGACATGATGTTATTTCAGTTAGAAAACCTCTGGAGAAAGTGAATATAGGCAATTAGTTCTACTTTCAGGAGGATACAACCACAGAGCAGACATAAGATTTCTTCATAGTATTGTAGAACAGGTTATAGCTTTGAATGCTAAGAGTTTTCTAATGAGTCAACTGATTTTATTTACACATAAATATTTCTTGCTTATTTTGAAGTAAAATCTCACTCCATGAAAGGTCAATTCACAGTGTCTGCTAAGTTTTATTCAAAATGATGAACATTTGCTCAAAGATTACAATTTCAGTAGATGGTATTTGAATGTCTATGTTCAAAACAATATCAGAAAAAAGTGACCTGTTTAGTGTAAGGAAATGTTAGAGTTAACTGACTGAGTTATAATACAATAACTTGGCTCACACAATCATCTAAGTTTCTTGATTTCTATTAGAGAAGTCACAAGGCATTCAAACATTAGGTTCCTGAGATGTATAGACAGACAATATAAACATTTCCAGTTCATCCAACATTCTGATTAAATGATGTACAAAGGCTCAATATCAAAAATATTGAGCAGCTGAAATCAGAGAATAATTATAACAAAATTTCTTACCTTCCTGAAGAATGGAAATAAATTACATTATTCAACTCATGCTAATGGTTTATTAGTAATCATATTTCAAGACTATTTTTCAGAAGCATTCATTTTGAAGACTAAAATTTCTGTCTATGTAAGTAGAATCAGTTGTGAAATCTGTGGAAGCATCACCTGTTAATAATTTGCTGTTGGTCTACTAGCTTAGGCAAAAAAGAGAGAAGTGTAAGTTTTGGTACAGAGCAAGAATTTCTGGGATAGTCAGATGCAGGGATTTACCACAAGTTCTGAGGAAGATGGTCACATAAACATGAGGAAACATGTGGCTGGACTTAGAATAGAATAAATGTGATAACTGAATTACAGGCTAGTGGGAACAAGCCAAAGCTTTGACCTAGGCATTTATTCTTAATTCATTCTGAGTCTCTATTTCAAGAACTTGGGCACAGGTGGGCAAGACCACAGTTACAAATAGCATACACACCATCAGGTATAGAAACCATGCTTAGAAAAGTCTCAGGTAAAAAACACAAATAAACATGTTCCAAAACTGTTTAATATTAAGGTGGGAAGTAAAATCTCTTTGAGAGAGAGTGAGAGGAAGACTTTGAGCTAGCCCAGATTGCAGGTGCTAGAGCTGTTCCCTACCCCGAACCCGATCTCTCTCTAACCAGAGCCTGAGGAATCCATACATGAGGCTTCTCCCAAGTACAGCAGGGTTCCAAAGAAAGGCTGGAAAGCACGCTAAGAAGAGCTAGACAGAACTATATGGACCCACTCAGGAAAAGCCTATAATAGCACAGAGAAAGGGACTGAAGAGGATGGAGCTTCAGTGAACTGACAACAGCAGCCTGCTAAACCAAAGTAGGAGGGTGGAGTTCACCACCACAAACACATGCTGCCCCGAGGAGCCTGAACATTTTTCTGAAAATTCAGTAGTACTGAACTGGTAGAGTATTAAGCTCAAACACAATAAAAAAAAGAAAGAAAAAAATGAGGTGTAAAAATATTACAAAGAAATATTTAGTTTAAAAACAAAAAGGTGAAGTCTGTAAGAAAAGTTATAAGTTATAAAAAAATTCTATATTGAAAAATAGAGAAAAATAAAATGACAGAAGGCATCTGGATCCCATTTTGTTTTTTTTTCACCTATCAGCATACAAATAATTTTTCTTTCAATAAAAATTCCAACTGATAGATAGATAGATAGAGATCAAAATAAGGCAGAGAGAGGAAAATAAAAGTGAAAAATGGAAGTAAACCTTAAGAAAAAATAGAGCTAATAATGAATTCACAAAGGCTATTAGACCTTCAAGGACCAGATCTGAACTTTATGAATGAATTAAAACAGCTGTTGATATAGTTTAACACTCACAATTCAATTATGGTTGGACAAACAATTAATTACAGGAGATATAAACACAAAAGGCCATTGCTGTGGCTGTGAAATCTGGTCAACCCCTAAATGACTAAAGACTAACAGTTCCTAATGATAAATTCTTCTTTAATCACAATCATTCAGGGAGAAAATTTTTCATGAAATTAAGATTGTAGAGAAGGAATGGAAATAAGGTATATGAATGTAGGTCATCCAGGGATTGTAGACAAAGCATCCCTAGGAACAATGTTTTTTTCTGGTTTTTGTTTTTGTTTTTGTTTTTCTAGAGATAATCTCTAAAGAAGGCACCAGCCTTCTGGAATAATCAAAATGTGTGGCAAATACCAAAAATGGACTAATGGATGTGGATCAAAAGGAATAAATAAGGAAATCCCTTACCAAGAAATGCTGCAAGAGGCCCCATTATCAAATTCAAGTTGGTCATTTTAGGCTAGAAAAACAATTCCTAAGGATAAATTCTTTTATAGCAACAATAATTCAGGGAGGTTTCCTGTGGGATGTACAAGATATGGAAGGAATGGACATAAAGTTCATGAATGTATATTATGTAAAGATACTAAAGACAATTTCATAATGTCAGACAGGTGACTAAGAGCCTTCACTCAAGGTCCCACCAAAAAAATGGCATGAGTCATTAATTTCCTGTTCACCAAGGAAAGCTGCTCAAAATGTAAACAGACGATTTAACAGAGATAGAGCCATTCCTGTGGATAAAGCAAGAGATTCTGAAGATACCAAAACAAACAAACAAACAAACAAAAACAACCTCCCCTCAAAAAATAAGATATTTTAGCAAATATCCACTACTATAAATGCTAAAAAAAAATTAAATGTACAGTAATGTGGGATTAAGAAAGGATTAGTGAACACTGATACAGATGTAACTTCAACATTACAAGAGTCCTTGAATACAGCGTGGCCACATCAAAGGGTTTCTACATAGCTCCTAGGAATTGTGACATTTTTTTCAGGTGAAACAAAGTATAAAATGGTTTAAATGCATAGGATCAGAAGGTCAAATAGGAAAATTAAGGCCACATTAGGCCAACATAGCAAAAAGCCATGGGGAAGAGATCTATTTCAACAGTGGAAAGCATAGATTAGCATTGTCCTCAAACTTTAGAAACAGGATGTAAAAGAAAAGATGTTCTTAATAAAAACCTTTAAAGATGTTTTTGAAGACATTTACAGACTAGCCAAGCTGTCCATAAACTGGTTACAACAAAGGGTGACTCTTTAACTTTATATGGGGCCACTTCTGATAGATCACCAGCTGCCCAACCTACTAAAGAGGAAAATTGACAAACCTGTTTAGGTAGAAGAATGGCTTATAACAAAAGAAAAGTCCACCAGACCCTGGAATTCTCCTGAATTTGTCATTTAAATGAAAACAGGAAAATGAAGGGTGTTGACATATCTGAAAGCAATTAATAAAATTATTCAGCCAATGGGATCTTAAGAACCTGGAATGAGTTGCGTTCCTTATTACCTAAGGCATGGCCTAGTATAATGATTGATTTAAAAGATTGATTTCTTATACTACCTTTATGTGAGAATGATAGAGAAAAGTTTGTGTTCTCAGTACCTCGGTTTAATAGAAGTTGCCTAGTAAAGAGATTTCTTGTGTCCTTCACAAGAAATGTTGAATACACCTACCTTATGCCAATATTTTGTACAACCACCAGTAGAAATACATAAACAGATTCCTCAGCTCAAAATTTACCATTATATGGATGATATCTTACTGGCTGATTTAGGTACATATACCTTGGTGGTGGTAGTGGAGTGTTTGATGAAATGAATGTCATTGCCTTGCTAGGAATTGTAAATTACTCCTGAAAAGGTCCAGAGAGATTGTAATAATTATGTAGGATATAAGGTAGGTCTACACAAGATTTGACCACATAAAGTACAAATCAGGAGAGATGAATTGAAAACTCCTAATGATTTTCAAAATTGTTGGGAGACATTAATTGGCTATGTCCCACTATTGAATTAACTACTCCAGAGCTAAGTGATTTATTTCAAATCTTAAAAAATAATAAAGACTTAAGTAACCCAAGAAAATTACAGGCTGATGCTTAAAAAGATTTAGCTCTGTTAGAAAAGAAATTATAAGAAGCGTATATAAATCATTTGGATACAAGGATGGCTTGTATTTTAGTTATGTTACCTTCTACTCAATCTTCCACAGGCATGCTTATGCAGAGAGAAGATAATATTCAAGAATGGATATTTTTAGGACAAAGGGTAACACATTAAAGTCTTATAAAGAAAGGGTTTCTGAGTTGATTCTGAAAGAAAAAATAAATTAACAGATAATAAAGTCAAAGATATATGCCATTCTTATGGTAATATTAGGCTTTTCCAGATTCTTTTAATATAGTTACTGACTCTCAATATGCAGAAAGAGTTGTTTCGTATATAGGAATTCCTGAATTTATTCAGGATAATTCAGAATTAATTTCTCTTCTTCAACTATAACAAGTTATCAGATATAGAAATAAATCATTGGGTATTATACATATCATTCCAAATATGGTTCTCTAGCACAGAATAAAAATGAAATTGATCAACTATTAGTTAGAAACATACTAGAACCATCCAAGTTTCATTAAAAAAAAATCATGCTAACAGCAAAGATTTAAAGAAAAAAGATTTAAGGCCAAGAAATTACAAAGAAATATCCTATGTGTTCTTTGTATAACCAGACATCATTAGCTATAGGGAGTAACCGAAGATGTGCCCAAAGAGATGAAATTAGGCAAATGTGTGCATTTTATTTCATACAGTAGACACATTCAGGTTTTCATTGGGTGACTGCTTTAAGTTCTTAGAAGGCTGATTCTGTAATAACATATTTATTATAGGTTATGGCACTATGGGAATCATACTTTCAAGTAGATGCTTAACAAAAACAAAGGGGCAACAAAACCCCTTAGAGATAGATTTCACAGTGCCTTATTAATTCTAAAGTTTTGAAAGCTAATGAAAAATAAAACCACAGCTGCTGAGAAACATTGGATGACAGAAAAACGGCTGAACTTAATCAGCCTGTTTATATTGAGGTTGTCCTAACTTTATAATGGAGGGGAAAAAAAAGAGTTACACTGTGGGAGAGGCTTTATATTTGTTTCCATGGGAAAAGAAAAGCTGTGAATCTCTTCCAAATTCATAAAAATCAGATCTGACAGGGGGGACCTTCTGAAGATTTTGGTTGCAGATGGGAAGAAGTAAATCAATAAAAAGAGCAAAACAAGTAAAATATACGCTGATCCATGTACATAGAAACAGCCCTGAGAAGATGAGACATAAAAATGTCTCTAGCTCGAACTTAAACTATGTATAGCCAATAAATATTGATGGTTACAAACTCCTCAAGATATGTAATGCCATCCTTTTAATGGCACTGATAAATTTTTATATTACAGTTTGGTTATAAAATCTAAACTAACTTATAATAAAAGTTTGAGTTACCTGCCTGAAAAGAGAGGAGAGAATTATTTTTAACTATATTTTGTATATTGTAATTCTATACTTATGTTAATGAACAAAGGTATAATACCTTTGAAAATTTATATGTTTACAGAGCAAAAGGACTATAGCTACCTAAGAAGATAAGACAACCAGGCCAGCTGATTCTACCTCAGATTCCTTTAATGCTGTTTTCTCATAAAACTGCATCTGAGACAATTTCAAAATGGCTAGCTAGATTGTCCACCATTACTGATGGTTCTAGTCAGGACTTCAGTTAAGCACTGAACTTTCATAGCATGCAGAGACTGGTCAGCAAATGATAGTTACTTTTCTTAAAACTGACCAATATACCATTTTTTTTAAAATTGAGACCCCAAAAGAAAAATGATGCATCAAATCAACATGAAGACAATTCAAGAAATCAATGACCTCATTCCCAGGAGGCTGGGGGATGGTTTTGGTCATTCAATAGATGATAGATGTTGCCTTTGTTTAAAAGGAGTTGTTTGCAAGTTCTTAATTATCTTGATCAGAGAGGAAACAAAATATAGGAAGTTAGATTCAGGGATTTCCATTTTCTTCTTTTCTTTACCATTTATTCTCTTTCTTATGCTAAGAGGAAAATGGAAAGAAGATTTGAAAAGAAAAAGGGGAGAAGTAGGAATAATAAAATAAAAAGGTACAACACTGAATCATTTTTAGAGCAAGGAACGTCAACAAGAAAAATATTTTTACATTGGTATGGACATTGGATATTAATAGAGTTAGGATTATATTTTGCTACAATATACTATGTGTGTGTGTCTTTCAACTCTTGTTTAAGTTATTATACCCATGTAATGTGAAGTTATAGTCCATGAAAGCTGCTATTACAAACTGTTTAGAATAATTAAAATGTTCAAGTTAGCAGTCAAATAGTCAAATTCACCATCATGTTAGATAGTAGTCTAATTACACTAAGATGTTTTCAAAGTTGAACAGATAGTAAAGAGTTAGAAAAAGCAATATTTGCCTATTTAGATGTAGTATAGATAGACAGATGGCCTTCAAAAACCTCAGAGATCCATGAAATATAACATTTAAAGTTGTTTTATCATTAACAGACTTTTTTTTTTTGGCAGTGAGACATGTTTGCTTCTGGCAGCAACCCTTTACTATTTCAAAGAAGATGATGAACACCAATGAACATCCTTATGGAATTTGTTTCATATATGGCAAGCTAACCAGTGGGCAGGCATTACTCTTGCTTCAATTGCTGAAAGAATGTTCTCCAGACTGGACAAATGAGATACAGTGAAGTCAATTGCTAAACTTTGGCAAGACAGGGTAAGTGGTTTTTCATATTTCCTGCTTCATGAAAAGTCTGTCAGACATTCTGGGCCAGAGACTAAAGATGGATGAGCCAACATTACACAGAAATTTTAGGGAAGGTCTATCCAGCCAGCTTTTTCTGTCCATTCTCTAGTTTTGGAAGCTGCTTGCCTACACTGCCTACTTACTCAGATAGTATTTCTTTCTTCTCACACCTGTGATGGGGATGATCACTAGATAGTTATAATCTCACATATAAGTTTTTAAGATGTCTAGGAGTAAAGAAAATGTTCTTAAATCTAAGACAATGTTTTAGGTTGATAATGCAAGTAATGATTGAAATTGATTATGATAAAACTTTGAACTTACCAAGATTAGATAGATAGTAGAATACTTTCTCCAAGCATTCCAAATGTACATGGGCTGGACATTGTGAATGCAAATGTTACCTAGTAGTTTCATAGTTGTTATTATTGTATATAGTTTATTATTTTAAGAGCATCTTTTATTGAACTAAAGGTGAGAAATGTATAGAGAGAATCTTTTGTCAAATGTATGGAAGCATCACCTGTCAATAAAATCCTCTTGACCTGTTAGCAAGAAATAGGAAGGTGGTAGTTGTAATACAAAGAGAGGATTTCTGGAATAGTCAGCTACCGGGATGTGCTCTGAAATCTGAGGAGATGGGAACATGAACCTGAGTGGAGGTAACTAACTCCATGACAAGACTTAACATACATAATGGAGATAATTGTCTTAGAAAGTAGCAGAAACAAAAAGCCAAAGCTCTTGTCCTAGCCATTTATGTTTAAATAATTCAGTCTTAGATAATATTTCAGGAACCAGAGCCTGGGTGGAAAAGTTCACTGTTAGAAAATTTTCTTTCTTTTAGTTGGAAAAAATGATTTTATTATGTATTGTTTTTTAAAGATTTATTTATTTAATGTATAGGAGTACACTGAAACTGTCTTCAGACACACCAAAAGAGGATATCAGATCCCATTTCAGATGGTTGTGAGTCACTACTATGTGGTTGTTGGGAATTGAACTCACTATCTCTGGAAGAGGAGCCAGTGCTCTTAACTGCTGAGCCATCTCTTCAGCTCCTCATGTATTGTTTCTAATACTTATAGAAACTTAGTCATGCTCAAAGCAAATTAAATGGGAAAGGAGATTATGTGTTTATTCCATAGTATATTACTTAAAACTGAAATGAGAATAAATCTGTCCCTGGAAAAGTACCCCCCACACACACACACCCATTGCAATAAACCCTAGGAACTGCAAGGGAGAAATGAACATCTTGATATAAATAATTCTTGAAAGTCACTTTGTTGATAAAAGAATCTTGTTTTGTGGAAATGAATGATTGTATTGCTACATATTCCAAACTAGTTAAGAGAATGGTCAGCAGAAATTTTTATGAGTCTGTAATTAAATTTATCCAGATAATAATACTTCTCTGGATGCTTAAAAGTGAAAACTTAGAGAAGCCATGCACCTGGGCATCTGATTGACATCATCTTTATTTAATCTAATAATGCCAATTGAGTTCCTCTGAGAAGTTCATAATAGCCTTTATTTACATTTAATTAGTACCTCTCTGAATTAATTCCTCATTTTATAAACCTAATGCAACCTTAATACTAGAAGATGTGAATCGAATATGATAACAACGTGTACCTGGTTGTTTTAATTAATCTGTCTAAACTGAACATGACACTTCAAATTCATAAAGCTCAAGCCTATGCTACCCTTAGACTTATTATCACGTTAATTGGCTGCTGTGCTATAAGATGGCCTCTATATTATCTCATACTGTGGCAGATTCCAGTAGAGATTGGTATGAAGAGTAAATATATAAATTTTATTTCAGATATTAGGTTAGTAGGAAATAAATAAGTACTAAAACTGGTTAATAATAAATGAGAGAAAACACAGACAACTATAAATATATTTTCATATTTTTTAGAATTTTCTGCAATGAACACAGATAACTTATTAATGTGACAACTATAAATTATATACATGATATATTTGTTAATATATTTATATATAAAAATAAGCCATCATTGTATATTCTCAGCTCTGTTACAAAGTACAAATTTGTGCCTTAGCAATCCAAGGAAAACCCTCATCATATCAATGTTCTGACTGTATTGTGCTGACCTCAGCATTCATGAAGGTGAGTGAGAACCAAGTAAGGAATTGTGAGACTACACTGGTCTCAATGGTATAGACAAGCTATGTTGAGTGTTAGAATGAATAAATGATTCTCCCATTTGGGAAGATAGTGGGAAACCTCAAGTATAGAGTAGTTATAACATTCCAATGTTTAAACTCAGAGTCCAAGATCAGCATTTGTTCCCAGTAATTAAATAAGTGATTGCTCATTGTATCAGAGCCATACACCACTAAATTTTTATTGTGAACCAGCCATACTGAGATTAGGAAACAGAATACTTATCTACTTAGGAAGGCATATCATTGAAAATACACCAGGATACATCAGAAAATGCAAAGTAGCAACCAAAGGAATGCTGTCCTGTGTGTTAAAAAATCAAAATTTCCTAGAAAGAATATACAACATGCAATATCAAGGCCTAGTCAGTTCTGTCAATTGGGAAAGATACCAAAGTCAACCACAATTAATGTTGCAAAAGCCTAAAGTATAAAAGTCACTTGTGGTAATTTCCTAACTGATCCAAAAATGTAGACTAATGTTGTCATGTTATGAGTATTGCCATGGCATATTTAATGACAAGATTTATAAAATTTCGATATAACTGAAGAAAAAGCAGATGGCAGTGTCTACACTTCCTTTTTGACTAAATTTGTTCTTTGACAACTTGATACATGCAGAGAATGCATTGTTCATCTTCTCTACACACTCGCTTCCTTCTCTTAGAGTTGTTTTCTCTATCCTCCATAGAAGCCCCTTCCCCACACTCATCTCGTTTAGTTTGTTTGGTTTCCTGACCCTCTGACTTTAACCAACCGTCTACAAGACCATGGGTTTGAAAATATCAATAAGAACCTGGTGGCTCATGATTGGATACACAACAGAAGACAAAGGCTAACCCTTCTCCATAATTAATCCATAGCTGGTATATGATATAAAGACCATAGGATTTCTTGACCCCTTTCTAAGACCTGATTAGTTGGTGACAGCCCTGGTCTCATGCACTCTTTGTATGTGTTCTGAGATCCTATTCGCAGCGTCTGTGTCATGCACTGAAGATGACACTTCACAGTCTGTTTTAAATTTTTATTTCTTATTTTTTTCTCCTTCTTTGAGATGTACCCTGAGTATTAAGAGAATAGGAAAGCATGTCTGGAGGACTAAACATTCCACTGACACATATTGTCAGAACCTTAAGCAGCCACCCGCATTCCCTGTTGTCTCCCGAAAAGAGAAGATGCTCAGAGGATGAGAGCAGCATTTGTGTCTGTGGTTACAAACAGAAAATACAGTTCAGTTCGGTGCCATGTCAGCTTCAGCAAGCAGCAATGCCTTTCCTATGACCTGTCTAGCTTAGAACATTTTGGTAGTGTTCACAGTACTAGGCAGATATTTTCTCCTTTGATGTACATGTCAAAAACAATGAAACCTATTGATGACCCCAGTCATGCCACTAGTACAATAAGCACTCGGTAACTGGCAAGTTGGCTCTGTAGTTTCTAGCACTCACTCCTGGGTAAAATCACTAAAGCCTTTTCTTCCCAGAAGGTTTCCTATTACCTCTGGGAAATATATATATCAAGAACTTTTAGCTCAGTTTCAGATTGATTTCTCTGAATCTGGCTACCCATGTGACTATGTCTTTACCAATAGGGCTTTATCATCATGTGACTAGATTATTTTGCTCACTATTGTTCTTTTTATTTAATGAGTTTTATCTACTTGCCTGAAAATTTCAGAATTTCATTTTTACAGCACAATAAAATTCATATATATATATATATATATATATATATATATATATATGAATATACACATATACATATATACATATGAACATATACATTCACATTTCCCTTATCTGTTCAGTTGTTAATGGGCATCTAAAATGTTTCCATTTTCTAGAAATTGTTAATAGAGCAACAATGAACATGGATGAGCAAATAAAATTTCAGTAGCATATAGACACTTTGGTTATATGCCCAGAAGTTATGTAAGTGGGCCATATGGTTCTATTTCTACACTTTTGAGAAATATGTACAGAAATTTTCATAGTGGGTGCACCAATCTACACTCCCACACTAGTGGAGAAGAATGGCTCTTTCCTTACAACCTCTTCAGTATCTGTTCTCGTTTGCTAGGATAGTTGATTTGTCAGGAATGTGTTAAAATGTCAAGTGCATTTGTATTTGAAGATTTATTGTTTTACAGACAGACACAGACACACACACATGTGTTTGTGTGTGTGTGTGTGTGTGTGTGCATGTGTGTGTGTGTTTTTGTGTGTGTGTGTTTGTGTGTGTGTGTTTGTGTGTGTGTGTGTGTGTGTGTGTGTGTGTGTGTGTGTGTGTGTGTAATGTGTAAGCTGAGGTTGCAGACATTATAGTACTGGATCTAGAGTTCTAAGCAGTTATGAGTCAACCAGCATGGAACTGAGGACCAAATTCTAATCCTCTGCAAGAGCAGTTATAGCTCTTGACCATCGACTTTTCATGGGAGGTATTTTTGTTGTTGTTGTTGTTGTTGTTGTTGTTGTTATATGTTTCATTTGGCCTTGGGAATTTTTCTATTATTTTATTTAATACACTTTCTATGACTTTGGAATAGAATTCGTATGTGTTCAATAATCCTGGCCCCTTTGTAATTTCACACTTAACTTGTTTTCCGATTATGGTTTTTGAAGAAGATTGTAATTGACCTTAACTGAATTATTTTAACTTATCCTCAATTGCAAATATAACTGTTTTTGTTGAGCCATACCTCCATCTCTGGGATAAGGCTGTCTTGATCATGATAGATGCTGCTTTTAATATGTTTTTGAATTTGTTTTGCAAGCATTTTGTTAAGACTTATGTATGCCAATCTCCCTGGGCATTGGTGCTACAATTATCAATACAAAGTGTGTAAATTGATTTTAAGAACACATCAGAGACAGTTCCCCTGCATGATCAATTTGTTTCTTGATTATTCCAGTGATGTTTTTGAGTGTCTGGAAGGGCTGTGCATAGGATGAACGGTGCTCTCCTTCAGCATTCTGGCCCCTAAGTTTTATTTGTTTTCTTAATCTCTATACTATGACTAAAATAAAATTTTAAAAGTTTTGCACTTCATACTGACAGCCAAGGAAAGAATAAGCCTTGAAAAAGGCGGAAAAGTCATGTTTGAATGATAGATTAGCAGCTGGAACAGAATTAACGAGGTGTCCTTCATTATAGGCTATTAAATAGTCCTTAAACTACAATCTTAGATGTTTATGTTTCCTCATTTATCCCATATGGATGCAAGCTGAGTGGGTCCATATTAACATCATGTTCTGATAAGGTGAGTCTTCCTTCCTGGGAATAACAATATAGACACTGGGCAGGAGCCAGCAAATTTGGATTTGGGATCTGTTTCTATGTATATGTGATTCTGTATCTCGACCAAGCATAAATTCTTGCATCTGATTCATTCATTAGCAAAAGCTTCAGTGATCTATGTGATTTTAGCCTCTCTGAATCTCTTGTTTTACCTTTATACATGATGCTTTTGTGGGGTTCTAAACTGGGAAATTCTAAAAACCTGAATCAGTGCAGTTATTTGGAAGAATCTGTAATGTGGTCTAATTAATTTTTCATCACTTAGTTCATTGGTTACCTTTAGTTGATATTTATACATTTTCACTTGAATCCAGTATACAATGTTGTATGCATGTACAAATGTTCCATGATATGCATTTTCATTTTTATCTAGTATGGACAAAAGAGTAGAACAAATGGTGTTATATGAAAAAACTATCCACTATATTCATAGCAGCCTTATTTATAATAGCCAGAAGCTGGAAACAACCCAGATGCCCGTCAACAGAGAAATTGATACAGAAAATGTGGTACATTTACACAATGGAGTACTACTCAGCAATTAAAAACAATGAATTCATGAAATTCTTAGGCAAACGGATGCATCTGGAGGATACCATCCTGAGTGAGGTAACCCAATCACAAAAGAACACACATTATATGCACTCACTGATAAGCAGATATTAGGCCAGAAACTTAGAATATCCAAGATACAATTTGCAAAACACATGAAACTCAAGAAGAAGGAAGACCAAAGTGTGGATACTTTGTTCTTTCTTAGAATGGGTAACAAAATACCCATGGAAGGAGTTACAGAGACAAATTTCAAAGCTGAGATGGAACTAAGGACCATCCAGAGACTGCCTCACCTGGGGATCCATCCCATATACAACCACCAAACCCAGACACTATTACATATGCCAGAAAGATTTTGCTGAAAAGACCCTGATATATCTCTCATTTGTGAGGCTATGCCAATGTCTGGCAAATACAGAAGTGGATGCTCACAGTCATCTATTGGATGGAACACAGGACCCCTAATGAAGGAGCTAGAGAAAGTGACCAAGGAGCTAACGGGGTCTGCAACCCTATAGGAGGAACAACAATATGAACTATCCAGTACCCCCCAGAGCTGTGTCTCTAGTTGCATATGTAGCAGAAGATGGCCTAGTTGGCTATCAATGGGAGGAGAAGCCCTTGGTCTTGCAAAGGTCATATGCCTCAGTAGAGGGGAATTCCAGGACCAAGAAGCAGGAGTGAGTGGGTTGAGGAGCAGGGCAGGGAGGGTATAGAGGGCTTTGGGGATAGCATTTGAAATGCAAATGAAGAAAATATCTAATAAAAATGTCTTAAAAAGAGAGAAAACTATATTTATTATTCTGAGGACATACTATGTATTCCAAAGTGTCTATACCACTGTACAATACTAGCAATACATGTTATTATTCTTGGTCATCTTAGCTCACATATTTTCTTTCATTTTTTTGGTCATTTTGCTTGGTAAGACATTGTTTTTCACCTCAGTTTTGATTTACATATCCTTAGTTAATTTTATGCATTAATTTTCTTAATGAATTTTTCCTAATGAATTTCTCAAAGTATTTTAAGTATTTATAAAAGTGCCTAACAATCATTTACAATATCTTTGGACACATGCCATTCAAACTTCTGTTTTTCATTTGGTTGATTTGAGTTCTAGGAATTCTTTACCACTTAGCTGGTACATGATTGCGAGTTATTTTCTCCCATTCTGTGGGTTTTATTTTCAACCTTTCATACTTGAGTTTTGAAGATTAAAATTAATTTGCTGAAATAAAATTTATCTATTGTTCTCTTGTTGTTGTTGTTTTTGTTCTCCAACTTCTTCTCCTCCTCTTCTTCCTCTTTCTTCTTCTCCTTCCATCTTTTTCTGTTTTCCTTTCCCTCCTTCCTTCTCCTTCTTTCTGTTTCTCCTCCTATTTTTCATCTTTCTCTTCCTCCTGCTTTCCCTTGTTTTCCTCGTTCTTCTCCCTGCCCCTGTCCCATTCCTCTTTCATCTTTCGGCTTGTCCTTGTCATCCTCCTCATCTTCTTTTTGTATTGATTACATTTCTAGTTTTTATATTTGGAAACCACTGTCCATGTCATGAAAATTTACTCTTTAATTTTACTCTAGGAATATGTAGTTGTGGCTGTATCATTAGATCTATAACTCCTTCTAAGTTGATTTTATGCATGGTCTAATGAGAAGGTAAGGTCTATGTATATTTAGTATAGTGGTAGATGAAAGAAGTAAAGAAAGAGAAATATCCAGTCATCTTGACATTGAAATGTTGTCTTACATAATAACTGATTATAATGTAATTATTTATTTGTTGTTATTGTTTGTTATTATCTACTTTTACTTTGTTTTTCTTTTTAATTTGGCTATTACCTGTTTCCTCATCCTCTTCCTTTCACTGAAGCTGAATCTCTTTTAGATTTTCAAATTAAACACTGTTACTGACTTTTTAAAAATAAATGTGTTTCCATCTGTTATCTGTACCTTTAGGCATTCGTTTATTTCCTCACATGATATGGCCTGGTTTTTCTTTTATTTCATTTAACACAAAGTATTTCCCTGAGTGTCTTTTAATCTCTTTTCAACTTCTGGTAATTTATAAGTGTGTTTATTAATATCAAATTTTAAGGTTCCTGTTTTATAAAGTTCCTGTTTCTGATTTCTCTAATTTTTCCTCATGTAAGTAGTACTTATGTGATTTCAATAGTTTAGATTTCCTAATTCAGACGAATCTACATAATACACCATTTATGCCTAGAATGAGCCCACATCATATTGTTACATAATGGTGTATTCCAGAGTTAAATATTATATTTTGTTGGTTTATACTTCTATTTAAATCTTCTATACATTGTTTAACTGGTGCCTGCTTCTTCTTTATCTTAGGGAAAGTTGTATAGTGGAGTCTTCAGCTATTATGTCTAAATCATCTGTTTCTTTTTTTACTTCTTTCATCTATCACTCTACATCTCTTAAGCCCCTGTCTAGTGAAGTCTATTTCTACTACAGCGTGCAGATACAGCACTGTCCTTCAGCTGTGTCCACTTTGAGGCTCTCTTTACATTGAAACCATGGTACTGATGACATCTAAGTTCTTTCATTCTCAGGGATCTTATCTGCATGTAAATTTCTGGATGCCATTTCCATACTGGTGTCACATCCAAATATTGCTGTGCACTGAATGCTAGCTGATGGCTCTCCTTCCCAACGATGGCTTGAAGCATAAATTGTCCCACATTTTCATCAAATAGAGGTTTTCTACTTGGTTTGAAAAGTTTTTATGCCTATTTTAAGCTATTTTAATACAGTCTTCTTATCAAACCTTTAAGTTTGTTGTACCCCCTCAGTCTGTTGCAAAGAACAATGAACCTATTGGAAGGCTCCATATTTTATCTATGTCTACCCTAAGTAAGACTTCTACCATACTCAGAGAAAGAAGACAAAAGTTGTGTCTTGGTACCACAGAATTTTTCCATTTTTGCCCAAATTTCATACATTTTTCTTCGATAAATATGTATTCATTTGCTTAACACAATTTCCTGTTGTTCATTTCGACCTGTCATAGTTAGTTTCTGGGAAGACTTTTGCTTACCTCTGTCACTATTCGGGAGTGCTTTCTCCTCCCTGGAATGCTTTTCATTAGTTCCCTTCTGTGGCTTGACTCATCTGGAACACTTACATGAAAATGGATCTTTAGAGTATAATTTTGTCTCAACAAACATTTTCTGCCCACATCAGGCTGCAGGTTTGCTCCAGTCAGCATCTCCATGACCTCAACCCCCAAGAACCCCTGGAGCTGTGAATTCAGATGAGGGTGGACCTTGGGAATCTGCTTATTCAGGTTTTTGGCAGATGGCTCTCACTTTATGTTCTGATTTGTATTTGTGGGAGGAATAAGGGAAAATAACATGTTATTGAGGATTTGTTTTGGTTTACAATACAAACAGACTGGAAAGAATTCTGGTGAAGGCCTGGGAAGACCTCAGAAATCATCTGTTATTTATCAGTCTCCTACATCAATACAACAACTCCTATTAATGTCTTTTATGCCCATTTACTGTGTAATGAGATGATACTTAGTGCCTTCTATGCCAGCCAATAATTTCTGTTTCTTCAGGTAAATTCCCATTTTTATTCCATCTTTTGTGTTTTTATGATGGTTAGAAGTCTACAGGTTTTATTTCCTAGACTTTTTCCAAACTGTCTTTGCTTTTGCATATACAGAGGAGAAAAGAATAGTTATCTCCCTTTCTAGTAGCTTAAGATCATCTTGGACAGTGGCAGATCTGGGCTGACTCTAGGACAGCAGATACAGGAATGAATGGTGGACCGGGTGCTGCTTCCTCTGTGCTGACATCATGGAATTCAAGAATCCAGGATGCCAGCTTCTTCACTCTTACCATTGAGTGTAATACTTAGGATTGATGACTTTTGGTTAACTGATTCCTCTCTCTCTTGCAATATAACTAAAAGCTTCTCTGGTTATAGGCCCTTTGGGTAAAATACAGAGATTTTTGTTAAAAATTATCATAGTTTAGCTTCTTTGTCAACTGGATTGGATTTAGAGTCACTTAGGAGTCATACATAGGACACCTCTACAAGGTTTTTATTGAGGAGGCAATACTCACCCTCAATCTGTTTTCATCTTGCTGTGAGCTAGGGTGTTCTGCAGAATAAAAAAGGAGAAATCTAGATGAACAGTGGCATCGCTCTCTGTGCTTCCTAAAGACAGACAACCCAGTTGTCTCATCCTCTTACCCCAACAGCAAGAGGCACTCTCACCACTCTGCCTTCCAACCACAGTGGATTACACCAAGCAATGCTGAGCCTAATGAAACTGCCTACGTTGCTTTGGAGAGATGCTTTGTTGCTACAACTAGAAAGATACATGACTAGATCCAAATCCTACATGATATTATAAAAACTTGCCTTCGGTATGGTGAAAAGCAGGAACTGGTTCCAGTAGTCACAAGTATCAGAGAAACTATGAACAACTGATAAGTTCCCACTAGTTGTTAGGGCAGACACCTAGGCTAAAATGAAAGTAAGCAAATGTTATAAAACTTTTAGAAACAAAATCATAAGATAAGAAGCCTTTCAATTTGAAAGGAGCAAATATAATATACAAAATAATAATTACAAAGAAGAGATAAATTGTTCTTTTTCAATGTGTAAAACTTATTAAAGGTTTTAAAAATGAGTAAGCAAACTAAAGAGTAAGGCTAAAGATTTCACACACACACTCACCCCCACAAACACACAAGATTTGCCTCTAGGATACATAAATAATTCTTATAACTCCTTTATATAGAGGTAATACAACTAGGAAAAGATTTAAAAAGGAAGAGATAAGCTGAAAGGAAGATATACAACTCACCAAAAGCCCCCAAGGGTTGTAACATCATTAGACAACAGGCAAATACAGTTGAAAGCTACAGGAAAACATGACCAAATACTTACAGGAATGGGTAAATTTAAAGGATGTATAGCATCAAATGTTGACAAGACATGTAACATTGAACACTCACATAAAATATCCCCACAGTTTTCCAAAAAGATCTCAAAAGAAAAAAAGATGTATCCCATGATCTCAGAGTTTCACACTAAAGTATGTATGTGCAAGAAACTAAAATATCTATTCCTTAAATATCTCACAGAAGAATTTTATCAGTCATTTTTTAATAACTTCAAATTAGAAACAATCTGTATCTTAGCTCCAAGAGTATGCATAGCAGATATTGAGACAACAATGCAATTTCATTCAGACATAAAAATTAGTGAGCAATGGCTGTAGTGGCCACATATGTTAACTTCATAAGCCATATGCTTCATGAATCAACTCAGACATGAAATAATATTTAGCATGAAGCCATATTTATTCCATTTCTGGAATAAAACATCTCATAGAAGACAAAAAAAGGAGAGTACTTGTTCTTGAGTTTGGTAAGGAACCTTGGTTGTGATAGATTTATCTTAATTAGGGATAAAGTGTCATGGATTTGTAATTTACTGACACTTTTAGTGATCACTTTGGATCTAGGCTTAGAACATTAAATAAATGGTTTCATCCAATAATTTTTAAAATTATTTTTATTAGATATTTTCTTCATTTACATTTCAAATGCTATCCCAAAAGTCCCCTATACCCTCCCCTGCCCTGCTACCCTACCCACTCACTCCCACTTCTTGGTCCTGGTGTTCCCCTGTACTGGGGCATATAAAGTTTGCAAGACCAAGGGACCTCTCTTCCCAATGATGGCCAACTAGACCATCTTCTGCTACATATGAAGCTAGAGACATGAGCACGAGGGGGTACTGATTAGTTCATATTGTTGTTCCACCTCTAGGGTTGCAGACCCATTCAGCTCCTTGGGTACTTTCTCTAGCTCCTCCATTGGGGGCCCTGTGTTCCATCCAATAGATGACTGTGAACATCCACTTCTATATTTGCCAGGGAATGGCATAGCCTCACAGGAGATAGCTATATCAGGGTCCTTTCAGCAAAGTCTTGCTGTACATGATAGTGTCTGTGTTTGGTGGCTGCTTACGGGGTGGACCCCTGGTGGGGCAGTCTCTGGATGGTCCATCCTTTTGTCTTAGCTCCAAACTTTGTCTCTGCAACTCCTTCCATGGGTATTTTATTCCCTATTCTAAGGAGGAATGAAGTATCCATGTGTCAGTTTTTCTTGGTGTGTGTGTGTGTGTGTGTGTGTGTGTGTGTGTGTGTGTGTGTGTGTGGTTTGGAAATTGTATCTTGGGTAGTCTAGGTTTCTCGGCTAATATCCACTTATCAGTGAGTACATATCAAGTAACTTCTTTTGTGAGTGGGTTACCTCACTCAGGATGATATCCTCCAGATACATCCATTTGCCCAAGAATTTCATAAATTCATTGTTTTTAATACCTGAGTAGTATTCCATTGTGTAAATGTACACATTTTCTCTATCCCTTCCTCTGTTGAGGGACATCTGGGTTCTTTCCAGCTTTAGGCTATTATAAATAGAGCTGCTATGAACATAGTGGAGCATGTGTCCTTATTACCAGTTGGAACATTTTCTGTGTATATGCCCAGGAGAGGTATTGCTGGATCTTCCAGTAGTATTATGTCCAGTTTTCTGAGTAACTGCCAGACTGATTTCCAGAGTGGTTGTACAAGCTTGCAATCCCACAAGCAATGAAGGAGTGTTCCACTTTCTCCACATCCTTGCCAGCATCTGCTGTCACCTGAATTTTTGATCCTAGTCATTCTGCCTGGTGTGAAGTTGAATCTCAGAGTTGTTTTGATTTGCATTTCCCTGATGATTAAGGATGTTGAACAATTTTTTCAAGTTCAGCCAAAATTTTTTAAAGGTTATCAAGTCAAACTTAGTGGCAGTGAATTGTTCAATTTTCACTTGTTGTTACAGACTTAAAGGGAAATTATACATATGTATCATTGATCATGCACTAAGAAAGTGTGGAATGTAATCTTTAAAAAAATATAATTTTAAGAAAAGGTAATTTTTAACAATTTCAATCCATTTCCTGCCATTATCACAGAATAGACAAGAGTGGGCAACCTTAAATGACAAAGGTTCCATGTTCTACAGCCCCAAATGAACAGTACTGCTATCGGTTCCGTGAGGTCCTTGCACAGTTTGAACTTATGACTCAAACAAGAACCAACCTGCGTATGTGGATGCAAGGAGAGGAAGGCAAGCTCCTCAAGTAGGTAACTTACATCCTCTTAAAAGCTTCATCCCACCCTAAGTACCCCACAGAAGCCTAGATATTACAGAGGAAGTATAGCTTTGCCAGGCCACCAAGTTGACAACTGCATTTCAGCATGACCCATGACAGGGGGAACCCACTCAGCAATCAAACCCTGTAAACTCATAGTGATACATGGCTGTGCTGGTACACAGCTGTGCCTCTTGCTTGGCTTCTGGTGAGAGCATCTCAAAGCTTTAAAAGAAGTCATGAAATAAGAGCATGCAGGAGGGTGATCTTCACCTTCACCACAGGTGGAAGCCTACTGAGGGAACTCCAAGCTTCAAATCATCTCAGAAGCCCAGTGATGACAATTTAGATTTGGGAAGGCATGTTTGATGTCCTTCCCCACTCAGGCTTTCTTTTCCCTTTCCTAGATGCCTGAGGCTGTCCTGTTATGATCTTACATCTAGATGTGAGTCTTTTAAGTTTGTGATTGGTACTCATTCAATCATGTAATAAATATTATTAGTTTTCCCTGTTCTGTGAGACCACGTTTAGCCCTCATGTAAGAGGTTGGTGTAAGCTCTAGCTGTGAGGAAGACAGGGGGATCTCTCTTTCTCTCTCTCTCTCTCTCTCTCTCTCTCTCTACACACACACACACACACACACACACACACACAAAGAGAGAGAGAGAGAGAGAGAGAGAGAGAGAGAGAGAGAGAGAGACTTAAATGACCAACTACAGAGTCACAAGTATCATTGCTGATATGGTGAAGGGCAACGTTACAGAATATTGTATTAGAGAGACATAAAATCCCATTTTTGAAAGTCTTAAATTAAGAACTAAAATTATGTTCTTGGGCCGATGAAATGGCTTAATCAGTAAAGGTAATTTCTGCAAAACCTAGGAACATGAGTTGTATCGCTAGGATTCACATGTTCTAAGAAGAGAACTAACTCCCATAAGGAAATATTTGATCCTTCTCCCCCATACATGTCAGAACACACAGAATAAGTGTTAAGCTGTGTTCTATTCCTGACACTGACTAGATGTAGAGTAAATGACTTTGGGTTGATTTTATTGCTTTATAAATTCATTCAAGATTTTATAAAATGGTTTCACGCTCATAAAATCTATATTAGAAAAGCTGTATAGTATGAAGCCTGGAGCTATAGAAAGACTGTGTGGATGACATGTGGGGAGGAAGATGGGCTCATGAGATCATTGAGGCTGGCTGGAACCTATTGGAAAAGGGACCTTGTGAGAGGCTCTTGCCTCTTTACAAAGGCTTGTTTTCCATAGAAGGGACAAGAATTGGACTCCTGATTCTACAGCAAGCTGCTTTGCTGACCCTAGTAATTTGATCTCCCCATTGGCCTTTGAGTTTCTGATAGACTCTCTCTCCATCTTCTCAGGGCCAGCTAGCCTTCTCCTTGGCTGCCCATGCCCTCAGCCATAACTCAGCTTCCCAAGCCTCTGAGTTCCCTCTTCCTGAGCTCTCTGAGCATGCATTGGTGACATGGTTGCACATAACCCTTGGCCCCAGGGCTACATCTTTTCCCATCTATTCTTTGAACCAGGAGCAAATCTTAGCCACTATCATCATTCCTATTTTGTCAGTTAGAGGCTGTGACAAAGTTTCCAACCTCAGGCTAGTCTCAGCCCTCCCCCTCTCTCCACCCTCATCGCAGCTGGCTCTGTAGCACAGTTACTTTCCATTAGACTTTCAGATGTGCTCAGCACTTAATATATTTTCCTTGTCTTACTTCCAATATCCCTGCAAGGTGAATAGTCTTAGCTTCTATTTCCCAATGAGAAATGTGAGCATTAAGGAGATTTGCTCACTTGCCCAAAGTTATACAATGAGTACAAAGTACAAATATATAAACTTGAGTCTGTTTAGTTCAAGAGAAAAAGAACAACACACAATGCTAATTATTTTGCTCCTAGTTATAAGGAAAAGAGAGCCATAACTCTGGCTATGAACACCAAGTAGAATAAAGAGTGCCCCCGGAAGGAATTGCAGCCTAATACAGGAGACCCATTTCTTACTCCCTTTTCCTGGCTGGCTTTCTAGCTTTTCCATTCTGCCTCCTTACAGATTATCACTGCAAGTACACTCATTTCAAAGGGCTTGCAGTGTCTCTCTTCTCTCCCACTCGGAACTGCAGGTCAATCCGTAACACACAGTACTCTATCAAAATAGACCACCCGGCCTTCAAATGAGTTTAAATTCTAAATTGGACAAGTCTTGGCTTTTGCTGACACATTTCCTGGGTAGTTTTAAATTTTTCTTTCAGAGGCTAGCAGAATTAAGTAAAGGGCAAGGCAAGGAAAAGTATGTGTGAGTTTAAAGTACAGCAGACACCTTTTTCTTGGGTTCCATTTTCTTGATAAACACTGTGTAAATTAGGAAAGGGGTTCTATGAATGAGGCACACTGTCAACTAACCCAAGTCTAAGATCAAGTGAAAAGAGAGATTCCTCAGCTCTGTGAAGGCTGCATTAGCTCTGGGGACTTGAGCACAGCTCTTGCTAGCTCTAGAAAAATCATAAACCTTAATATACATTCTTAAATCTCCCTCTATATTTTTGAATAGAAAATTACATCAGAAAAATTTTCCACTAAAGATTACCATGTATGCGACTTTGGCTTTTATATTTTTAGCAAACTAGTCTCAAACTATCTCGTGTACATTAAGTGTTGGCAAGTGATAAAAATTACAACACAACAGAATTGCATGAAAGCAGGCTAAAGGTAGGATCCTAGTAATGTTTCTCCATCAAACATTCAAGGCGGTGGAGAGTACAGTGCAGAAAGAAACACATGGATTTTAATTTCAGAACAAGAATGGAGAAACGTTGAATGATGTATGTCGTAGGTGGGTTTGATAAGCAGCTGTGATTTATATCGTTTTTCACTAGGGGCTTCTCCATATTGGAAAGAACAACTCCCTATCTAACTCGCCTGTTTGAGTGACATCTTTTCCAAAGACTCACCCATTAACATTTAATTACTGTGTCCTTTTGATATTTTAAATATCATCTGAAGATGGCTTTGTATGTGGATAGGTAGGAGTTTAAACCAAAATGGAGCAAATAAACATCAGAGTCATTTTTATCAAATCACCAAGGGGCACAACCATGGACAAACACAAACTGTCAGATAAGCAGCAGCTGAATCTCAATTCCCAGTCATAGGGCTGAGCATTCCACCCTTAATATATCTGTAAACACATTGTCATAAAATCAAACTTCTTGATGCTTCATCACTTGGAAATTGTGAAGGGACCTGGATGCAGGAAATGTAATTTCCCTGTTGCTTACCTTGTGAAAAACCCTGTTTTTAATATCAACTGTATATGAAGCAGAGGGATGGTGACAACCATGTCTCTAATACAATGAGAACCCTGTTTCTTTTACTGAGTTTTGCTCACAGCAAAAATGCAGAAAGTTCTACGGAGACACGACCAGATTTGAGAGGACTCCTGGTGACTGTGAAAGCAGACAGTTATCATCCAGCATCTCCAACACTGTATAACATGCAAAATATGACCCATTTGCAGATAACATGCAAAATATGACCCATATGCAGACATCTAGTCCAACAAGATCCTGGTGTACATTACATTAGTTTTTATTATATAACTAGGTGTGACTCATTTAAATACATGTGCTAAGTGTCCTATATCTGTCTATGCAAAACAGCAGGCAGTCCAGAAGTTTCTCTTTTTTCTCATGGAACTTTATAGTCTGTAGTGTTGAAGCATGTAAGATCCCAGAAGAAAATTTGCCCAATGTCATATTTAAATTAAATATATATATTATACGCATGTATGTATGTTTGTATAAGTAGGTGTGTGTGTGTGTTTGTGTGTGTTTGTGTGTGTGTGTGTGTGTGTGTGTGTGTGTGTTCATGTGAAATCTTGTATCTGACAGCAGGTATCTTACTCACTTTCTCGTCAACTCATACATTGAGACAGAGACTCTCACTTGAACTCACAGAGTATTAACACTCTAATAAGTTGCTCAAGAGTTGCCCTGTACTCTCCTGTATTCTGTGATTTCAGGAAGCTGCCATGTCTACTTGGTATTTTTGTACGTGCTAGAACCCCAAACTCTGATCCTTAAGCATTGTGACAAATATTTTTTTCAGGCTGGCACATCTCTCTCAGTCCTAGAACTTTCTCTTTAAAAGCTATTGTGTTCTTAATGCATTACAAGTTTCATATTATGACAACATAAACTGTGGATGACCAAGATGTAAGGACTAATCCACTTAAGTCTGATCATCAGCATCTGACAAGAGCCAGAGACCAGTTCAAAATGAATCAAAGACAATATTTCTCTCTTAGATATCTCTTTATATGTTTATCCTGCCATACATTTGATTTAGAAATTATTTCTAAGTTTATATCCACAGATATTTTGAAACCATTGATTTAGCAAAACTGTCAGTGTTTTGCATAGACTGGATCATTCCTTAAAACTTCCTTTAGGAAAATTTTATAAATGTATTTAATACATAATATATAAATAGAAATGTATTTAAGTTGGGCAATTATACTTTGTCTTTCTGGAATTCTGATTTCATGGATGACAATTTCAAATTGAAAAGTACGTTTGTCTTGTGTGAAAAAACACAAATAAAATGATTTTACTGATGCTTATCATCTATTCGCTCCTGGATGAATTGGGGCCTCATCTCCATCTTGGAAATGGCAGAGTGCTTTTTGACATATTGACCAATTCTGCAACTCATGCCTCTATTTTGTCCCAGAACAACAGATAGGGCCTTCCATTTTATGGTGCTATCAGGGCCTGGCAGCCAGTTGTTCACCAGAGCTAAAGACTTAGCCTCTTTTCTCAGGAATTAAAACCAGACATCTGACCTCATGAATGGTATTCTACTCTTCCACTTGCTGAGAATCCCCTAGGCCCTTTTTACTTCCCACTGGAAACCTTTGCTAAAATCCTTAGGACATAGGAACTTCTCAGAGTCTTGGTATGCATGACCCCCTGAAACACAAGACTAGGGTTACAGAGTCTCAGAGAGCCCCTTCAAACCAGGCTCCCGGGCAACCACTGACCAAACTGAGAATAGACGGTACTTTTGAAGAATAGCTAGACTTGTCTGAAAAGCAAGACAGATGTCAAGGGGAATGTGGGTTAATGTGATGCAGATGAAAATCTGGATCTTCTGATAGACATTCAGCCTTTCACCAACTATGAAGAGCAATAAACCCATTCTTTTATGGCACTCAGATTAAAAGTAGAAAGAGAAATTTTAGCAATGTAAATTTTAAAAGTCTATGGATAATTCAAAAAATCTCTGAGAGTGAGAGTGAACTCACAGGGTACCATAACATTTCCAAATGACTTTCTTGTAGAAATAAGGTAAGCTTTCTGTGGGTTGAAACTATTTTGTTCATTCCTTGCTATATCTCTTCTTGAACACTCCCTGACAGACAGATGTTGCTCAGTAACTGTTAGAAGCATGGATTGATAATAAACAGGTCAACTATTAACTACTATTGGGATAGCTCTCTGGTATCCATTTTTTATTTCTTTTATCAGGTGAACTTGATGGAAACTTTTATGATTGGCTTAGTAACTAAAACTCTCAGTGTGATATATCCCATCTGGGTTTATTACCAGTTTACACTTGTCTATCCTATTTAACCACTGAGGCAACATCACACTCTCAGCTAGTAAGTCCCCTTCTTGGGGTTTGAAGCAGAAGAGAGTCATGAAATCTCCTTGGATACCCAAGCCCAAATCCAGAAAGCAATCCTAGTCTTATTTTCTACCATTGAAAGATACTGGAAGAGATTCTAGATGATAGAATCTAACTGTCCTCAGGAGGCAAGTGCATATGATTTTTTTTTTTTTTTTGTGCGAGACACTGTAGTGTTTGTCAAACAGTTTCTCTGGTTTTCTTAATGTTTTTTTTTCTATGACTTTATAGCTAAAAATCCTGAAATCCCCTCTTCTTTCTTACCCTCTTCTCTTCCTTCCTCCCCCCTACACTACCCCAAATCCCACTCTCAGTTCTTTATTCTTCCTTTCCTTTAACTCTCTTATTTAAAATATATTATTTTTAATAAAATACATTTTCTTTAAAATAGAAGTTGCATTTCAAAATCAAAAACCAGCAGTAAGTTGTCAAATCTCCAAAGACTCATAACCACATGACTAAAGTGAGAAGAAGCATGGGGTTGAGAGGTTTTCATCCCTCAGATATGATTAGCTATTTCTGTTGATATGCACAGGGCTTAATATAGAAGATTAACATTATTAACAGAAAAATTTTCTTAATAAGTTGCTTTCTTCCCATTAGGTCTAATGCTATGTTTCTTGACAGTATGATTGATGCAATTACGACTCTAAGTGCCAATTACTGAGGAAGGCAGGCACTCTCTGCCTAGTATGAAGCTTGTAGGATGCCATGGGGTCAAAAGTCTGCACATCTTCAGGCCCAAAGCACCATCAGGACTTGTAGAAGGGACCTGCTTTAGTGAACTTCAACCTCAGAGGTCATTTCATCTTAATGAAACGCATCTTTGTTGTTTGAGTATCTCAGCCTTTAAATGATACCGTGAAGATCACCAAAGGAAGAAAGCACTAGAAGTTCATTTAAATGGTCATTATTTTTAAAATCCTTGGACCAACTGAAGTAGCACTTAATAAAACGTACCATTACAATGTCCATTAATGATGGTTGAGATCTGCTAACAAGCATGCTTACTGTGCCAGGCTCCTTGAGAACATCTCTATACCTCCTGAATTATTAGCTTTCCTATGATTATTTGAACTGATTTTAAGGCATAATGTTGGCTCAGTTTCTCTAACAACATATGTGTCACAATATCCTCATACTCTAAAGATCTCTGGTATGAAGTCTCTATCCACATGACCCACACTTAGTTGTCCAAGGTTAAACTGATAGTCTGAAGTCTTCCAAATATTCTTGTAGAGTTGACAATCTTCCTCCTGATACCTTGCCTTCTTGTGGAAATTATAGGTAAATTTAGACTGGAAAGTAGGAAAAAGAATGAGTCTGAAGCTTGATAGAGAAAAAAGAAAAAATGTCAAGAACGGCAAATTTAGAAAAAAATGTTTATTTTCCCTTCTCTTGCTCAACATTGATTTTGTTAGCCTTCAGGGTAACTGGCCTGCCACTGAACAGCAGAGAGAGATTCTGGGGTCATGCCATGTGGAAGCTAGAGCAGGGAATATCTAATTTCCAACACAAACTCGCTCACATTTACTAAGGGAGACAAAATTCATGTCTTCCTTAACAGGGATTTTAAGGGGAAGAAAGACCAGTCAGGTTTGTAATCCCAGTGATTTTAGGAAGCTTAAGCATGAACATCACAAGCAGAGAGCCAGCTAGGGCTACAAAAGAGTTCAAGGCCAGCCCAGAAGACAGACGTAGAGAGACCCTGTACCAAAATTGAACTATATGTGAAAACATTCAGAACCGAAGGCTAATGACCTAAGTTAAAGTTCAGGACCCATATAGTGTGGATTGAAGAAAGAGAACAGCAACAACAACAACAAAATACCCTCTTACAAGGCATCCCCTGTCCCCCAGACATGCATCCTCCACCCCAGAAATAATTAATGTAACAAAGAGCACCCTAACTTAAAAAGCAAAAATACTTAAGCTGTACCAACTTACCAAGCTTGTGTGTATACCCTAAGTTCAAACATCAATCCAGAAACACATACACAGTCTCTCCCTCCCTCCCTCCCTCCCTCCCTCCTTCTCCCTCTCTCCCCTCTCTCCCCTCTCTCACATATACACATATAAACAATCACACACAGATATACAACACAAAAATTTTTTATATGTTATAAAACTTGAATGTTCACATCAACAATTTTGTTGCAGAATATTGAAGATATATGTTTTAAAATGTATATCACAATTAAGTATTAAAATTACTAGTGAACAGCACAAAACAATTACATTATATTGTCTTCTTTCTGCATCTTCCAAAGATTATTTCCTTTAAATTTCATTCAGAAATGTGTCATTCTAGAAAAAAATTCTCTTTTGTTTCTAATGCAATTTTAATGGTTTTACAAAGTCTTAAATTTATCATAAAATTTTAAAAATTGTATGTATTTCATGCTATTATGCTCTTTCTTATTTCAACTATGTTTAAATAGAATCATACACTTTTCCTTATCTAGACAAATAAAAATTTAATTTTTTTCTAGCCAGTGAGATGGCTCAGCTGTTGAAGAAAGGAACTTGCTGCCAAGCCTGGTGATCTGAGCTCGAGGCTGGAAGCCACATTGTGGAAGGATAAAACTGACACCCTCAAGTTACTCTCTGAGTATCACACACACACACACATACACACACACACACACACACACACACACACACACACACACACACACCTATAATAAATACTGATAATATCTCAGACAATTGGCTTTCTTATTTTCTGCAGAGCAAAGGTGGCAGCACTGCTGAAATGATATACTGATTAATCTTAGCTATATTAGCAATTAGAAGCTGACATGGTGAAGAATCTTTCCTCAGGAATGGAGAGAATTTACTTCAAGAACACTGACATTATTAACATATTAAAAAATTCACCAATTATGTCTTCCTCAAAACGTTTTGAAAATAGGTGCAAATATGCAAAAAATATCAAAGCAGGCTTATTTCCAGAAGTTATTAAACACAGCTCTAATGGGCCCATTAGCTAAGCCATGAACAATTTGTACTTCACAACACATGCTTCTCTGAATGGAGGGTCAGAAAACACAACAGTTCTGTTGTGTATTAATATGGCTCGCTAAGATGAATATGTATCCTTTGGAAGTAGTGCGAAGTTCGTGGAAAGATGCTCAGTTTCCACAACTCAGAGCGAGAATAGGAGTGGCCATGAGAAGCAGCAGACGCTGGAAGTTTATTTCCCATCAGCATTGAGGTTAGTTGTGTACCTGTGTACACAAGATGAGCTTGAAGATAAGATGGAGTGGTGAGTGCACAAAGGCAAACATTTGCTAGTGCCATGAATTCGTGGCTTTGTACATGAACACTCCAGCCAACCCAGGATTCATCTTCAGAAATCTTTTCTGGTCAGTCACAGGTTGTCTGTGCTGTCTGGGCCATGTATGCCACCCAGTCTCCCTTTAATCATTCTGCATCCTGCCCTGACTTCCATGTCTGACCTCTGAAGGGATTTAAGACCACTCAGGAAAGTTTTTCACAGCCTCATGAATTCCTGAAAATGAAGGGCAGGTTTATTTAAGAGGAGTTTTTAAACAAATCTACCCAAAGTACATCCACCATAGGAGAAACTCATTTTGCTTTATATTGTTTGGATATATTTTTTTCTTTTTAAAATTTCCATTGAAAGGGCTCTCACTTAGAAAGTGCTCCCAGAAGGAAGGGTGGACAGAATTGTCTCTTTCTGTCCCTTACTAATGAGTGATGTGTCACAAACTACCGACTTCCACAGCTTCTGGTTTATTTCCACTAAAACTGGAATGATAGTTATCCCTATATCATAGAATGGTTGGAAGAACAGGTATGTATAAAATTTATTGAGCAGTATTTGACAAATAGAAAGCGCTCATCAAATTTAGCAGTTGTTCTTGGTATCAAACTCAGTCAGGTTTCAAACCTCACTCTGCACAGGAGACAACAGGAACTGAAAATGGAGGGCCAGAGTCCCTAGCAGCTTGCAACTGTTCACATGTTTCAGATAGCTTTTTTTCACCCTTACTTGAATCATTAACAATCATCTCCAGGTCGGTGGTCCACCTAGACAACTCTGTCACATTTTACATACACGTTTTAGGCATGTTCAAGTGTTGACCCAAATCCTTCCCTCATTCTCTTACAAAGCAAAACAGAGACTTAGTGGCCAGTGTAGAGCCCTGTAGTAGCTACATTGCCAGTTGCTGAGAGCATATTTGTTGAATAAGTGAGGGAATGCATCAACGTATAAGGAAGAGCTTCCGTGGTTTGAAGAAACTATACTTCTGAGCATCTTTCAGGACAATGGTAACGGCTCTACTTGTTATTCTTAATTCTGCATAACACAGTTTAAACAAACTCTGAGAGGAGAGTCATAGCACTGTTACCCTCCTTCTGATAAATAAAACAATTTCTAGTAAAGATATTCAATTCTCATAGTCCCGACCGTGTGCTTGAAGGTATGTCTTTTCTTAAATGGAAGCCTGCTTTCAGGAATTGAAGATGACAATTCTGTTTTAAAAAAAATAGTTTACTCAAGGCTAAATATGAGCAATCATAGCTTGACTGTATGGATTCCAGTTATCCTGAGTGACATATCCCACTATGGGAGAGGTTATATGAACTTTCATAGACACAGAACAAAAATAGTCATAAATCAATACATCAGGGGAGACATCCGTAGGCAGGGGAAAGCAAGGTAGAAAAATGTTTTCTGTGGGTTTCAGATGCTATATTGTGTTATCATTCGCTTAAGGCTGGAGGTCAGAGGTCTACAGAGCTTAACAATGTATTCCAGGAGATTTCCCTAATAGTCTCTAGAATGTCAGGTCATGTATAGAACCTAAACGCGAATTTAAACTGTAAAACAAGCCTAGAAGATCTCACAGTAATTTTGGTTCTCAGCTCACTGTACTTTATCTCTCCACAATCCTGATGCTATCACAGCTAAGGTCAAGCCATACTGTAGGATCCTTAATATAGATGTGGCCTCTCTGGAGAACTTTAGTTCCACACAGCTGTTACGACAATAAAGTACTTGAGATCAACCTTATATTGATTTGCTATATACTGAATATAATTGGTACCATGTAGCTTTCACAACCTAGCCAAACTGAAGCCCAAGGACTGGTTAGAACTGCTAAAACCACTCAAAATACAGAACATTTGTCCCAGAAGACACTATTAAAAATGACACATTAATACTTATTTCTGAAGAACAGAATAACAGGCTTTAAAGGAGAATTAGAAACACAAGGTTAAAATAATGTGGGGAATACTAAGACAAAAGGGAGAAAAATAAGTAGCATTAAAAATATCTGTAGCCTATTGTGTACTTTTCAATTCATATGTAATTTACTTCCAAGTAAGAAGAAAATTAGCATGTAAAGAAGAGTGACTGTGACTAGAGGTGTGGCCTGGTGGCAGATTGCTTCCCTGCTGTACCTGAGGCCCCTCAGGCTCTGGGGTAGATCCCTGCACAGAGGTGTAAGGGGTGGCTGAGAGAAACAAAGATGAAAGGCTCTTTTGTGACCTTTTATTAATTTGATAATTGGAGAAATAATACAAAATAATGAGAATATGTTCCCAAGGAAGAAGAAATAATGTTAATAGGGTGGTGCACAGAAAAAATACATTGTTAGGAGTATTTTTTCTCACCTTTCCTTTTGTGTATTCTATAAATAACAACTGGAACACTATATAGGTATATGCAGTTGGTATAAACAACCAATCCCTCTCCTGTGTAAGCTCTTTCATTTCTTCTGTGTGAATTGCCAGAAATATGTAAGACAACGAGTGCTTGTTTGTACAGTGTCACACAGAGACTTCACTTTTCCAACTACATTAATGTAGAGAGAAAGGCTATTGAGAAAGATATTTTAAAATGATAGTGTATACATTTCAAACTTGTCCTATGAATAAGGCACCATGTGACAGATGGCAAGGATGTTTTTCATCCATTATGTTCCATGAATTCATCAGACTGACATTATAGATGCACACTACATAGTTTCTGGGTATGATCTTTGTTATACATTTTCTCCACTGAGTTGTCTTCCAGAGACTGAGCATATCAATAAAAAACACATTTTAGTCATCTATTTCATTTATTCATTGAGAAATGTATACACGTAAATGACATATTTTGATCATATCTACACACTATTTACCTCCTCAGTTCTCCAGATTCCATCCAAAACACACTTCTTCAAACTTCATTCCCTTTATATTTAAACATTTTTGAGAATTTCATATGTGAGTATTTCCTTCTCTCCGCCTCCACCTTCAACTCTTCTATGCCCTTCCCCATTCATGCTCAATGCCATAATCTCCTCTTTAATGCTTCTTCTTACACATGTATAAATTGAATATGTATAAATACAACACACTGTGTCCATTTAGTGTTGTTCTTATGTGTATATATGTATAGGACTGAGCATTTGGAATCATGAAACATAGCAAAGTGTTTATCCCTGGAAAAGACTAATTCTCCTTCCCTCTTTCAGCAGCCATTAGTTACCTTTAGCTCTCTTCCTATGCACAGAGAGGATTAGTGTGGGACCATTTACTAGAGTTTCAACAAACCACCAAAGGATAAACACAAAAAGATATGTAGAGTCTATTCAGAAATAGGGCCTAGCACATACAATCACAACCTAAGAGCAATGAAGCCAGCCTGTGTTGTTTGGGAGGACTCAGTAATTTCTATAAACTCATAAAGAGGTATTTCACGCCAGGCACTCATGTATTCTGGGGAAGAATTGTCTACCCATTCCTAGTACTCATGTTCAAGCTTATTTTTAATTTTTTTCATTTTTGTTTTATCAAGACAGGATTTCTTGGTGCATCTCTGGCTGGCTGTCCTGAAACTCACTTTGTAGTCAGGCTGTCTGCCTCTGCTTCTTGAGTGCTGGGATTAAAGGTAGGCTTCACCATGTGAAGCTAAACTGTATATATTTATAATTTAATTACGATCCAATGAGTTTTTTGTAGAGCTTTCTCATGCATTGCCAGCTGTGCTCAACATGCTCTATCCTATCCTATCTTCTACTCCACTATCCTCATCCCAGATTAACCTCTTAATCCCAATATTCTTATACAGCAGCTGTACTCTCTCTTCTCCTCCTAGTATATTTTATATTTATGTTACAAAATGGGAAGTTTCCATATGGGGTTGTATATATGTTTCATTTTGGTTAACTGTCCTTCCCTCATGCCCTCATCCTTCCCACCCCTATCTTCTCCTCTCTATCCTCCCCTCCCAGTCTTCCCCAACCCATTCCTGCTTGAATATTTCCAGTCATAGTGTTAACTCTCTCTAATTTTGTATCCATTGCACTATATCACTCATAGACTCTCTCCTCACGTGCAAACACTTCCTAGAGTCCTGGCTTCGACACACACGCCAAGTAAAATATCTCAAACAAAACATTTAAAAGTGTGATTCAAATATGAGAGAGAACATGTTGTATGTGTGTTTCTGGGTTTGAGTTCCCTCCCTCAGGATAATTTTTACAGTTACATCTATTTACCTGCAAATTCAACTACTTGGTTTCTCTTTCTACTGCAATAAAATTCAAATGTATATGTGTGTACCATGAAAGCCTTGAGTGTCTCTTTTTCAACTGAGAATCTGCAATCATTGGCTACTACTGCCAAAGAAGCTTTCTTGCCTTTTATAGTCAAAAGGAACACAGATTATGGACTTATACCTGGTTTCTGGGTAGCATGAACCATGTGCATTTGTACGGCCTCTGGTGTCAGCATGTGCTATGGACCTCCGCATGCCTCCAGGGGCAGTACAGACCATGGAAATCAACCTAGCTCTCTCTAGCACCACAGGCAACAGACATCAATACAGCTGTGGGGGCAACGAATATGGTCTCTGGGGGCAGACGGGCCCAGAGACATCAACATAGGTTCAGGCAGCAGCACAGATCATGACCATCCACAGGACGAATTTCTGAAGTGTCTATTAGCCATTTGAATGTCATCATCTGAGAACTTTGTCTTGGTTTTCATAATCCATTTTTAGTTCTCTTGGTTGTGTTCTTGATGTTTGGTTTTCTGGGTTCTTTATATATTCTAGACACAATCCTCATATTGGCAGGGTGAATGATTTAGTCACTGGGCAATCTCACCAACCTCGAGCAGATCCATTAAAAAGAAAATTCATTTAGACAGTTACTTCAAACTGATTTTTTTTCTCCAGAGTACACATGGAAAAGAAAGTATAAGCCCATTCTTTATTTTTCTCTGTCTTTACAAAAAAATAATAATAATAAAAAAATTCATGCTTTTAACAGTTTTGTATTCTTTTCTGGAAGAAAATAGATCTATCAAATGATAAATCTTGAAATGAGAGAAAATTTAAATTCATTATTACATTTAAGAACATTAGCCCTTTATCCTGACAAATATAAGTAAGTTTATTTTTGCTTCCAATTGCAAATGATCTCCATAATAGCATGCTAATGACTCAATGCTTACACACCTACCAGACAAAACCCTCCATAGGTAGAAGCCTTCAAGGATATATTAGATCTTCTCTCTTGTCTGAAGGTCAACTGTAATTATTCACTTACCCACCTCCCCAGAGCACTGGGTAGAATGACTAATGTATCATTGATAACTACTTTAAATGGTACATATTAAAATCCAGATTCACATCTTGTATTCCTTTATGAAAAATCATTGAAAAGGTAGAATAATGAAATAGTCTTTGGAGACCAGCAAGGAAAAAAAAAAAAAAAACTGTGTGAACGGCTTAGAAGCCATTTATAAAACTGAGCATAGTAAGAAGGAACTGAAGCTGCTGAAATTTGTGGAGCCTAGTGGCATCTTAGCATATACTCTCCACGTCCATGAGGTCCCATCCGTCCTACCATCTTGCGACTCTTTAGAAGAAACCTGAATCTGATAGATGACAGCTCAGGGTGTTGGAGAAATGTTTCAGTAAGGTGCTTAATGTGCAAGAATGACCCTTGTGTTTGTATATCCAGCACCCATGTAAAACGTTGAGCCAAGGTGGTGTGCCTCTAAGTCCAGTACTAGATAAACTGTGACAAGAGGATTCCAAGGACTTGGTAGCCAGGCAGTCAAGCCAAATCCAAGAACTCTGGTTTCTGTGAATGACCTTATTTCAAAAATTGTGAAAGGCACCTATTATCAACACCTGACCTCCACATATACCTGCCTATGAATGGCTTGTATACACACACACACACACACACACACACACACACACACACACACACACACACGCTCACATGCCACAACTTGAAATTTTGATTTTATTTTAAAATGGACGTGTTTTAGTACCTCTGTCTTTATTTTTAAAATGTTATCGTCTTAAGATCCATTTGCCTATTTTAAAAGCAGAACAAGTGCTGAACTTTGGTTTAAAGGCACATTGTTTTCTTCTGATGAACCCTATGAAAATAGATCACATATATCTCATTTCTTTTGCACCTACCTAAAGAGACAAATTATAGCTTGAATCCTCTGGGATCCATGCATTTTTAAATTGCTCCTACCCCTCCTAAGAAGCGAATGAGAAATAATATTTCTATAAATCCAGCAAAGCTGTCTCAGAAGCTGCTAGGGCGAAGAAGATCTGATATAAGTGCAGAGTTAATTAAACACAAAGTGAACTTGTTCTTTACCGTGGCGTGGCAAGGCTCTTACAGAACAAGAATAAGGAAGATGGAAATGGCTTTCAAAGATTCAGTGTGTTTCCGGGATGGACAGATAAATTATGCCTGAATGGAATAAACTGTTCAAATCCGGGTGCAGTAGGGCAATACCATGGTGTGATCCCAGACACAGGCACAGAGATTTCATGTTATAGGCCAGCCTGTGTCAAAATTCCAAGCCAGATGTAAGATCTACCTATGTGGTCACACTCTGCCAATCTTCTGATCATGCATTAGCATCATGGTTAATTTTTAACATTGGTTTGATTGCATAAATGAATATTGGAGAGCTGACAAAACTTTTACTATAGGTATTTATGACAAACTTTCTAGAAATTGACATATGGGCCAGCAGACTGACAGGTGCATGTCTGCCCCTCAGTGGAGAGGGCACCATCTAGTCTACACAAGGTCCAAATATAACTAACAGTATGACACAGAATAGGCAAATTCTATCTCTACCCTAGAGCTGGAAACACACTCTGCTTGTGAACAGCAGAACTAAGGGCTATAAGCCAATAGACTCTACTCCAACAAGCAGACATCACATTTATGGACCTCCAGCCTCGTTAGCATGTCCCTCAATTCTAAGATGCTTAACTTGCATTAAGCCATGCTATTGCAATCCAGATTCTCAAGCAAGCAGGCACGCTATTCTGAAACTTTCAGGCATCCATTATTGTGTAACAAATCTTCTCACATCTGTTTGTCTGTGTCTCTGTCTATGTCTCTATCTATCTGTATATCTATTGTCTTCATACAATGTGGAGTCGATTGATTTTAAGTCTCTGGAGAACATTGAATAACATAACAGACTATCTAGTTCTATGAATGATAAATGGTTGCAGAAATCCTTAATGTTAAAAGAGGCAAAGATTCAATGGGCAGTAAAAGTAGAATATGAATAGGGAACAAAAAGCCTACAAGTAGAATACCTACAAATGTCTGATCTTAAAGCTCTGAAATCTACTTATAGCTTCCATTCTATACCAAAATGAACTGTGTGGGAATGATGAAAATTGGAAGGTTATTTTATATTACTGAGGAGCAATTAAATTTAAAAAGTCCTTTTGGATTCCTCAGGAAGGCCTTATCTGAGCACACAAATACTTAAGAGCAGAGATCTTTCTCAAGCTGGGGACAAGTGACATAGACTGGAAAATAAAACCCAAGGGATTTGAGTTATGCACAAAACTCATGCTTAATGAGCTGGAGATGGTTGGGGTCACAAGACAATAACTTCCAGTAGCCTTAAGAAGCTTAGAGAAGCTTCAGCTGACAGCCAGCACAAAGAGGGTGACAGACAGCAGCAAGAAACTGACTCCTGCCAACAGCATAGCAGAGCGTGAGTGTGGAATTTTCTCCAGGACCTACAGATGAGAATGAGCTGACTTGCTGACTTTGGCTGTATTAGACCCTAAATAGAGGAAGCAGCCAAGTCCACCAAGGTGACTCACCAGCAGGACTGTCAGATGATCCGTTGATGTTGTTTGGACTGCAGCTGCCAGCAGTAATGGAAAAATAGCACCCAGACATTTTCTACCTGGTTGTGTGTTTGCTTTGTGTGTATGCTCAACATGGCCTTTATTCTCTTGAGAGGCAGTTTGTGTTGAGATCAGGGATATCATTTGATAGGAAGATAAGTCCTGAGAAAATGATGCCCATGTCCAAGGGGGAAAATGAAGATAAAAAGATAAAAGTCATGAGTGACTAGGATAATAAAAGCTATAAGCAGAATTTCAAATAAATATGAAAGATTTAGAGGCAGAGTATGGAGAATGTATCACAGTACTGATAATCAAATTGAGTCCAAAGAGAGGGGCTCTACTCAAGACACTACCACATGAACTGGATGGCCAATGTGAGAGAATGACTCATGCTCCAAGGCTGATCCCGAGCCAGTGCACACAGCTGAACTCAGACTTTCAAAGGTAAGAGCAGAGACTCTTCTAGTACCTCCATCCTTAGTGCTTTGACTGCTAAGAAATTCGTTTGGGCTCTTTTAGGGATGATGGGGTACGTTGAGTACTTCTTCTTTGTAGACTACAAGTCATTTTTTCTCATACAAACTTCCCAGGACCAGCTTTGAAGAATCAGTGATTTGTGACATAAGGGTGAAATTATTACTCCTCACGTTGACCTCTTGAATTACTATCCAGAAATTTTAAGGTCATGGTTTCCAATATTTTCACTCATCACTTAGGCAAAAACCATATTTATAAATTCATGAGTATTTCAAAAAACAAAGAAAACACTAGTTTCTACTTAAAAAAAAATCTTACTAGGTAAATGTTGAGACCATTATAAATCCCTTCTACCTACACTTTTTAATCACTTATTAGAGCATATAGAAACCTAAATTAATGGAACCAGTGTCTAGGTAAAAATGTTTTTGAGAAAGACATAAAGAAAAAGTGCTGCAGTAGGTTAGTTTTTAATGACTGCCATGATGTAAGTTTGAAGTTGGAGTTTGCCACCTGTCCCAGTAAATATTTCTGAAGTTTGTTGTTGTTTGGTAACTGACCTTACACAGTTTATTGAGTTTAGATTGAAAAGTGAGTTTAGATTGAAAGAGTGTGTTCTACAAGGTCAACAGCGATAGAAATGTTAATGCAGAAGAAAGAAACCTCACAATACCCATTCCTAGATAAAAGTGTGTGTGTGTGTGTGTGTGTGTGTGTGTGTGTGTGTGTGTGTGTGTGTGTTTAGAAATAATAGTAAAAACAAGAAAAGGCTGGGAATGTGAGAGGGCTAGGCAAGAAGCCTGTGGAGAAGAGGAGAAAGGATATACAATAGAGAGAAATGATGTAACCATATTTTAATTTAAAAAGTTAATGAAAGAAATAAAGAAATTAATAGGGAGTGTTTTAGATGGGAGAACATTAAGCAAGATACAAGTGCCTAAAGAGAAAAGGAAAAGAAAAACAATGAGGAGAAGGATTATAAAATATAAATTTCATACACAGAATCTCTAACTATAAATATACTATATACAGGGCACAGAAGTAGGAGGATTGTTTGTTTGTTTGGGTTTTTGAAGGGGTATTGGTTTTGGGGTTGCTGTTGAGTAAGAGGACTAGCTCGAGAGGGGGTGCAGAAGGATGGGGGGGGATAAAGACAGGATCTCAGGTTGATTTCTGTTAACAGTTTACATGACCCTAAATGTGGATCTTCCTCCCTTCAAACCCACTATGTTAAATCCTAGACACTATCTGGACCTCTGACCTCCAGGGCTCTGAGATAAGTCTGGGTTGTTTGAATAAAAACATTTTAGAGCAAATTACCATGATATATATGATATATGTAAGAGTAGATTGCAATTAAACTCATTATTTTATATATTATGAAACTAAAAAAAAAAAAAATACCAATTAACAGAAAGAGTTTTCTCGCCACTAAGAGATGTTATTCAAACAGGGAGCTGAAGGCTTTCTAAGACCAGGAAGTGTAGAAATATTTAAAACGCTAACAAGTTAATATTACCATAATAAGATCTTTTCAGAAGAAATAATGTTCAAGCATGTTAAAATTATAACTGAAAATGCATATTGTAAAGCAGAGTGCACAGATATTATGCATTGATAATTTGTTAAACACCTGATTTTGAACCTATATCACAGACTTGGTTTGTTTTTCACGATTTTCTGCTTCTGGTAGCACTTCTTAGTTTATCAGTCAGTAAAGCGGAATGAGTGTTTGCCAATCTCAGAGAAAAGCATGCATCATTTAGTAAAAGTAATAAGCATCTTTTTTTTTGTTTCTCTGTGTAGCTCTGGCAGTCCTGGAGCTCACTTTGAAGACCAGGCTGGCCTCGAACTCAGAAATTCTCCTGCCTCTGCCTCCCAAGTGCTGGAATTAAAGGCGTGTGCCACCACGCCCGGCTTTTTTTTTTTTTTTTTTTTTTTGTAATAAGCATCTTTAAGCATTAGTTTAGAGCAAAGTCTCATGCACTCCAGAGTAGACTGATCATACTGGCCTTTGTTTACAGTTACACAGGAGGTAGAGAAGAAGGTCCGTAGACTCAAAGTCTGCCTGGTACCATAGAAGGAGTCCAAGCCAGTGTGGACAACTAAGAATCTGTCTTAAAATTAAAACAAAACACTCAACATTTTGAAAATAGTTCAGTTGTATTGTTTGCCTAGCCTATGAAAGGCCCTGGCTTCAGTTCCTCATATAGACAAAGATTGTTACACTGAAAAAATAGTGATAAATTGAAACAAAAAATTGGAAACACTCACTCACTCTCTCTCTCTCTCTCTCTCTCTCTCTCTCTCTCTCTCTCTCTCTCTCACACACACACACAGAAAAACAATGAGAGAGAGACAGAGAACACGAAGCAGGTGAGGCTGTAAACCTCCTCAGCTCACGCCCAGTGATGTATTCTCAGAATAAGGGTCCACTTTCTAAGGTTCCATAATCTTCCCCCCAAAAACCAGCCACTAGAAGACCAGCTACTATCAGCATCATATTTACAAATGTGTCTTCATTTTTGTTTAAATCTGTATTTTAAAAGGCATATCATAAGTATACTGAGTTATAATATAAAGTAATTTTAATAATATACAATTTGTATTGCTGGGCTGTACCATGCAGTTGCACAATTAGCCTAATTTATTAATAATGAGCAACTATTTTGTTCCCTCTTTGACACATGGGATATTGAAAATCACTTACAGCCAATCTATTACAAAGCCTTGGTTAAAGAAGATGTAGATATGAGTAAAAAAAAAAAAATCACAGTGTGGTTCAGTTATTTTGTAGGAGGTTGAAAAGCTTGTTATGTGCTCCCTGCTGTATCAACTACACATTCATCTTGGAAACTAAGTGTTCTGTCAGGAGAGGTGGCACTCATATTCACAAAAGAGACACCGGCTTTGCTTTGCTTCAGCACACTTGCTTTGGAGATGTACAAAAGCGGAGGCTGAGCAGTTCCGCCCAGTGAGAGGCTGTGTGGGCTTCGGTAAATCAGATCCTGCGTGTGGAGCTTAGTTTGAATGCATTAACCTTGAGAAATAACAAGTCCTGAAACTTGGGAAAATATCTAAAAATAAAAACAAGAAGTAAATATAGGACTCGCTTTTATTCCAGACTCTGAAGTCCACATCTATCACCTACTACAATAGCATTCTGTCTGAATTCAAGGAACAGACTACTTGCTTTATGTCTTTGCTCTTTTATACACAGCACAACTTCATGTCTATAACCTCACGAAGTTCATTCTAATATTATACCTATACATATATTCCTTTGCCCTAAATTAGGTAAACTTGTCAATTGAAACAGCACGTCATGTCACATAGCTTTCTACAGGTATTTAAGGAGTTATGCAGACTCCACTGTAGGGGAAAAAATACATTCATCTAAGTACAAGTAAAAAATGACATATCCTTGACTAGTGACTAGTGGTAGGAGGTATGGGGAGTCCTCTCAAGAAAGTGTGAGCTGCTGACATGGCTCAGAGGATACAGGCATTTGCTTCTAACAATGATGAATTGAGTTTGGTTCCTGGGACAATGTGGTAGTGGGAGAAAATTAAACCCAGCTAGTTGTACTTTGCTTTGCATATGCATGCTGTGGCATTCATGTGAATACACCCAAAGAAGTCAATGAATCAATCAGTCAACACTCAAATCTATAAAGAGAAAGGAAAACAGAAAATAAAGTTTAAAAACTTGAAAATATTATTTCTTATCTATCAACCCCACTCCTCCATCTGGTAGCATACAACACATGTTTAATATTCATCATCGGAGTGATTGATAAGAAGTTTCATTCCAGTTGGTGCTCAAGAAAACTGACTCAATTCTTAGGGGTTACTCCTATGCTAACCTTATAGCTTAGACCAAGGAAAGGAAAAGTAATAATAAGAAATGGCTGAGGTCAGACACTTCTTCCCTAACGGAGGTCAGACACTTCTTCCCTAATGCAAAGCAGTCTTCATGTTCGTGAGTATGGGTGAAAGTCAGTGATTTTGAAACATTCAAGATATACCCCAAGAACTAGCATGCTGATTGAATGAGATCATCTCTTTTACCTTTCTATCTAATGTTCAATGAGAATAGTTTCTCTGCATTGGGTCACAATTTAGTCTGCAGTCTGTTCTGTTTCAATCACCAGTATGGCTCAACAAAACCAAGACATCTCATTTGCTTTTTATCTTGGATCCAGTCTTGGTTAACAATTATTTGATGA
This sequence comes from Mus minutoides, assembly GCA_902729485.2. Lineage (NCBI taxonomy): Eukaryota > Metazoa > Chordata > Mammalia > Rodentia > Muridae > Mus > Mus minutoides. Next base: position 1,706,878 of record LR749606.1, on the reverse strand, counting down.
GTATCTAAAGTGTGTCAGGTATTATTCTAGATCTTCTAGATCGTAAGTTAACAGCATGGAGCACACAGTCTCCTTCAAGAATTTGTTGGAAGAAATCAACCAGAAGGATACCTGGGGAGTGAGGGGGAAGGAAGTGTTTGTGTCTGCATATATAGATACTCTGACAACACTGAGTACTACAAAAACGAAGCTCAGAATAAAGTCATTGGTCAGATAAAGCCACCTTGAAATCTCTTCCTTGAGAGATGGTATTTAGATAGTGTGGCTGGGGTGATGAAAAGAAGGACAAGGTCAAACAAGGATCTGGTAAGAAACAGCTCCCATCGATCAGAGGAACAAGCCTAGCCATTTGGGTGTGGGGCTTCAGTTTAGCCCATTAAAAGACATCAGCAATCCCCATGTGGTTTGTGTGGGGCTAGGAAGGGAGTGTAAATCATTAGGAATTGCTGGAATGCAGGGCTTTCAGGATCAATGTTGAAGATTTCCTGTGCTATTCACTGTGTGATGGGAAGCCTTTGAAGGCTTTTGGTTTGATGAGTGACAGAAACCGGAGCTCCAGAACAAGATATTTTCATGACCATTGTTTTCTTTAGTAATGTACCGCTGCTTAGTGGGAAATATAGGTATGTGCTATGAATAAAATAGGGAGAATAATTAAAAGACTAATGCGTTATATGGTAATTATCTAATACATCAACCTAATAATTATCCTGGGTAAATCATAATTATTTCTTGAGCTAGGCTCCTGGCAGTAGAGATGTTGAGATGATTGGATTTCCATATATTTCAATGAAGAAACCTAAAAATCTTGCTGAATGGATGGAGAAAGAACATTAAGGCAAGTGAGAAATCCAAGAAACTTCTTAAGGTTTTTGCCTAAGCAACAGAACTTGCGGTTGTGCTATTTGTTTAGATGGGGAAGAGGTGGTGGGGACCAGATCTGAGTATGATAATGAGTAATAACCTCAAATTCTGTTTACAGAAAATGTGGGTACATTTTCAGATGTAAAGTTCAATGATACTGGTAAAGGATTCAGATTGCATTAAATTACACTGTGTTCAAAACTAGACAGGGCAGACAAGATTGCCTTCAGTTGTATTCATAGGGGGAGAGAGAGAGAGAGAGAGAGAGAGAGAGAGAGAGAGAGAGAGTAATTTGTTGCTGGCAGTACTTTAGGTAACAACAAGAATATATAAAAAATACTAATTTGATACAATTAATGCAGAAGAGGAAATCAACACAGAGTATCTTGGGAACCTACTGGATGTGGACCAGCAAAAGATCATCAGTTGTGTGCAAACTTCATTGAGGAACTGATGTCATAAAGAAATAAAATTGTTTATTGGACTTGGTATAAGATGGATTTGTTGGTGACTTTATCAAAAGAAGCTCACCACATTGCGTATGACAAAGCCTCACCGATGAGACTCTGAAGTAAGAAATGCGTAGGAATGGCCAGTGAGCATGAATCAATCTCTGGAGGATCTTGCTTAGAAAGGGAAACTGGCAGGGGTGATGGGAGACAGCCCTCTGCCTCTCTCTGTCTCTGTCTCTCTCTGTCTCTGTCTCTCTCTCTGTCTCTGTCTCTCTCTCTCTATCTCTCTCTATCTCTGGGTCTGTGTGTGGGGGTGGGGGTGTTTCATTTTTACAAATGTTCTAAGAGACCAGAAAGTTGATATTGAAAAAAAAAAAAAAAAAAGAATCATTGCAGGAACAAAATCTAAAGAAAGAGGTGGGTTTTGAAGGGATAGGTTTTAAGGGCACTTTCTGGATGGATGGACATCTGTGACTGCATGTTTTAAGGCTTGACAGGGCACTGGGTACATGAAATGAAGAGTATGGCATTAAACTCCAAACTTAAGCATATGTTGTTTATGTTAAAAGGAAATGTAGTAATGTTATCAAGTTGCCTGAGTGCTTGAATCGTTTACATGCAAGAATTTATAACGTGACCTCATTAATAACTTAATGGACTTTAATAACTTCAAGAATAAAGACCTAAGGCTTCCTTCCTTCCTCAGTTTTTTTTTTCTATTTTACATTAAAGCTGAAATCATGGAGAGTGAATCTTTTCAGTTTTATTATCTATTTTTAATAGACCAAAATATTCAGTAAGTCTTTCTTTTACATATAAAATGACACCATACAAAGAGATAAGTAATGTTGATATATTTTCTTATATCTTAAAATCTAGAGTCCAAAGGCAAAGCATAAAATAAGGAAATAATCACATACATTTTATTTATATCTGGTTATATGATGCCACTTTTTTGATTCTAAGATTTAGTAAGAAAATGTAATAGAGTACCCAAGATATTATGAAAAAATTTTGGTAGATTAGAATGTTGGATAACTATTATTGTTTCTCTCAATGGTGTCCATACTAGAAGTAAGACAAAAATCTGTAAATAATACCACTCTAATCAGGATGATTCTGGACTGTGTATGCCATACCAGAGATAAAGCAATGGCCTGAACTATGAGATAGTAGGTATAGATTAACATAACTTTGGCTACAGATTTTGTTTATCATGTTCATGTTTATCATATCAATTCAGCTTTTGTAACATGTTTTGCAACAGTATAGAGAAGATCCAACCCCTTCTCAACCCTTATGCAGCTTGTGGCTCTGTTTTCAGTTTGTTGCTCTGATTTCTCAAGTGGAAGAAAACATGTTTGTTTTCTTTTGTTTGTGTTTTGTTTTGTTGTTTTTGACATCAGACAATGACCCCTCATGATCAAACATAGCTGCATCCTAAATCTCCAGTTGAGTCTGACAGATGGATAAAAGGTATCAGAAATAGAGCTTGCAAAAGCCTGAAGATCCACAGATATTCTAGATAGAAACCAGTTTTATTCTAGACTAGAGAGATGGCTCTGCAGTTAAGAATGCTTACTATTCCTTAAGAAGACTCAGACTCAGTCCCTAGCACTCACATATTAGATGCTTTCTTCTGTCCTCCTTGGGTAGAGTGCACATATGATATGCATATATACATACAGGCAAATTAATTGCATAATTGTGGAAAGGCCATGTATCCATGCTGGAGACAGAATGCATCTTTAGGAGAATACTGCATCCTGGTCCCAGACAGTTCTCTCTATCCTGTTCCCTGGCCTCAGCAAGGCCATCAATGTTAGATGCTGTGGAGGGAAGCATAGCTAAAGCCACTGTCTTGCCTTTCAGTCTCAGCCCTTTGGCAGAAGAATCAAAAGCAGGCCAATCATCAGGGTCCTGGCTTCTACTGTCTTGCCTGCCCCTTAATAAGTATGTATTCAGAGCACACGACAATGGTACCGTGACATTGTTACTAATATAGAACAAGTCAAAATACAAAGAATTTTAAATGGCTCTGGTTCTTTAAAAAATGATTTTTGGAACCGTTTCTTCTTCTAAACCAGAGGATCCTGCTGCTCCAGTTGGTAGTGAGAGCTCTCAAGTGCCAGACAATGGTGACCATGATAAATGGTCTTCATACTCAAAGGTGTCCCCAGTGTAAAAGAAAGGCATAAAAAGCTGATCTCACTTGTGTGATGCTAGTCCAGCAGACAATAAATGTCTGTGCATGTACTTTTAAAGCTAGATCTTTTCAGGTGATTGTTAAACAGTTAACTATCAATACTTTGAAGTTTTCTCATCTTTGTGAGCATAGAGTTTGATCAGGGAAACTTTCCACACTACTATAAACCAATAGCTTTTTACAAATCAGTTGAGCTTAAATAATTTAATTATGGCCTTTTAACACGGAAGAGTTTAACCTTCCAGATGGCTGAGAAAAAGATATTTCCAATAATCGTGGAAGGAATTATTCACTATAATTGACGTTAATGTATAATTTACATTTTATAACATTTCTAGTTCTTAATAAGTCCTAATAAGTAAAACTAAGAGTGAGAATAATTATCCCACAGGCCAGGATAAAAATGCTATCATTCCCTTTGCTATGATTTTAGGGTTTGTGATATTTTGTTTTAAATGGGTGGCTAGGGCTTTCTCATGTTATATCTAAAAGTTACTTAGTCTAATCAGCTCAAGGCTCAGGAAGGTTACTTCATGGGTAACTTAAGTATGCTGTTCTGTTATATCCTAAAATAATATATATTACATTGTCCACATTGAAATTCAAGGAAAGAGAAGGAGCAAAGGCAGAAACAAAGTTCTTACACTCGTGATTCTTTCCTCTAACCCCCCTGTAGTATAAAATTACATCAAAAGTGTTATTGTATCACACTACTACCTACATCAATAAAATGCCAGTTTGACATAGTATAAAGAAGAATCAGGAACACTTCAATTCACCCAACTCTCTGGAAAGAAAAAGAAAGCACAAGTTATATAGCATGTTTCATCCACAACAAGTCATCAGAGAACATAGTCACATGACTCTGCAGTGCTGTGACAGTCTTCATTTCAAAAGGGGAGCTTTCCCGTGCAGGAAACTGCCTTCCTTGGATCTGACAGACAGGCAGCTCTAAGGAATGAATTGTGAAGTGAGCTCCAGATCACAGGCTTCCATACCCCCTCATTCCCCTCCTTTCTTCCTGTGTGCACATCTGGAACCCAAATTGCATTTCAATATTCATAATAAACTTTTCACTTGGATAATAAAAACATTCTTCTTAGAGACTGCCAACATTCGATCATTATAAAAACTGAAATGTGGGATTTGGGGGGTCGTCGATTTATTGCTTCTGAAGTACAAGCATTGATGCCAACTGCAAATTTACTATTCATGGAAGTCCTGGAAGAGTAGAAAGGTATAAGTAATCACACAGCTCTAGGTAGATAATAAATCTTTCAGGGCTTTTCTCTATTAAGTTTCATGAGGAAACCCAGAAGGTTATCTTTGAGGCTAACATGAAGGGGGGTTAGCTATTCCCTTCTAGAGTTTTTGGAAATAAGCTCTAGAATGCATATCTATTTCTCTGGTCCAAAGGCAATTTCTTGGTTACTGATTTTCTGTTTGATCTCATATGGGCTTTGTCCCCATATTTTTTTCCTAAATAGGAAATATTCTCCTCCTCACTGAATACTTTGCTCACTTTATTGATACAAGATTGACACTGGATAGCTTAAATTCTGCACTCCTGCTATATTACTATAACTGATTTTCAGTCTCTATGGAGATGTAAAACAAGTTAGCCTCCACCACAGAGTTGAAGTAGACTTCTGACCACCACCCGTATCTGTGCATGGCTAAAAAAACTCCTTTCTTTGGAGATGGAAACTATCTGCCTGCAAAAGTTTTCATCTAAGATGGGCTTGGAAATCTATGGTTTCCTCCATAGCTTTGCATAGTAGGTAGATAGTCTTGAATTATGGCACATGGGAAAAGCTAGCAGGATTGAGTGCTAAAGAGCTGTGGGATAACAGACTGAAGATGGTGAAACCACCTAGTGCATTTGACAACCACACAGCCATTGCTTTCTGACTCAGTGTACAGTAGTTGGTGTGCACTGAGGGGGCCGAGCAATAAGTTGCACCTGAACTTTACTGTGCAAATATTAAGCAGTCTTAGTGTGTAGACATGTGGTAAAGTGGGAAAGAGGAGATAGAGGAAGTTAATTAAGCAAACTGCGATTAGATGTGATAAAAAATTTCCTCTACTTTGCTGGAATTTCTTGCCGATGTTTTCTAGGCCTTGCCTCTTTATTGGCATCCTCTAAACACAGCTGCTGAAGAAAATCCCTTGTTTTAAGGTCCCACACTTCACATGCCAATGCTTAAACAGACCTCCCTGCCAAGGTCTCCAGGTAAATTCTAAAATGCTTGCATAGTTTGGGCCTGTCCTCAGCTATATCCCTCATGGTAGGCAGCCAAATGATGTGTGTAAATTAACTAACAACACGTCAGTGACTTGCTATATTTATGCAAATTTATCTTATACACCAAATGAGAAATTACTTTCATATTTTAATTTTTATATCTTTAAAAAATGATTTGAAGGAAGTAGGTACCGAATAAATAATTGAGCTATCAAATAATTCATAAATAGAAAAATCTTATATGTGGGTATTCATACTAATATAAAATAGCAAATACATTATTGTGTGTTGTCACATGTAGTTTCATATTACAAAATTACATTACTGGATAGATAACTAGCATAAGTCATTTTCTGTTTACAATTTACATTTTTCTGTTAAAAAAATGAGGATTGATACTTTTTCAGGATAATCATAGTCATGGGGGCTGATTGAAAACCAAGTGACCAAAAATATGTCATTCAGTTTCTTCTCTGCCCTCGATGCTTTGTGGCACTGGAACAACATCTTTTCGTGCATTCTCTTTGTCCGCAGCATGGCTGTAATAAAGGGTTCAGGAGACATGTGTCAAAATAGCTATCCAATGAGTCTCACCATTATCCTGGTCATTGTTTCCCATGAGCCTCACAGACACCACAGTGTAACAGCAAACTTCGCTTGCACACAGCAGCCAACAGCTTCTTCCCAGATGTCACAGCCGTCAGTGGGATGGATGACTACCGAGGTTTTCCTTCATGCCAGGGATGGTCCACTGTGAAACTCCAGTGAATCTCTTTTCCAGAGTTTGAGCAGAAGCTCTATGCCACGGAGCTCACTTCCAACTTTGTTCTTTCCTTCTGTTTGCTCCCTCAGCCCTAGAGATAGTGACTTTCAGTGATGCCACTCTGCCTGTATTTTTAAGACACCCATTTTCTCTCCTTAGTAGTCAATCCTCTTTTACCAATTTAATACTGTTTAATGTTATACATCCCATATTTGAAACATGGGTGTGGTTTTTATAGACTGAATGAACTCTGAACTATATAGTCCTTGAGTGACATTCTAGAGGGAGACAACCAGCAGAAGGCGAGGGAGACATGTATGTTCTGGTACTGATTACAGCACACAAGCACCTCCGCACTTCTGAATGCTGCTGTGAGATGTAGAGCGCCTCCACACTTCTGAAGGATGTCGTGGGTGTTCCTGATGCTACCATGTTTCTTCCAGTGGGTTCTTTATAAACATCACTCAGGTTTCACACATAGCTCTCTTTCCCCTGAAGACGAATGAATAAGAGGCTTTGCAGCATCAGGGATGTTTCAGCCTTGCAGCGGCTTTGTGGCATCACAGTGCTGTTGCTTCCCACTCTCTACACAGACACTGTAGGCTAATAGTGACCAAAGCAACCATTTAGCAAAATAACAAGGCTTGATTATCAAGTAAAGCTTAAAAGATGGATAGAGAGAGAAGTTCATAAACAATGGTCCCAGGACAGCAGGAGTATGGTCAGTAAAATACCCAAGAGAAAAAGCCACTGCCATGTGCTCTCATGGAGGCCTGTATTTTCCTCCATATCACTATTCAAACATTAAACTTGTTTAGATACATGTTTATCCTGGCCGGGAGTCCTCCATTTGGAACATTTTACGCCAGACTTCCATAGTCTGCAATGCTCTCATTGCTACTGCCTTCCAAACTCCTCCTAGGATGCTCCATTAAGCTCTTCTTACTGTGTTCAACCATTTGTCTAGTCAAAAGCTATAAAGCCCTACCCTGTCCTCCAAAGGGGCACAGTCAGGTCTGTGACAGTAACATCCCAACTTCTTTTTTAGTTACGCGTCCCTTGCTGAGAAAAAAAAAACACCATGTCTCAACCAACTTGAAGAATGAAGAGTTTATTTAGGGGTTACAGTTCCAAAAGCGTAAGAGTCCATCACCCTCAGAGTCATGAAGCTTGATGAGCAAATGCGGTGGCTGGAGGCTGAGAGATCACACGTCATCCAAACCGCCACACGTGGGAAGGAACTTGTCTTAGTCTCATTATTCCTCTGATGTCATACACAGAAATGGATATCCAACACATTTGACAAATGAGTGAATGATTAATATTCTACTAGAGTGCCTTTGTGTCAACAACCACAAAGAAGATTCATGGGCTGGAGAGGTAGCTCAATGGTATGTGCACTTGTTGCCCGTATAGAAGAAACTGAGTGGCATCCCCAGAACCCACCTAAAGGGAAGTGTGTGGCTGGACTCACTGTAACCCCAACACTGAGGTAGGTATGGGTGGAGACAGGAGACTGCTGGAGCTTGCAGTTATTCAACCTAGCTCAAAGTTGTGTATAGGAAGGTGCTTCCTGACCTCCTTGCATGCATGGGCACATAATCACACACACACACACACACACACACACACACACACACACACATTATTTACACCACATGTGTGCACATACAAACATGCACACAAATATAATAAGTAATAAATAATAAGGGGGAATATTTTAGAAACATAAGGAGACATGGATAGCGAATAACAGGTGGGCGTTGAGTATTGACTCTCGAGGTCTGCGTATTGCAGACCTTTCCAACTGCTGGTTCCTTATAATATTTCAGTTGCACTGGAACTCAGCTGTTTCACATCAAGGATGCCACTGTAAGTGACCTCTGACTCCACAACCTCCCAGTTCTTTTAAAGTTTGAGGGAGGGAAGTGAGCCCTTTACCCCATTCTATGTGATATAGAACAACCTATGAAGTGCTGCCTTGTCTTAGGATGTGGAGCACTTCAGCTGTGAGGCGTCTTGGAGGACGTTGGAGGACATGGGTGACTTTATATTACCTGACTGGCCTCTACAGTGGATCTGCCGTATAATAACCCAAGGCTGGCAGGCAGAAGTGGTAAAGTCTGGGAAATGTTACTGTGTTCACTTGACTTTTCCTCTGCTCTGTGAACCCCTGTACACATATTTATCTTCCTTTTGCATAAATTCATATTTACCAAAGACATTCTTAAGAAACTTCATTTCTTTTGAGAAGATAAGTATGTCAATATATTACACATCTATATTTTGTATGATTTTTGCAACTAAAATATCAACAGTTCTATCTGTATCATCTTGACGTCCAGCCCAGGGGTTCCAGTATCTAAAAATAAGCACTCCCAGAGACCCAGGGACATCAGGAAGCAGTCTCCTCTGTCCTTGGGGAAATACCACTACAGCTGCAGGATGTTCAGGATCCTTTTCATTATATATTCTCCTTTATCATAATTGTGCTCAATGGCTTAATTTTGATCAACTGCAAAACCTTGATCATTGAAAGCTGTTCTGACAGATGATAACTCATGTTTACACTCTCATTTAGAGAGCCGATGAAATGATTCTGAAGATTGTGATTAGAATTTGCTGTGATATCTGGTAGATTAAAGGCAACCCCCAGCTGGTGCCCTAACCCTGGCAACTAAGGAAAATGATGAGTATGAATATTAGTAATAATATGCATTATTTTGTTGGAGAGACAAGTTTAGTGAAGTTCTAATGTATGCCTTCATGTATTATAAGAAAATGAATGCACTTTGCAAATACTTATACACAACACCTTCTGCTGAACTGTCATGTGCCTTACATCAGCCATGACTGACCCTGCATTTAACAGGGATAAAGCACAGTACTTATCTGTCCGACTTCTCTCTGCCCTGTCATCTTGGCATGGCGCAGTGGTCGTGAATGCCAGCTGAGGACCTTTCCCTCTTCCATGTCACCATCTGGCTGGAGTTCCCCTTCAGTCAATTTTGATTGGCTTCACTATTCTAGAACTCACCAGAAGAAAAGAAAGACCTACATATTTACAATTACTCTTTCTCCTCACTTATTACTTGGAAATGTGTAAGAACTTTAGCATCCAGAAGCCTTTACATTGGTTTGTTTTGCTGAAGACATGTCTCCATTGCAGTATATCACACATACACTCTATAGCCAGACTCTTATGCCAGTATCACCTACCCCATCATTAATAATGATATTTCAATTTTTTACCCACACAGTGTCAACTGTTAACCAGTTTCTTTCTGCTTCTTCAACAGATAAGTATTGATGACCATTTGTACACTGAAAATGTTACCAAAGGGGAACATGCACATGTGTGTGTGTGTGTGTGTGTGTGTGTGTGTGTGTGCATGTGCATATGAAAGAATTTTAGTGTTGATCTGAAGCATCAATTTTTATGTGAATGCTGAACAAGATTCTCCATTTGTTCAAACATTTTATCTTTATTATTATTATATGTGTGTATTAAAAGTGTATATAGGGTGTGTGTGTGTGTGTGTGTGTGTGTGTGTGTGTGTGTGTGTGTAAGAATTTCAGTGCTATCTGAGCATCAGTCTGATCTAAACTCTAAACAAGTTTCTCCATTTTATTTAACATTTTATTATTAGTATTATATTATTACTATTAGTTGTATTATTATGTGTATATACCAAGTATATATGTGTGTTAATAGAGTTGTCAGGTGCCCGGTGACTCTGTGGAGGTTAGAGGACACCTATGTGCAGTCAATTTCTCCCTTATGCCTTTACATGTGTCTCAGAGATTGAACTAAAGTTATCAAGCTTGCATGTCCAATGCCTTTACCTACTGAGGCAGCTCACCCAGCTAGATTCTTTAATTTTCAATATGATCATCTTGAGGCATCACAAGGCAAGGCGATTTTCCTAGGATGTTAAAGTTAAACATATCTCATTGGACAATATTCTTCTATCACATCATGCCGTCTATACCAAACAATCACAATATACAGCTGTGCTCATATGAATATAAGGGAAGTTAGGCTTATGATTGCGGGAATCAGCAGGCCAAGCATCCCTGGTGCCATCTAGCAACAGCCCTTCTGTATATGCAACACCGGGCCACAGGCAGAGAATCCTTGCTGAGTATGACTTTGTGGATAGCAACCACATTCATCAGTCAGCTGGAAAAACTGCAAAGAAAAAGGTAGATTCCCTTTTAGTTCTATAGACTTTATTTTATCTATGTGTGTAGGTATGTATGCAAGTGTATGTGTGCACACATGCACATGTGTATAGTGTGTGTGTGTGTGTGTGTGTGTGTGTGTGTGTGTATAGAATGTCGCATGTGTGTGCCATCTCCTCTGAAGCCAGAAGAGGATGTCGGATCCCCTGCAACCAGAATTTTAGGACCTTATGAGTAGCCTGACATGTTTGCTGGGAGCTGGACTCCACACCTCTTTTGGCGGAACCATCTCTCTAGACCCCAGAGTTCCACAGAACTATCTCTGCTTCAGGTTTTCTAAGTGTCTTTTGCTACTTCTCAGGAGGAGAACTTTGCCGATAGACATGATAAAGCTGTGATTGTGGAGACCTGATACACACAAAACGGGACGCTTGTGGCATCGGTTTCTCAGCAGGTACCTGGTCATGTTCAAGTAGTCCTTTATCAAAAGCCTATTAACATGAATCTCGTGGAATTTGCAACTCTTCATATTGAATCAGGCCTTTGGGGGAAATGTGCAGTCTAAATATGGAAGAAAATCTGATGTTGAAAAAGCCACTCAGTAGAAGCAGCTCCAACTTCCACATTCCCAAAGCCTTGAGAAAGGAATGAGCCGACCCATCTGCTTTTCACTTTAATTCAATGAGGTATTTGATTTTCAACTACTGTCTCAGCACTGTATTAAAACCTTGTTACTAGGGAATAAAAGAAAATTACCTGTAATCCCCTTTCCTCAGAAAGCGTGTTATTATAATGGATTTCTCACGTTCGTCTGCCTGAGCTGCTGCTGAGAGAGAACCTCGGAGCTTTAGAGCACTCAGGCTGCTACCTGGCATTGCAGGCTCCGTCCTGGCACTGGGCTGCACTCACTCACCTGTTGGTTGGCAGGAAGAGACAGAAAGCTTGTGGAGAAAAGTGACCTTGCATGGAGTTCCACCAGGGCCAGGTGACAGGGAAGCTAGCATTAAGATAAAATTCCAAATGACTCAGTAGAACAGACTCTTCAAAAGATATCTCCAACACCTATATTCTAAATCTGTCAGGCCCACACAATCAGAGCTGACCTCCCTCAAGAATACTTTTTGAGGTATCATAATCTGTGGTAACTATTCAGAAGGGTTGTGAATGAGAGAATTTTCCCACAAATTCGGACCTATTTGAAAAGGAACTGTAGTCCTAGTGGACAGCAGATGACATCGGTCTGCTTTGTCTAATGTGTCCTGCTCTTATCAGCCTGGTAAGATCTCTGCATAGGAAGGAGGCTTCAGAGATAGCCCTAGTAATACAAGCTCATACTCCAAAGGAGAGACAAGACAAGTTCAAGGCCAGCCTGGACTACAATGTGATATGTGATATTCTCTCAACACACACACACACACACACACACACACACACACACACACACACACACACACTATGCTACAGAGAGAGAGAGAGAGAGAGAGAGAGAGAGCGCAGAAGGGGGAAGATCCTAGGGTTCTGTCTTCACACCTACTGGGACAGAGGGTCACAGCTAGCTTCCTCATTCTTATTTTAAGGCATTTTGACATGCGTGTTTTGTCATCTGTATGTGAGTACATCAAGTGCTTGCTTAGCACTGAAGCCTATAGAAGTGAAGTTACTAATGTTTGTAAGCTGCCACATGATGGCTGAGAATTGAACTAGGGTCTTCTGCAAGAGCAGCAAGTACTCTTATCAATGGAGCCATGTCTCCAGCCCCTCAGGCAGGTATATAATAAAACCTTATCAATGGAGCCATGTCTCCAGCCCCTCAGGCAGATATATAATAAAACCAAACTTATTATATCATCTTCCTCACATTATACTATAACTTCTGGCAACAGCCCTCTGTGTGTGTGCATGTGTGTGTGTGTGTGTGTGTGTGTGTGTGTGTGTGTGTCTTGTCTGTCTGTCCATCTGCATAGCTCTGTGTGTGTGTGTGTGTGTGTGTGTGTGTGTGTGTGTGAGTGCTCCAACTATCTAGCATCTGTGATTCTCTAAATTTCTATAGCTCTTGGGCCTGTACACATTAGCACTTCTGTGTCTGAATCAGTCTGTCTGCTGCCAGTTCACCTTATCAGCCATACCTATTGAAATTCAGAGTGAACGCAAGAACTAAAAAGTCTCCCAACAATTGAAAACATCGTCATAGTAGTTTAGTAAATAATAAATGTGTCAAAAAACATCTACTTCCTGCTTTCACAGTGGCCTTCCTACTTAACAGACTGAGAGCTGCATTACAGAGGTCACTTCCACTAGGCTCTCCTGCTCTCCCGACTCCCCACTCCCCATTACTCTGCTCTATTATTACTATTTGGTCCTTAATTAATGGTCACCTAATGTCACTCACTGCTTACAGGTATAACACAGAAGAGGTGGGAACAAACATTCATTCAGGCTTACCATACAGCTGTTATGCTGCAAGGAGTTTAAAATTGTTTTATGGAATGCCTAAAAATGTAGGCACCATTAAGTGAAGGAAATTGAAGATTTACAAGGTAATTTTCTTAAGTTTTCCCCTGGGGTAGTAAAAGAATTGCTATTAGTAAAACAATTGATTGGGAGCATTAGCATGGATTAGGTAATAAAGAAGCTCAAGGAAGTAAAGGTCCTGCGTTTGTTCTAAGATCTCAGGGTAAATTAGGAGGTGTGTGTGTGTGTGTGTGTGTGTGTGTGTGTGTGTGTGTGTGATACAAAGGGAGAAGAAAATACAGCACCAGTCATGGAAAGCATGAGAGGAGGAGCTGTTGTAAAGGGATAGCTTCCTTCCCTCAGTGAGACACAGCAATGGAGGCCATCAGTCCCTGATCAAGAACGCACTACAGCCTCCTTACATGGTGTCTCCATCCCTCATCCTTCTGCTCAGCCTTGCTTCCTTTTCCTAGTCACTGGTGTGCATCCACGTGCACACTTCAATAGACTCCTTCAGCAGCAGCATCCATTGTCCACGGCTGGTCCTGAGATATAAGCTATCAAGCACGGTCGCTCCTCACTGCTCTTGTCTGTCAGCACAACTCTCTGTGAATTGCCCGACTCTCTGAAGGCTTCACAATGTGGGTCTGTTCTACCTCTAACCCATGAATTATTCTCGACAATAAAAAAAAAAAAAAAAAAAAAAGCAAAAACCACTCTGGCTCCTAGCAGAGTAGTGGGTGGTGTGGCCAAGGATAAGCAAAGGTAGTTTAGTCCATAAGAAGTCTACCATGAAGATTCTTTGGACCCTCAGCAACCCACACAACCGTAAGTGGGTATGTGTCACATCTCTCACCTTGGTCCTGAGGCAGGTGGAGCAGGTCAGTGACACCCACTGACTTGCCAGTTTATTCAAACGGATGGGCTCTGAGCTCACTGAGAGTCTCTTTTTAAAAATAGAAATGGGGGTGGAGTGATAGGAAGACACCTGAGACAACCTCTAATATCTACATACAATAACACATATATGTGAGCAAACCTGTATGCACACAAATGTGCACATCCCCACAGAAACGTGTATAAAATCTCACATATAAACACAAAATGAAATAAAATGATGAGGTGAAGGGAAGTTAATGAGTTTGTAAGCTATCATAAAGAAGTGGAGGTTTTCTTGGAATTAAATTTGAGCTTTTGGAAAGCGGGAATTATAACCTGATCCAATTTTCTAATTAATTAATAAAAATGTCTATTTTGTCTCTAAAGGGGCAAGGGTATCATTGAGAAAGTTCTTATAGTGCTAAGGGGTGAGTCTGTGTGTGTATGTAGTGTATGTGGTGTGTTTGTATGTGTGTATGTATGTAGTATGTGTGTGTATGTAGTATGTGTGTATGTATGTGGTGTGTGTGTATGTGTGTGTATGTAGTGTGTGTGTGTATGTGGTGTGTGTGTGTATGTTGTGTGTGTATGTGTGTGTGCATGTGGTGTGTATGTATGTGGTGTGTGTGTGTATGTTGTGTGTGTATGTGTATGTGTGTGTGTATATATGTAGTGTGTGTGTATGTGGTGTGTATGTGTGTGTTTATGTGTCTATGTGTGTGGTATGGGGGGAGGGTGTCTGTGTGTATAAGTAGTGTGTGTGTATGTGATGTGTGTGTATGTGCTGTGTGTGTGTGTGTGTGTGTATGTGTGTATATGTGTGGTATCTGTGTATATAGGTGGTGTGTGTGTATGTGGTGTATGTGTATATGTGTGTGTGTGTGGTGTGTGTGTGTATATGTGTGTATATGTGTGATATGTGTGGGGAAGGGTGTCTTTGTGTATCGGTGGTATAAGTGTGTATGTGGTGTGTGTGTATGTGTGTGTCTGTGTGTATGTGATGTGTGTGTGGGCGGGAAGATCCAGGTATGTCAGTAGGAGCTAAAGTGTTAAAAAGTGATTCGATTATAGAAATGTGGGGCAGTAAGAAGCCTCAGGGATATTTTGATGTAGAATATTGTACAAAAACCTGAATTTATAGGAAAGAGCCAACCATGACCTTGAGGCCTTTTTAGTCTGCAAATGGGAAGTTCAAGTCTCAAATGACTCTGGTGAGAAATACTTTGTAGGAGATGCTTTGCATGAATCAAATAATCAGGACTTTGGCTTCAAATAGATTTTCCTTTGAGTTGTAGATTAGGCATCCAGGCCAACAGGAAGCTGAGTGCACAGAGGTAAAAGGTTCGGTGGGGGGAAGGCTCTGAGGAAATGGGTGTCTATCCTGGCTGCTCTATTTCCTTTAGAGGAGCCTTCCTAGACTCAGAGTTTATTCTGTTTGTGTTCATTCTTGGACTCTACAAAAGCTGTTTCAGCAGCAAGTGGGATCTCCTGAGTTTCAGGACTGTCCTTTCAACAGCTTCCTGGATGTCCTCAGTTTCCTCATTGTCTAGCACTTGGCTTTTATTTCATCCACTTTCCCACCCATTTATAAGAACTTTGTTCTTTTTGCTCATTTTTCGTTCTGATAGGAAATATCCACCTGCTCATCCTCTTTGGGATCCACGGTCACAGCCCACAGCTTCTGTTTCACTGTCATGATGCTAAGTGCTCAAGGAATTCTGTTTCCTTGCCTTTATGTCCCATGCTTTATAGCCTACAAAAGCCAGGCGGTAAACAAAACTAAATAAAACATAAGCCCAGGATGTATGTAGTCCTGTGCGAGAATAGTGCCTAGGCTGGGTAGGACCTGGGTTTAATCCTCAACACTAAAAGCAAACAAACAAACAAACAAAAAATGAAACATGCCATAGGAAAAATACACAATAGAAAGGGACCATGTCCATCTACCAAGAACCCATTTTATATATGTCAGTGAAGAAAATGTAAATACTGAAAAGAAGACAAACTTACCCATGGACTGCACATGCTGGGGTGAATAGCCATTATGATATCAAGATAAATATCACTAACTTTGATATTTCTCACATTTTACATGAACCATTGAATCTAAAAAAAAAAAAAAAAAAAAAAAGACCTAGAGAAAACATGGATAAAGTTTTATTTTACCCTAAAGAAACTGTTTTTTTTTCATTAATTTCTCTAACCATTCTCCTATTAATGAACACCACTAATACCCAAGAACCACTTCACTCCAAGATATGAAACCCTTAAAAACATTTTTTTTTTCCTGGATAAATGCTACCTGTTTTAATGAGCTCTGATTTAAGCATGTGACCTTCTCACTTCTAACCCTTGGAGGTAACTGGTGGCTGTGTTGCTCTGTTCTTCTCTGCATGTCCTCTGAAACAAGCACATGGTTACTCCAGAAGAGCTTGCCTTTGGAATGTAGAAAGGGAGTGAACAAGAATCCAGTCGCTTCTGAGGGACATCCTGGGTTAGTGGGCAGGTAGGCATGGTGGCTATAAAGAGAAAAATGAAACAAACACACACAAAAGAAAAGCAATATAAAACTAGCTCTCAGATCTGGAAAAATTCCTGGGAACATCCAAATCAAATGTTAAAATCTTAGATAAGCAAATCTCCGTGGTAGTGCCTGTCTAATAGCCTCAGAGATTGTGTGGAGTCACCGTGTTCCTTTGATGATATTACCTTATTGTGAAATGAACTTACTCGCTCATAGTACGTGTGTCTGATCTCAAAAGGATGTGGTTGATACAGTGTTGTGTTTTGAGCCTGCACACAGGTGATCTGCCTGCCTGCTGGTTTCCACTGAAGATTTGCCTGGTGGGGAAGGTATGGGATCATAGGTTTCCAATCCAATTTCATAATTTTTATTTGTCATCAGTCATAGATGGAGAGGGTCCTTGGAACCCTGTCTAGGAAGCTTGTGGCAGAGAGAAGCCATTGTCTTCAGTGAGGTAGGCACTGGAAAGTTACTACTGCTCCAATGAATAGCTATACATACATACCCACACTAATGAGCCTAGTTAAATCAAGGAGGTCCCAAAGCAAAACCAAAATAGAGCAAAGACATGAAAGTGGGATGGGGGGATTTTGAGAAGGGAGATTGAAGGGTAAGAAAGAGAAGGATGAATGAAACCAGAATATATTGTATGAATGTATGAAATTGTCAAAAAAATAAATCAACTCTTAAAAAGAGAGAAAGAAGGGTAAAGACTGGGTAGGGGAGGACAGGAAGGAAGGTGAGATGCAGTGCGGAGTGAGGAAGGAAGAGGGATGGAGAGGGGGAGGAGCAATGGGGATGAGGAGACCAGAGAAGAGGAAGGAAGAGGGATGGAGAGAGAGGGGGCAATGGGAATGAGGAAACCAGAGAAGAGGAAGGAAGAGGGATGGAGAGAGGGAGGAACAATGGGAATGAGGAAACCAGAGAAGAGGGAAGAAGGGAGAATAGAAGGAAGAAAGGAAGTAAATTTGGTTTTGGTGTATGTCTTAGTCAGGGTTTTACTGCTGTGAACAGACACCATGACCAAGGCAAGTCTTATAAAAACAACGTTTAATTGGAGCTGGCTTACAGGTTCAGAGGTTCAGTCCATTATCATCAAGATGGGAACATGACAGTATCCAGGCAGGCATGGTGCAGGCAGAGCTGAGAGTTCTATGTCTTCATCCAAAGGCTGCTAGTGGAAGACTGACTTCGAGCAACTAGAGTGAGGATCTTATACCCACACCGACAGTGACACACCTACTCCAATCAGTTCACACCTATTCTAATAATGCCACACCTCCAAATGGTGCCACTCCCTGGTGCAAGAATATACAAGCCATCACAGTATACAATTTCTTCAGATGATTTCCCAAAAATCCCACAGTAATCCAGTATGACTGAGTGCTTGCTTTGTGTGATAGAGATTGTCAAGTAAAGCAACCAAATCATCTTTCCTACAAATATAAACATCTTGTAAACTTAGTACTGTTCAGTTCTGGCTAAAACCAGTTACCTCCAAATAAACGTTCTCTGTAGAACACACACAGAAGCAGGCATTCTGTTGGGACAAAGTTTAAACATGGCTTGTGCTTCTATGTTTCCAGCTTATGAAACTGTTTCTTTTTTTTTTCATTCCTTTAGCCCCCATTGTAGTTTATATATGAAATGTCCTACATAGGTTCATGTATTTGGAGATTTGATCTACAGCTAGTACTGCTGTTTTTGAAAACTATGAACCATTAGTATATGGAGCCTTGCTGATTTATGTTACTGGGGGCTGGGGATAGGGTGGGATTTTAGAGTCTGGTCTCATTTCCTGTTCTCTCTCTCTCTCTCTCTCTCTCTCTCTCTCTCTCTCTCTCTCTCTCTCTCTCTCCTTCCATTATTCGGGTCGCATGTCATTGCTTTGCTTCCTGAATTGAAGGCTCACGTCAGTCTCAGGATGCCAGCCTTGTCCTACATGATGGTCTATACCACTTTGGGACTAGAGGCCCCAATAAATGTTTTCTTCCCAGCTTGCTTTTTGTCCAAGTACTTTATCATACCAACAGCAGAGTGACTAGTAACAGTCCATTTGCCATTCTAATCTCAACTTAGTAACCCTGTTCTCTAGCTGTAATTTGTGTTCTGCTTCGCCTCAAATTACATTCAATATATAAAAAAAATATTTTAACTTGTATCTCTTCTGGCCAAGAAAGAGCTTCTTTGTGATATTTGACAAAGGCAAGAAAAGTATTCAACAATAATGATTAGTACCAGGACCAACACTATATTTCCTCCTAGGGGAATTCCAGCACACCCACTTCCCAGAAACTATTACCTTGGCAGTAATTTTATTTTAGCACAAATATGCTTCTTCCTTGTGTTTTCTTTAGTTCCAAAGGGTATTCATTTCAGCAGCATCTCTGACCCAATTCATAACATGAAAAGCACACACAGTCCTTATGATAAAGAAAGAACTATTTAAAGGTGCTAATTTAATCATATAGAAACTACCAAATGAGTTTATGGCCTATTTTGAAAACTTGGATTTTTGTTTTGTTTTGATTTTTTAGATTTTTCTAGTTGTTGTTGTTTATGTTTTTAAACAGCCTCATGCAGGGCTAGAGAGGCATTTTTCAAGGCAATAAATCCTGGACGGCCTCTGACGTCAGAGTGGCAAGCAACAGTGAAAGAATTTGAACTAAAATGTTTTAGTAAAGCTATCATGTGCCAACTTTGACACACTCAGTTCTTTTTAAAGAATTAAGATGAAAGATTATGAGTGCTCTGGTGAAACTACAAATTTTATTACTATTAGTAGAAGTTTGGGATAAGACTCAGACAGATTTTGTTGTGCTGCAGACAACATTTTCCTCACAGAGTACGTCATTGCTTTTTCGGGGTTGGTTCATCTTTTTCATGTGCATCCTGGAAAGGGAACACTGGATGATGATGATGTTCCTGCTGTCAGAACACACAAGGAAGACAAGTGTTCTCCTGCAATGGGAGCTAGGTGCTGAGAGTGTGTGGGGGTGGATCTGGAGAATAAACAAATAGATAACATTTTCCATCTTATTTCCTTCAACATCAGACCAGAACCCAGAAAACTGAACTTTAAAGAATTAATGTTATGGTTATAGGATTAAAAGCATTACCTGTCACTGAACTGCCTACAAAGCCACAATGGCTCTTGGGATATCCTGATGTCAAAGATCGAGCTTCTTCAAAATCTGCTCAGGGTGGATCCTAAAACAGCTGGCCTGGCTATCCATCTGATGACTCTGAGTATGTGTGATGAAGGGGCTGAGAAATTGCTCTGATGTATCATAGTGCTTGCATCTAAAGCAAATTTGTCTCCAGCCTCCCAGGCTCACTGGATATTAAGATAAGGCATGGGGGCTGGCACATATTCCCTTCAGTTTCAGTCTGAGACATGTGGAAGTGATTCTAGCCTAGACGATCACATTCCTCCTAAAAAATGTTGGCAAGTCCTCAGAAACTGCGGCCAGTTATGATTAGCACTCTTCTGAACATCATTTGGGAAAAAAAATAAGGTCTGATAGAAGAGAACGAAAATTCTGGCACCTTTATGAATGCAAAAAAAAAAGTAATATGAAGAATAAATCCCTGCAAACGTGGTACAGAAAAAAAAAATCAATAGAACTTGCTGACTGCTTTTTGGAGTGCAGGAAGGAGGCTGCTGTAAAGTTAATTACTGCCTTATTAGGCTGAGCTTTGGACCTGGGAACCCCAAGAAGCCAGGTTAAATGCAAAGAAATCATTTCAGCTGCCTTCCCTGTGGCAGGAAATGTTAGAATTTGCATGCACAGTATTAAAGGAAAGACACAAGGTTCTGACTTCTAAATGCCAAAATAATGATGAACAGAATCCTATTCATCGTCACCCAGAATCTGTTTTCTGTGTGCTCTGGAGTACTAAGTAGAAATGAAAATCTCTCCTTGAAAATCAAACATAATAATCAAATTCTTCAAGAAAAAATAAAAACATCTAGTATGAAGCTTTAATGCTTAATGGCTATCAGTAACCAGAGAGTAAGTTCATTGAGGGGCACTTTTCTCCTAAAGCTTTACTTTAGGCATGATTCAGAAAACCAGTCTGAGACATACATAACTTCTCTGTATAAATGCAATGAAAATTAATGTGCTGTCCATAGTATTGAGAACCCAGCCACAACAACATTATGAAAAATTTAAGCAAGCTTATGCAGTACAGGTTTTCTTACCTGTAAACTAAAGATAAATTACCTGTAAAATGATTATATGAAAGAAGAAAATAAATTATTTTACTTTTGATATATATATATATATATATATATATATATATATATATATATATATATATATAACCAGAGAGGCAATACCTATAAAATATCTATTCTATATACTAAATATTTATAGAGCTAAAAATACAAGTTTTCTCTTAGTCTGTGTCCTAGGTTGATTTTTAAATTGTTTTTCCAGCCTTAGAATTTTTCTGTGTCTAAACCTACATAGAGTGCATGAGTCACCTGTGATCCAGCACCAGCAGCATCATTCCTGTAAATATGGCATCCTGTGGATCTGCAGTGGGATGCCAGATACTATGAAATAGAAGGATGCTCTTACAGCTCTGCTCCTCATGTGACTTTGTGAAGAAAGGATTTTCTCTCTGGGCGAATACTTCAAGCAATGCTTGCCTGACCCTTAGTGCATTAAGGACAGCAGGTAAATCATTGGTTTCTGCCAGAGAGGCACATTGATTTAGGGACACAAAGAAAATGCTCACTAAACAATGTGCTATCCAGCTGGAGCATCATAAACACACCCATCGCCAAGCAAATGGATCTAATGCTTAATTAACTTTCGCTCACCTTCCAAGCAATGAGGACACACTGAAAATACAATCAAATCTATTTAGCTTCAGTCTAGAGCCAGAGTCTACGTTGCAGCCCAGAGTATAGGGAGATTGTTGTTAATTCTTTGTGTGTGTGCGTGTTTCTGTGTGTATGTGTGCGTGTGTGTGTGTGTGTGTGTGTGTGTGTGTGTATTTCTAACTTTTTTGACTTGACCTACATATGTATGTATAAATACATATAAATGATAGATAGATAGATAGATAGATAGATAGATGATAGATAGATAGATAGATGATACATAGGTGATAGATGATAGATATGATATAGATAAAATATTTCTGTCTTATACATAAATGCATATGAGTGGGAGAGAAAAGAGAAAGAGTGAGACAGTCAGACACAGACAGACAGACAGACAGACAGACAGACAGACAGACAGACAGACAGACAGACAGAGGAAAAACTAAGGAAGTCTGGCTCATGAAGATGTATCTTTACCTTAAGTTACATTTCTTAAAATGATTTCATTTATCTCTTATTGTAAACATCCACTTTCATAGTTACAGGTCAGAAGGATTTTTTCTTGTTCATAAGCAAACGTTATTATAGCTAGTTTTAACTGCACAGGGAAACCAAACTCTTTCAGGTGTCTGGTTTAGGGTTTCTATTCCTGTGATAAAATGTCATTCTCCACAGCAACTTGGGGAGGAAAGTGTTTATTTCCTCTTACAACTCTATGGTTATCACTAAAGGAAGTCATGGCAGAAATGAAAGGCAGGGGGTTTTATTGCTTTTGGTGCAAGCTTGGGACTACTGAGGTACCAGCCTTGTGAACGAAGTAAGTGCTAGTTGTGGGGCTGCAGTGAGAGATGGCTATTGTAGAATGGATCTTATTGTTTAGGCAACAGCCTCCAGGAGGAAGCTGGATTCTCAACTTCTTTGTGATTTGTCTCCTATTTATTATTTTACATCTTAGTAAAGTCTGATACATGCACACACACACACACACACACACATCTACAATTTTTTTTCTAAATTTTCTTCTGACTGAACCCCAGGATAGTTTCCTAGAACAATAGCAAAGAAAAGGGATTTAAATAAACAGACTTTGGAAAGCGTATTATAAAGAAGAAAATGGGCACTGTTTCTTCTGAGCTTTCTGAATGTTGTCAGGAGATGACTGCCAGCCACCTTCTAACCAAGAATCTGGGGAGCAGGAGAAGAGACAGCCATGTGCAGTGGCTGCTTTGTTCCCAAGCCATATGACCCAGTGAGTGCACCTTGGGATGTAATTTGACCCTTCTGTCTCTCAGTGCTCATTTATAAACCTGATCTTTCCTTTACCCCTTTACTTAGTGATGTCAGAGTACTTAGCACAGCCCTGGGACTGTGGGAGATACAATGTAACTATTGCCTATATATGACTGTCATATACCTATATAATATTTTTTTAGTGACAAAAGTTATTTGTGAAAAAAAATATATGTTCAACGTGACTAAAGTTGCTGATCTCTGGGCCATAAAGTATCATGGCAGAAATTAGACAGCTCCCAGTTCCTCCTAAGAGGTTTTTGTTTGTGTGGTGTGGTTTGAATAATAATGGCCCTTTAGGCTCCTATATTCAAATGTTTAATCCCCAGGGTATAGAAGTGCTTGAAAGGATTATGGAAAGATTATAAAGATTATGAGGAGGTCTGTTCTCTCTGGAGTGGGTGTGGCCTTATTGTAAGAAGTGTGTCACTTGGGGTGGAGTTTGGGGTTTCAAAAGGCACCCCAGGCCAAGAGTCTCAGCATCCCTTTCCCCCTCCTCCTTCCTCCCTCTCTTTTTCTCCCCACATCTGCTGCCATGCTCCTGCCAGGAGAGCAGACTAGTCCTCTGGAACTGTAAGCAAGGCCCTAATTTACTATGTCCTTTCTGTAAGTTACACTGGTGGTCATGGAACTACTTCACGGATATAGAACACCCACTCATCCAGTTTAACTTTTTATTATTGTTGTTTTGTATTGAGATATGTCCTCTGTATCTCAGACTGGATTCTAACTTACTATGTAAGCATGTATAGCTCTGAACTTCTGACCCCTGATCTCAACTTCTTGTATACCCCAATTCCAGGGTAGTAGCAGGAGACCCAGGGCTTTTTACATGCTTGAACAACTATTATACTAATGAGCTATATCCTGGCTCCTTTCTATATATTTTCTGGTTTTGTTCTCTGCTTTAAAACTGTACTGTTTACACTGATTTCTACAACTAGGATATATAACTGCTTCATAATTATAAATTGATTAATATGTTCACGTGCTAAGGGCTCTCTATTTGTTGGAAGGCAAGATATAAAGATAACTAACACACAAAGTAGCTTACAGTCATTGGAGTAGACTTAGACATAGGGGCTGAGAATACTGTGGTATAAGCAAAGAGTTGGAATATATAATTAATGTACAATAGAAAAAGACAAACATTGTCTTTGTAATAGTACCATAGATACTACTCATTTTTAATCCTATGGTGACAGTTCCCCCAAAGAGAAGGGCATTTCCCCACTCTGCAAGATGAAAGTGGAGGGCAGTTGTAGGTTTGCAGCTAAGGCTTGAACCTTGTTGGAAATATGCACTTCTGGGTTCTGTATCTTTGACAGACTTTATTGGACTGGCTGCTTCTGAAAGTGAGCAGTTATCATTTTAGGGATGTTGAGGAGTAGGCAGAATGTCATAGAAAAATTGCAGGAAAGTTTAGTGATGAAAGATTAGCTTGCATATGAGTTATTAATAGTAACATTATAGCAGCATTATCACCCCAACCCTAAGCTGCTGCTGTCATCATTTCTATTTGTATGTCACTCCAAGTGACCTCAGCAGTCATATCTTCCATACTCCCTAACTGTCCCAAGTCCTTGAACTAATTTTCATTTCCTCACATGGGGTGGAATTTCTTTTCTCCATGAATTTCCCCAAATATGTTACCTTGAGATGCTTGACTTGTTATCAGTATGCTTGGCTTTTGAGTCAATTTTATGGTTTCATTACTTTCACTGTACTAATTTTTTCAGAAAACCCAAATAAATACTGACTCATAAAAAATTATTTGGGCAAGTTTTGGACCAGAATCAAAAATAAGGTGGCCAATTTCATTTGTTAACAGCCACGAAGGTTTTAATGATATTGAAGATTATGCTAAACCATAAATAAGAGATAATGATTCTGATGAAGCCTAGACATAAGAATATTACTTCAGTACATCCCCGGCCTATTGACTTTAGCTATCATCCATGTGCCTCTGTCAGTGTTAAAGTTCAAGGCTATAGGAACCCATTATCTACTACAAAAAGGAAAAAAAAAATAAAAACAGGCTACTTTTGCTTTAGAGGAAAAATGTCTTGATATTCTAAGTATTTGATTCCTAGACATTGAAATTAAGGAAAATAGGTTAATACCAAGTAAATATTGGAGTCAGGCAGGAGAAGTCTGATCTATTTCACTCTTCAGAGTAAAGATTCCTATTTCATCATAGCCAAGAAGAAAATGAATTCCAGGTGTTGGTAATTTGTGAGGGTCTCTTCTTTGTATACATTGAGAGAATAGAGCCAAGTATTTCCCGATTTCAGAGAGGAAAAGAGAGAAGAATGAGAAATGCATGTGTGTCTATGTGTTCCATCATGAAGTAATATATGTACTTTGAGAAGAATCTGAAGCAGTCTCTCATAAACTTAATACAGGGTCTCTTTATCCTCACATCTCTGTTAACTTAAGCATGTGTAGGTCTCTGCCAAGTATCTGCTTCCAATAGAGGTAGAGGTTTCAGAAACGTTTAATGAGATAGGAGACATGCTTAATCTCTGTCCCTTAAGATGACCCAGTTTATTAAACTCTACATCTCCTCCGGAAGTTCCCATGTCGACCAACCACACCTGTATCCATCAGGAAGTCTCGATCCTACTCTCATTGTCTAATTCAATGTTGATCATCAATCTCCTGGAGTTTGGAACATCTCCCCGAGGCAACGAGGAGAGGGCATGACTTCCTTACAGCATCTTGTCTAAGTAGTCCCAGATACATTTACAAGCTAGCTTTTCTTCTTCATTCAAACTTATCTTCCCAAAGAAGGCACACGGGCCATGTTTCATTATTCCAGCTAATGGGAGGGAGGAGTGGAGTGGATGATTTAGAAAAGGAAGTATCCTCCTGATAAACCTGTTAACAGCAGCTCGAGAGTCTTTTATTTGAAGAAATAAAAATAAATATGTAGCTGGGAGGTATTCTTTGGGGATAGTCTGAGGAACGAGACGAAATCTTAAAATCATTCTTTTCCCCACGTTGATGTTTGCACTCAAAAAAATATTTATTTATTTATTTGTTTGTTTATTTATTTATTTATTTAAATAATACCTACCTGGCAGTAGGCTTTTGACTTCTCAGAGTATATTGCTGTTGTCTGAGAAAGAAAGAGAGCCATAAACAGGAAGGAATATGGTGGCTTAGAAACACCAACAAAGATCAGAGGCTAAATGAGTCAAAGAACATATTCTTTGAAATAGATGAGAATTGAGTTCAAATTTTCAGATCACCCAGTTGATATTTTTATGATCTCAAAGTTGCTAAGGACTAGAGTCTTGCTTATTTTATCCTCAAGATCAGAATAATAAATTCATGCACAGAAGTGGTTGTAGTTAGACAAAATGGGTGGCCAGTTAATCAACTTGACAGAAATCTAGAATGATCTGGAGGAGACTGTCACTGCAGAATTGCCAGGGGCCACATCTGTGGGAGACTGTGTCTGTTACACCAAGTGAGGAAAGAACACAGCCCACTGTGGGCACCTTCTCTTGGCAGAGAGTAGGAAAAGCTAGCAAAGGGGGCAAGTGCCTATTTATTTCTATCTGCTGTTGATTGTAACATGCCCAACTGCCTTGACTTCCCTGTTATGATGCCCTGTAACTTGGAATTGTGAGCTAGAATAAATTCTTTTGCATCTGTTGGCTTTTGTCAGAGTATTTTATCACAGCAACAGAAGTGAAATTAGTACACATTTATATGGAGAATAATTTAGTAACTAACATGTTTTTGTTGTACTGTAGGACATAAAGACAGACCTATGAACTCTGTCTCTTTGGGACTTACCATCCCTCCGAACTTAGGATATTTATCTAGTAGATGCCAAAATACTGTCTCCATAGCTCTCATGTCCAAGGAATCAAACCTTCTTTTCATATTGTTGATATCATCCTTGCTGTATGGAGTCAGTATAAGCTGATGATTTATCTGTTTCTAATAATATATCAGAAACTCAGAAGCTTAAAGCAATATACATTTTTACACATAGTTTTTGGTGAAGTTGAATACATGGAACAGTTTTTCACCTGACCCAGGACCTCTTGAGGTTGCACTGGAAGTGGCCATCGGAGCTTCTGCACGGACTCATGAAAGCTGTCATGGATCTAAGAGTGATTGCTATATTCACATTCACGTCTCTTAGCCAGAGGCTTCTGTGTTGATGCTAAGTAAAGCAATTCTTTACAGGGCACTAGCATTTTTTAAGATATGGGGCATAAAAACATTCAGAAAGAAAGATTGAAATATGAGCTGAAACCTTATATTTCTAACCTCATCCAGAAATGACGCAACAGACCTCAAACCATATAGAATTGAACACATGGTGCATCCTTGGCACACAGAGGCAAGGAACAGCACAGGAAATGATCATGAAGTAAGGAACCATCAGATACACAATCACAGTAATTTGATGGATGACTTCCCACTCTTATTTTTAACATGCAGTACATAGTAGAACAACTATACTCTTTTCTTTCCAATTTTTAAAAAATTAACACTAATATTTAATTTTTACCTCATTATAAATTATATTTTATCATAATTTTATATAAATTATATATCAAAATCATATATATAATTTATATAATATATTGATTTATATAGTACATATACTATATTATAAATTATACATAATTTATAAATAAATTTATTTTATACATATATATAACTTAATTAGTATTTGTAACATTCATAGCTCCCATATTCGTGCAGCTAACTATTAATGAATAACAGATTATATCAAAACTCAGTTGCCTTAATAGAATAATAATGTTTCACATATCTTTGAGCCAGGAGGCCTTAGCTTAGCAGGCTGGTTCTACTTGGATGCGTCTCCAAGATGCTTTCTTTGGCAACTCTTAAGTAAGTAGAGGATCTGCTTCCAGGAAGGTCTGGTGACCCTGAGATGTTCTGTTTGCTGAGCTAACATCTGTGTAAGTTTCTAAAGTGAGACCAGCAGCATCCAAGCACAAGACCTCCAAACACAAGCACAGGTCTTAACACATGTTCAAATGAAAATGCATCAAAGCATTCTGTGTTTTTCACACCTATAGCTGTGTTCCCAACATATAAGATTAGGTCAGTGACAAAGCAAACACTACTCTACTTTGTACAGCTCCAGGAATGATGTGAACCAAGTATTTAAGGATAAAGAGAAGATGCATGCAGGAAATCAGAATCACCTGTCCTGTCTGAACAAGAAGGTGACAGACATGATGGAAGGTTAAAAGGAATCCATGTGTGCAGGAGGCTATACTGATCATATTAATATCTAATATCATTGATGGAGTCTAGTTGTAGATAATGTCCTATATTTAACTCTGGGAATTTTAGTCTAATACTTAGAAATTTAAATCAAATAAATTTCTTGTAGATCAGTCTTGATTAGGATATACCTGTTGATCTTCCCTGGTTCATAATGTTTTTCTGATTTAGAGTAGGAGAAGAAGAGGAAGGGGAGGAGGAAGAGAAAAAGAAAGAGAAGAGAAGAGAAGAGAAGAGAAGAGAAGAGAAGAGAAGAGAAGAGAAGAGAACTTAACTTTCATACAGTGAGAACCCTTTACTCATGTCAACGCACATTATTATTCTGGTTACAATGATCATTTGGCACCATAAAAACATAAACATTTGGAACATAAACAATTTAATCTATTTTGTAGACAGTTCTTTCTAAAACAATAGTCAAAATAAGTATTTTAAATATAATAGAATAAGAAAACTCTGTACTCAAATTTTGCAATAAAAATAAAATAATATTTTCTCGGAATTTTAAAAGTCTACTAGACTGATTATTTTGTCATTATCATTCATAGATAAAATCAGGCCTAACTTCTTTTAAAAAAGAAAGAAAAGAAAAAAGAAAAGAAAAGAAAGGAAAGGAAAGGAAAGGAAAGGAAAGGAAAGGAAAGGAAAGGAAAGGAAAGGAAAGGAAAGGAAAAGCTTTTCATTTTCTGGTGGTGGGTGACACATTTTATCACCTAGGCTAGACATAGATCTCATCATCTTTGGCCTTATATGTCACCTGTAGAAAGTTGTGCTTCCAAAGGTTAGCTGTAGATTTCTAATTTTATTCATCTCATAGAATATGACAATATTTAAGGGAAAGGCTTATGGTTATGAGTCAACAAAAGTAGCATCTCATGGCATCCCATTGGTTTGGAATCAATTATATGCCATTAATTATATTATTTTTCAAATAGGAAATGGACTTTGCTCAAACAAAGGTACAACTAGTGTGTGTGTAGATCACAAGGCTCAAGACAGTTCAATGATTACCACAGCCTTGTCACATAAGGCTGTATTTATTTGCCTAAACAAACCAAGGCTTACAACTACATGAGTGCCCACAGCCACATAGTTAGAAAAATAATTCTCTCTGCCTGGATTAAGAAATGGCTGCAAAGAATGCTATTGGAAGTGAAGAATAGAAGCTAATGGGGCGCACAGAGTGGACTCCGCTCTGCAGCACATGGCCAGCAGGCTTCAGGCACTGCAGCTGGAAAGCAGACATTGGGCCAGCGAGGAGCCCAACAGAGGCACATTCACATCTGAGTTCACTGCTAATGAGCAGAACATGCTATGTAGCTCAACAATCACATTATTATCTAAGCATTATATTTGGAAGAGAACGCCTGGTATCTTTTTATAGATTTATGTTATTTGCTCCAAGTTCACACTGAGAAATGGAGATTAAGAAGGGTGGGGGAGGAGAGCCCTACATGGAGTTATCAAAAAGAAACTTTGTACTGAACTAGGGCATTTGGGAGGGATATGATCATTAGCATTTTTATGAGTTTTTAGCTTCCTTTTTGACACTGATAAGAGATCTGTCTTCTCTTAAATGTAATGATCTGTATATTTGCCCTTATTTGGGGAAGACGATTCTAAATACTGTCTAGTACTGGGGTTTCCTTGGGGTGCTGGGACAAAAACAAAAAGCCATTCATGCTTAAATCAGTGACTTCATGCAGAAGAATTCAACATTTTAAAATGAACTATTTTTGGTTTATTTCATTTTGGAGAAAACTCTCTGGTGTGTCTCTGTTTGGAATTGTGTATGGGGAAGGCTGGTGGGTTGTACAGTCCAGAGCATCTACACCACACAAGTCATTGTGCAACTGTTCTGACTGAAAATGTTTAAGCCTCCCTCCATCTATTGCTTAAACTTTGTAATCATAAATAGGGAAGGATGCTTATTTATAGCTTTTGAAACTATTTCATGGCATAGCCCAAGCTAGCATGGAACTAGCCCTGTCTGTTTAGCTCAGGGTGGGCTAGAGTTTTCCATCTTCTGGCCTTGGTCTCATTAGTACTGGGATCATGTATAAGTGCTGCCGTAGTAGGTTTGATTGTCAGACACTAACATTTGTTCACTATGAACAGTTTGCCTCTCATCTTAAGTACTAGGTTGCATGGACTCTAAATGTTCCTTCTGTTCTCTGTCATTGCGATATAAAATTTACGGAGGCATAAGGACCTTTAGCCTAGATTCAGATGCTTCAATCTTTTGAAGCCTAAACCAACTCTTTGCTAGGTTTGTGGATGATGGGCAATTTAATGTCTTTAAACCTCAGGTTTTCTATCTGTGAAATGGGAGTGAAAACAATCATGGATTTTTGGCATATTAAATGAGATTATGAGTGTAAAGTAATTCAGCAGAGTTTAGAGTATCAGGTATTGGGGGCGGCAGGAGTGAGAAACTCTGAAGGCCGTCAGAAAGAAACCGGCAACCTTGGGAAGGAAGAGATGAGGGGGAGCCCTCTAGAATGTACCAGAGACCTTGGAGGTGAGAGACTCTCAGGACTCAAAGGGAGAGACCTGAGACGAAATACCCCACAGTGGGGAGAAGGACCTTGTAGAGTCCACCTTCAGTGGAAAGATGGGATATCAAGTGGAGGGATGGGGTTGCCATCCCACAGTCAAAAACTCTGACCCAGAATTGTTCCTGTCTAAAAGAACTGCAGGAACAAAAATGGAGTAAAGACTGAGGGAAAGGAGGTTCAATGACAGGCCCAAATTGAGATCCATCTCAAGGGGAGGCTCCAAGGCCTGACACTATTACTGATGCTATGGTGTGCTTACAGACAGGAGCATAGCTGACCTCTGAGAGACCCAACAAGCAGCTGAAAGAGTCAGCTGTAGATATGTATGCTCAACTAATAGACAGAAGCCAGGACCCCTGTGGTTGAATTAGGGAAAAGCTGGAAGAAGCTGAGGAGAAGAGTGACCCCATAGAAAGACCAGAAGTCTCAGCTAACCTAGACCCCTGAGATCTCTCATACACTGAGCCACCAACAAGGTACCATATACCAGCTGATATGAGACCCCTGATACATATACAGCAGAGGACTGCCTGGTCTAGCATCAGTAAGGGAAGCTGCACCTAACCCTCAAAAGGGAGTTCTCCGGGAGTGGGGAGGTCTAGTGGGGTGCCTGGGGGTGGGGAACAACCTCTTGGAGACAGTAGAGGAGGTATGGGATAAGAAACTGTGAGAGGGCAGATGGGGAGGCAGACAATGACTGGACTGTAAAAAAGATTAAATAATTAAAATCAGATGTAGAAAACAAAGCAGAATGCTGATCTGCAAGATTCATAATGTGCCCCTTATTTCTCAATGACCTGGGCCTCTTGGGTTCTTTGTGATTCCCAGTGTGAGAGCCCTTTTATGATCCCTGTAATCTCTGCTGGCTTGTGTCCGATATCATGTATGGTAGTATGAATGCAAAACCTTCCCCATAGTTTCCTCAAATTGAACACTTGGACCCCATCAGGTGGAGCTACTTGAAGAGTTATAAACCTTGTAGGCAGCGGAGCCTTTTGTAAGAAACGCATCATCAGGGATGGGCTTTGAGAGTTTACAACCCAGATTCATCCCTGATCTCTCTGTTTACTCTGCTGGTGAAATGTGATCTCTCTGCATTCTGATCCTCCCACTGTGTCCTGTCTCACCCACCATCATGGACTGCCCCACTGGAATAGGGATCTCAAATAAACTCTTTCTTCGTTAGGTTTCTTTTTGTCACGGTGCTTTATCACAGCAGAAAATTGGCATTCGATAGCATAGAGTCCAGGTTAGAAGCATAAGGGAATTCCACAGAACTGATAACTCGGGAACTCAAAGATTGGCTTTACCGAGGCGCGGACTGAAGGGCGCAAGACTCTGTACTGACGCTTAGTGGAACGCTGCCTCCAACAAGGTACATATCTGGAATCCACAGTTATAATTCATAATGGGGTCTATTTCCACCCCATTAGATCTCTCTGCAAGAGTAAACACAAATATTCATCGGTTCTTTTGATCTATGTCAGGTTGTGAGTGGGATCCAAGTTGATAGATTGGCACCAGATATCGTGATATCTGTTTCTGATTTCTTGTGCACAATGGTTGCCCAGTAAGTGTGCTGTGAAGCAAATGATGAGGCGTGGATTAAAGGGAAATCTGTCCTCACCGCCAGCTCTGTGCTCTCTCGCTTGCCCATCCTTCAGGTTATCCTCCAAGATTTAAAAGTAGCAGAGTGAGGGTATTTTCTCTTTTCTAAGAACAGGTGTCAATTCATGCTGACTCATAATATTTGGATATTATTTATAATTTTAGTGAATATATCAATAAAACACCTACATGCAGATGTTAGGTTTTTTTTATACACATAGACACTCTTCCTTTTTTATTTATTTCATTGTTTTTGATAAGGTTAAAATGGGGAGGAAAGTGATATGAGGCAACATCTCTCTCCTCTCCCTCTTCCCTCCTCCCTCCCCCTCCCCCTCCCCCTGTCTCCTAAGTACTGAACAAGGGTGTGTTAGCATGCCACATGCTCTAAGGACAAGAGCACAGCATCTCCTCTTTGGTAGCCTCTCTACAGCAATGAAGCAGAGGTTCTGGAAAATCATAAGAGGAGTTGGAGTACAGAGAGTAGGACACCATGAAAAAGGAGTTTCTGGTTGCTTTAGGAAGAAGGATCTACTGGCAGGATCTGAGGCTCTCTTCAACTAGGAGGGTCAAGGGTTCACCTTCATGAGATTCTAGCTGTGGGCAGAGAAGCCATTTCATGGAAAACAAAAACAGCCCTTACTACCAGCATACTAAATTATGCTGTAAATGCTAGTAAATGCTGGTAGCCTACCTTCTAGGTGGCCAACTACTCTCTGTGACTCAAGAGAGTTAACCATGTGGAAGACTGGAGCCGTGTGGAAGAGGGGTGAGTTTTATAACCAGAAGGACAAGGCTCAAATGACAAAGTCTGACTTCTGGGTTGAGTCCGTTGGCAACGGTGACTTCCAGTCTCTCTGTCTCTCACTCTTTCTCTTTTGATACTCTCTGATGGAAGCCTGGAAGCCAGATGTCTTGCCATGAGGACTCTTGAACAGCCTTAGAGGCCCACACAGGGAGGAATAGAGGCCTCCTGCCAACCGCTAGTGAGGAAGTGAGGTTTCCTGCCAATGGCCCTGTCAGTTGGCCATCCTGGGAGCAGATCTTCTTGCCTGAGGAAGTTGCCAAATGACTGCAGTCTTGGCTCTAGTGTCAGCTGCAGCCTCATGAGAGACGCAGTCATACAGACTCCTGGTAAGTATTCTTGACTGCAGAGATTTTGAGAAAGCATTCATAATTGTTCATGACACTGAGTTTTGAGGTTATCAGTTAAAGATCACTAAATGTACGTGCAAAGACTCATGGAAAATATAGACAAAGCAAAACATTCAGAATTATTTCCAAAATGAAACTTAGAGAAAATAAGATGTATAAACAAAACCTCTCACCAAATTATTATTGATATTTACCTGTAGCTTTGCAGGCTACTGACTAATTTATAAGTATGATGTGTAGGTATCCAATAAATGACCTGTGGAAAGGCCTGGTAAGTGGAATAGAGTGGGACATGGCCAGTAACCTTAGCACTGGGGAATTAGAGTCAGAAAAACCAAGAGTTTGCTACACAGTGAGTTGGATGCCAGCCTATGTTATATGAAAAGATGTCTCAAATAAAATAAGTTCTTATTAGTTTAAAAATACTGGGAGCTAGATTGATGGCTCAGCAGGTAAGTAATTTGCTGCTCTTGCAGGGGATTTCCACCACCCATATGATGGGTCACAACCACTTCTTAGTCCAGTTCCAGGGGATCCAGCATCCTGATTTGGCTTCCACAGGCATTAACACACATTATATACATTTGTATTTTTTTATTAAATATGTTTTATCAAATGTATAATATATAATTATACAAATTAAGGCTGGTATTATTTGGTAAATTGTACATTGATGTAATAAAAATAAGTTAACAATTTCAATGTTTGATAAATGAAAGTCCGATTTTGGCTCCAGGTTTAATAAAGTAGGGTATTTTTTTTATGTACAGCCTTTTCTTTATCTGGCTTACAAACAGTCTTAATTATAGAGCTAAATGCCATGCATTTTGATTCCCTAAGAGGAAACCAGGCTGCAGACAATCTGTGAGAGCCTGCCTAGATGTCAAACTGTTATTTGATGTCTCATTGCAAAAAGTAATTAAAATTCTGAAGTAAAATAAATATTGGACCATTGGCCAATTTGTATTGTTTGTTCTTTGGCAACCTTACACACACATATGTATATACATGTATGTGTATGCACACATATACATATGTAATTTATGTGCCAATATATTGGGAGAGATAAAAGATATGTCTGCTGCTGACATTGACAGTAGAAATATGGACGGGTTTCTCAACAGGGATATAACCTACCATTGGAGGGTGAAATCAATTTAATAAAAAGTGGGGTGGGTTGTTTGAATAACTCTTGTGATATTCCAAGTGAGATTGAGTGACTAGTAGAACATAATTTTTTGAAATCATATGTAATGGATGACATATAATAGATGAGGGGAGAAACATGATCCTTTGAAATATTTTGTTTAGGTTATAATATCTCCCAGTACGTAATCTAAATTTTCCACCACACAGTTTATTTATCCCCTATGCTGATGGTGGAAAATGTAAATTTCTATCCAGAGCTTTGCTTTGTTGCATTGATAGGAAGTTGTGTAGGAAGGAGAGATGCCTCAGCAGTCCAGAGAGGGTGCTGATGTTTCAAAAGACTTGAGTTCTGTTCCAGCATTCAGCGAGGAAGCTCAAACTTTCCTGTCACTCCAGCTCCAAGAATCTGACACCCCCTTGTGGCACCCATGGGTCCCTGCACACACTCATACATGGACAGATACATGGATGCGCAAATGACCAAAGAGGAAATAAATCTTAAGAAAAAAGAAGAACTGCAGACTATATTTTAAAAGTATTGTAAGAACTGAGACAAGAAAAGAAAATCATCATGGCTCCTGGTGTGCAGTAAAGTAAAAATTCATATTAACTACCACGGTGTCTTTCTTCATTCTCTCCGTCTCCGTATTGGGCACAAGGTAAGACATGAAGGGACGCTGAGTCGGAACAACGCTGAGGTGAGTTTATGTCTAAAGTCATCATGGTAAAGTGTCACTTGTCCTTTGCATTGAGCCAAACAGAAGCCCAAACAGCAATAAATCTATAGTATTATATATCTACAGTATTATAAATCTATAGTATTATAAATCTATAGTATTATAAATCTATAGTATTATAAATCTATAGTATTATAAATCTATAGTATTATAAATCTATAGTATTATAAATCTATAGTATTATAAATCTATAGTATTATAAATCTATAGTATTTTCTCACGCTCATCTGTCCATCCTGGCATCCAAATCACATGCACTTCTCACAAAAGCAAATACTACTGTGATAACTGAGAGGTTCTGAAAACACCCTGCTCACTGGAAAAAAAGTGTATAACACTGAAATGTTCACAAAGCAGACAACTGTGAGCCTCAAGGTGTCAAATCTACCCACGTCAGGAAGAAGCAGGAATATCTTCAGAAGGTTAATTCAGGGTCTCCATATCTCCATCAAAATAGTGTCATGTGAGCATTTGGCATCATTAGGACTTTAAGAATTGCTGAATAGCTCAGAAATCTACCATCATTACAGGGGCCTCCCTGGCATGTGTGCAGGTGTCCGGTGTTGAATTTTAAGCAAGCTGAGAATTTCTAATCTTGATCTTAATGCACAAGGTAGTTAGTCTACTGGGTACTGTGTTTTCCTGAAAGCTTAATTTCCCTCTCTCCATTTATTAATGTAACTGTTGGTTGTTTAGAATATTTAATTAATGAGTTTTATTTTTAACAATCTGCTAGTGCCCTGGGGCTTTTAAAACAAAAGACATATTTTTTTTAAATCCAAACAAAGATTAATTAATTAAAATAGTTCTTGCAAATTATTGTCCCAATACTCATTTGGGAATATTTTAACAGGCAAAGAAGTAGGCAATAAAACAGTTCTTCATATGAGTGTGAGACTCCCCCAGCCAGTCCCTCTGGGCCTTGCCTAAGGCACACTCTCATTGACGCACTTACCAATACTTTTTTCTGATGGAAACTGTTGCGGCTACTCAGAAGGATAAGAAATAATGGAGAAGATGGGAAGAAAGAAGAGACAGAAGTAGAAAATGATACAAAGAGAAAATTGTTACATTCTTACTGACCAAATCTAGGTTTTATTTTTCCGAGGAATTTATTTTTGCTTTCAGTTAGTCCAAGAAGTAAGGCAATGCAGAGGGACGAGAAGAAATTTTTAAATGTAATAATACATTTGAAGAAACTCTACTTTTACTAACCCAGTTCCTCTTTAGTCTACCGTCCTTCTGGGTGAGTGAAAACTCTCTCTTAGACTCTGTTAGTTACCTTCTGCCTCTGACGGTTTTATCTATTGTGTATAAAAAGATTTAACAACCTGTTTTGTAGCTGAAAACAACAGAGGAAAATGAACTCAGTTTTTATCAGTTTATTTAGATCTTCATTCTGTTTGATCAGAACTTAGTCCTTGGCAGAGTACAGAGAACTCAATGCCCTTGAACCTGAGTCTTGCCTGCCACTCACTATCACTCTTACTACAAAGGAAGTATGGATAGGATTCATATTAAAATACATAGTGTCCTTTAATATTGTAATGACACATTGGGGAAGTGTCGTGACTAATCAATTTGTTTTATTGTGGAGCTTAAGGCATAAGGAATAATTCAATGTATAAGCTGACTAGTCCTTATAAGGTTCTTGCTTTCTTCTAGTATCAGTTTGGCCAAGTAGAGTGGTTGAGAAAATGTTCACCCTGTCTTATCAAATGAATCCCCATAAGTCACTCACAGCTCTTCGTCTCTTTTGAAAACTCTAACGTGACCGACTTTGCCCTCTGTCCCCTTCCCTTTAACTTACCTCTACAATTTATTTCTTCCAATTAGCACATCCTATATTCTGTGTTTTGTTCTCCACTTTGTGAAGTCCCTCCTTCTGCCTGCTTGGGGCATCCATTGTATTGTATTCTAAACGTTTAACCATATATGCTTGGCTTACTGATTGTTAGACTTTTCTTTGCTATAAACATTTTAGACTAAACATTTTGAGGCTCGCTCTTCCCCAGACACATATGTCACATTTATTAAATGGCTAAGGGTTTTTGCAGTGCCTGGTCAGGAGTGAGTGTGAGTGGCAGCTGAATGAGGGCACTGATGATGCTCAGGGATGTGTTCAGATGGAGCCACTAGCATGTAAAAACACATTTGTCACTAATTCAAAGGCCAGGGGTGTGTTCACTAGGCCGACGCGCTCTGGCATTCTCTTTCTGTGTTCTTCTACACCCCCAGCAGATCCAGGTCTTCCTCCCCAGCAGATCCAGGTCTTCCGGTGGCTGCACTCATTTTCTTGAGAGTCTATACTCTGACTAAACTCAGTTTTTCATTTTCGAATCTCTTGTAGATGTGACCTGGACCTTCCCATGAGACAGTCTGTGAGCTTGGACCATCTGTAATTGTTGTTTTTTGAGATCCTTTTATATATTGGTTAGATCATTAGAAATGTTATTATCTGCTTTGTTACTTTCTAGAGTAACCGAGGACCTTTGTCCTGATTGTCCCAGAGGATTCACACTGGTTTGGAGCAGTCTCTGTCTAAGACACACCTCTTCTCCACATCTTCCCCCCTCCCTCTTACGGAGGAGCAATTGTCTTATATGCTGCAAAGACCTGAATTACCTACAAGTATTTCCCGTAGATTTTCTTAACCTGCCACAGTCTTGGCTAATGGAAAAATCCAGCGCTGCAAAGGGGTCTCTTTCCAAAGGGCATTGTTTCCAATCTCCTGGCACATTAGGTGCAAGGAGACAGATTCCGGTGCAGTTCTCTCTGCTCTGCCAATAAAACAGCATCTCTGCTTTATCTTTTGTATTTTCATTCACACATCCTTCATCTTCATTCTTTTTGAAAATGGCTCAGGTCTGTTGATTGATACCCTCATCAAGCTGACTTACCTGTCTTTCTGTTGGAACGTTACCATTTCATGGAGTAGTTACTTATGTTCTGCTACAACAAAATGCTCCAGACTAAATTTTCATCCTAAGACCCTGGGGTCAGTCTTGAAATTAAGGGCTCTAGGGGAACTCTCACTCCTTTAGAAGATTGTTAGCATATGAAACCAAACCTTGACTGAATTTTGAAATATTCCAGCTTTTTAAAGAAATATTTCTGAGCTTCTCATCTAAAAGACTTTCCTTCTTACTTCCATGGGCTTTTCTTCAACGCTGTATTTAGCTATTTCGTAAAGTAAAACACTACCAGATATATTTAGGACATGACGTTCTAACACTATTACTTGGCAACGATTCTCATAACAATTGGTTCAAACAAAAATATTTTTTAAATGCTAAATAGTTGAAACAATGATATCTAATAAAAATTTACCCAGTCACAATGACTCTCCAATTAGAGTTATATTAATCACCAAGTGGCAAACAGTGGCTTTGTGGTGGAGTGAACCTGGTCAAGAACATTTTATCCAAGTGACCAAAGTTAACATCACTAATTATAGGATAACTAGGTGCCATATGTCTCCTCCATTCTGCCAGGAGAAAGACATAATATCATTTTCATTGTGTTTCTGCCAAAAGCGCATATCCTGAATCTAATTATGAGAAAATACCAGACAAGGCCAAACTGAAAGACATTTTATAAAACAAATGAGCTGTAAGCTTTAAAAGCTCCAGGATCATGAAACACAAAGGAAGGTTTAAGAAGTGGTCCAGATTAAAGAGACATGGAAATTAGTTGTATCATGTGATGCAAGTTCTAATGATGAATTCGCAAAGGAATCACTTTGCTGTGAAGGACATCATTCAGACTATTCACAAATGTGAATAAAAGCTGTAGATTTAATACTAGAGCTATATTAATGTCAATTTCTTGCATTGATAATTGAGTGGTATGGTAATTCAAAGGACCTTATCTGTTAGAAAATAATGTGAGGTGTCTGGAGATAAAGCAGCACACATTCATAAAGTTAAGATAGCGAATGTGCTCATAAAGGCTAACATTCATAAAGGGCAACCCGTGAGTTATTTCCTTTAGCCCTAGAAGTTTAAGATCATGCTTGACACTAAGACATATAAAACATGTAACCAAACATACAACAAAAATGCAACAGACCTACAACAGTCACAGGAGACAAGGTCCATTGTCTTCCAGTGGATGAGCCAAGTTGGTAGCATTTATCTTCTTCATACTCACCTGGCAATGGCAAATATTTTCAGCTCTCAGATTTCAGTTATGACACAAAGAATTTACTAGAGGGATGTACACCTTCCATGATGTGTGGCTTTTGAGTGACCTCAGGGGGAATGTTATCACAGATGATCCCATCATTTAGAATGACAGTTGGTCCCTTTATTTTCAGATGTTAGCTAATACCTAAGGAAGGGTTTCTTGTTCATACCTGAGGCTCCTTCTTACAAAAGCTGTCATGAATCTTCAGAAATGTACACACCTGGGTTCTCAGCTGGAAAACTTGAAATATTTCACCTCCCAGTGATATTCTGAAGATTTATACAAGACACAAGGCCTGAAAAAATCCTTGGGAAATCATAGTTTTATAATGTATAGTGCACTACAGTTACATATGTACTATTCTTGAATCAATGTGTAGATGCAATCTGATGAATTCAAGGTCAATTCCAAATTAAAGTTAGTATTTACGTGACTTTTTTTTTCCAGATCCAACAGATTGTACCCTCAACTGCTGGATCTTTTAAGATTGATCACAAAAGACCAAAGTAATCCATTATATTGAGTGAAATAATACACACATACAAACACATACCCAACCTTCTTCTATTAGTACATATATAATACAATATAGAAATTGTATTATAAAGCCCTCAGGTAGTATGTGTATTTTTGAGAATAGCTCCAAGAAAATAGAAACTACAACACAGATTGCCTTGAATGAGAAGAAAAGCATTAAGGTCAGAAAGCATGAAGTGCTATCTTTTAGACATATCAAGCCTATTGTGCTAATGAAAAGCTGTGATTACCTGTACAAGACCTGTTCACACTTAAGCCAATCAAAATTTCAACAAGGATGTGGGAGGAACACAGTACCCCATCTCTAAGTGAAGAAATATTGATTATTCATACCTGCTATGGAGTAAAGAACTGTTTGTTTTTCTTTGAAAGTGTGGACCCTGCTGGGTTGCTTATGCAGGAGTGAATACTGCATTCCAATAAATGTGGGCAGCACTAATGGGATTTAGTAGATTGTTAAAAATAAAGAAGAGCCGGGCAGTGGTGGCACATGCCTTTAATCCCAGCACTTGGGAGGCAGAGGTAGGAGGATTTCTGAGTTCGAAGCCAGCCTGGTCTACAAAGTGAGCTCAAGGACAGCCAGAGCTACACAGAGAAACTCTGTCTCGAAAAAACAACAGAGAGAGAGAGAGAGAGAGAGAGAGAGAGAGAGAGAGAGAGAGAGGGAGAAAAAACATGAAATTAGGAGAATACCATGTTGGGAAAATATATCATGAATAATAGGTATAAAAATGATCAAAATTAATTGTACATATGTATGAAATTATCTGTAAGTAAAAGAAATATTTTAAAGATCTTAATAGTGACATTTATAAAACAATTAATATGTGAATCATTTAAAATAACCATTCACACTATTGCCATCATGATAGCTACAAATCTGTGAACTCATAGCACCTACAGTATACATATATACAGTTTTTCAGAATTTCCAACAGTGTATTTTGTAATTATGTTTTGAGAAACTTCATAGGTATGTTTAATTTATCTAGCATTTACTCAGGAGAGGTCAAAAATCTTAAAATAATACTGAATGTTGCAACTTTTAAAAACCTATACACAAAAACCTATCATAAATAGCTTATCCAGACAATGTAACTGAATGGAGATTTATTTTCTAAATTGAATTATACATTTGTTCAAAATATCTAGTATGAATTCATAAGGAAAACTTGTAAGTATGTCTTTGTGTGTATGCTTAGAATATATATTTAACAAGCACCAGAAGGTAATCTGAATGGCTATACTGTGGCTTCTGACATAAAAGCAATATAACTTTTTGTTTTTTTTAATAGATTTATTTTGCTCTATTTTATGTGGATATAGATGTATGCATGTTCCTTCAGAGTCTAGAAGAGGGTTGTGGATACTCTAATACTGTAGTTATGAAAGAGCATGATCCACCGGTGGGTGTTGGTAGCTGAATCCAAGTCTTCTGCAAGAGCGATGGATGAGGTCTCCCAGGCTTGGAACCATCTCTCCAGGCCCCTGATACCTTGTTCTTTGACCTGTGTTTACTTCAGGTTGAATTTGCATCATGCGTGTTTGCCACCA
The DNA here is from genome assembly GCA_902729485.2 of Mus minutoides. Classification (NCBI taxonomy): domain Eukaryota; kingdom Metazoa; phylum Chordata; class Mammalia; order Rodentia; family Muridae; genus Mus; species Mus minutoides. The sequence continues at coordinate 1,665,410 of LR749606.1, read as the reverse complement.
ACAGGAAAAATTTACAGGTAAATGACTGTGGCATTGTTGATATCCATTAACTGCCTATTGACTCAGGATTTTGCATACTGGTCCAAATAATACACTGTAAGTCAGCTGCCACTCTGCATACCTAGGTCATCTCTTTGATTCTTGTTTAATATATATTGAATTATTTGTTCAAATATGTATTTTGTATATCAAAGTTAGTGGGATAATACACATTTTACAGTGTCTCAGTTTTTATCTAAAACTTGATTAATTTTGGCATTCCTGTAGACCTGAAACATCTGCTGTCCTGGTTCTTGGGTTGCTAGATGTAGGATGAGACTTATAGCTTTTTATATCCTGGTTCTCAGGACACTTGACATAAATGAGATCCACAACACTGGCCACTGGTTCTACAGAATGCATATAGCAGTTGAGGAATCCACTAGTCACTAACACTGAGTCAATTACTCATATATGTACATGTATATGTTTATATAGTAGTATATTGTCATCCGGAAAAATTCCATTAGGCAATTGTGTCATTGTTTGGACATCATATTGTATTTATATGAGCTTATTAGTTTTCGTCATTTAACTTGACCTCTCGATATGATCAAGAGGACAGAGTAAACATCGAGCATATGTGTCTGATGCCCGGATAACATGGCACACTGCTTTGTATAATAAAACTTTGTATAAGCAAAAAGAGTATATTATATGGAAGTCATAGCTACAGTATATAAATGTACAAAATAGTAATAGTGTTAACAGTATCACACATCAATCAGAACTGCTCTCTACATTTATAGGCTTGATGGCATGGAACATTTGTTTGTATTATATCACAATGAACACTTATGCAATAAATTACTCAGCAATATTATTACAGTGACATCACTCCTTGATAGAAATATTCTAGTTCTGTTATAGCTTTAAACTAAAGCAGCCTTATATGTTTAGACTCTACCTTTCTCTCTCTCTCTCTCTCTGTGTGTGTGTGTGTGTGTGTGTGTGTGTGTGTGTGTCTGACTACTCTATTTCTCTCTCTCTTTCTTTCTTTCTTTCTTTCTTTCTTTTTTTAAAATTTTTTAGCCGTTTTTTAATTAGATATTTTCTTTTTTTTCTCTTTATTAGATATTTTCTTCATTTACATTTCACATGTTATTCAGAAATTTTCCCTTACCCTCCCGCATCCCCGCCCTGCTCCCCTACCCACCCCCTCCCACGTAATGGCCCTGGCATTCCCCTGTTCTGGGGCATATAGAGTCTGTATGACCAAGGGGCCTCTCCTCCCAATGATGGCCAACTCGNCAAATCTTTCACTTCCTTCATAAGAGTCACACCAAGATATTTTATACTGTTAGTGACTATTGTGAAGGGTGATGTTTCCCTGATCTCTTTCTCAGCCAGTTCATCCTTTGTATAGAGAAAGGCCATTGATTTGTTTGAGTTGATTCTATATCCTGCTACTGCACTAAAGCTGTGTATCAGGTTTAGGAGTTCTCTGGTGAAGTTTTTGGGGTCAGTTATATATACTATCATATCATCTGCAAATAGCGATAATTTGAGTTCTTCCTTTCCAATTTGTATCCCCTTGACCTCCTTTTGTTGTCGAATCGCTCTGGCTAGGAGATATTTTCTTAATTTACATTACAAATGCTATTCCGAAAGTCCCCTCCCCGCTCCCCCCTCCCTGCTCCCCTGCCCACCCAATCCCACTTCTTGGCCCTGGCATTCCCCTGTACTGGGGCATATAAAGATTGCAGTACCAAGGGGCCGATCCTCCAAATGATGGCCGACCAGGCCATCTTCTGTTACATATAATGTTAGAGACTCGACTTCTGGGGGTTCTGTTTAGTTCATATTGTTGTTCCTCTTCTAGGGTTGCAGACCCCTTCAGTTCCTGGTGTTTTTTCTTTTCTTTTTTTCTTTTTCTTTTTTTTTTTTTTTTTTGAGACATTGTTTCTCTGTGTAGCCCTGGATGTCCTGGAACTCACTCTGTAGACCAGACATCAAGCTCTGGGAATCTACCTATCTCCCTGACCCCAACAGTTCAAGGGTTATAAAACCACCTCCGTGTCCACCCAACACTTCACCTGAATGTTGGGGAATCTGGACACTGTATTAATTGAGCCATCTCCTCAACCCTCTGTGGAGATGAAATAAAATGTTACAGGGCAGTTGGAATCCTACAGTTTGGAAACAGGTCACAGACCTAAAATTTAACAAGGTTGAAACATTTACAGCCAATAACCTTTCATTTTGACTACTTTTACTGTAATTCTCATGGTAGATTAATGTTGTAAAGTAATATTTCAGCATCTGAGATTTATGTAGTGCTTTTCCTTGAAATCTTTGAGCTATCAATGGAACATGTTATCCGAACAGAGAATATAATCTGAAGAGATTCATGTTTTTCAAATCTCACACAAAGAGGTTTATTGCTAAAATAATAGTAATAATTCTGGGCATATTTATTATGCTTTTTGAGGAAAGGGCATATTTTCATTCTGGCAGCTGGAGCTTGGATATAAATGGCCAGTGGTTATATAACTATCAGCATGACCCTTACATGCTTGAAATATTAATATTTAAATTATAAACAGAACAATCTTAATAACATTTGTATTGATACTGAGACTGAATATAAATCCATACAGAAAGTTCGTCATGCTAGCTCTGGAAAAGGTTCTCATCTAGTTTTACTTTCTCTTTTTCTAAACATTTTTTCTAAGCAGCACAAGAATGACTTTCTTAGTGTCAGAACTAAATCTTAAAACTGATTTTGTGTGGATGTTAATCGGCTTTGTTGTTTGCTTAATTATTTTTGTTGGTTTTGGTATGGTATGTGTGTATGTACATGTGTAACTTAAACAAGACTACCATAAAACTAGTAGCAGAAAATTTTAATAATAATTGCTCAATTGTTCTATAGCATAAAAGCTTTAAGAAGCTTTTGGCTTTATCCTAGGTGAAGAGGAATTTTAACCCAGCAGCATGGATACTCTGGCAAGGGACCACATTCAAAGATATGAACCAGCCAGAATACAGACATACCCTGGATTACAGTATCATCTGTTTGGAATAAAAATATACACTTACTACATACTTTTAATTCCTAAAAATGAAGGTAAGTTTAGTTTGTAGAAGGAAGCAGCCATGTTTGAATGTGACCTCTAATTAAGTGGCAGACAAAGTGATAAATAAGAGAGTCTTGACAGAATGAGTCAGAGGTAGGATTGGCCCAAATCACATAAGAAGAACAGAGAAAAAGAGACTACTTAAGAATAGGAGAGAGAAAAAAGTGTGATGTGGTATGTAGTATGTGGTGTGATGTGTGTGTGTGTGTGTGTGTGTGTGTGTGTGTGTGTGTTTGTGTGTGTAACAGTTTTACCAAGATAGTTCTACAGAGACAGGTTTACAGAGAGAACAAGCTAGACAGAGGTGAAGCTAGAATTAGCCAGAAAATGAGGAGGCAAAAGATTAGAATATATTGTCAAAGTTAGTCTGAGTCCAAACAGAGCAATTCAGTCGGAACCCAAGAGAAGCTCTACTCAGTCAGTGAGCTTGGAAGACTACATTGTGCAGAAGCTGGAAGCTTCCAGGCCTAGGCCTAAGGAGAGTTAGACTAGAAGAGGAAATGTTCTGGGCTCAGCCCAAAACGTGTTCTTCACAGCTTGGGTACAGCTTTCATCTCACCACTTCATCTGAGGTAGTAAAACTACATTTATACCTAGGACCATTGAATATCTAATCTCAGATCCTTGGTCACCCAAGCAGTGTCTGATATGTGTCTCATCTTATGGACTCTGCATTAAATCAAATCCAAGAATGGTTGGTTGCTCCCATGAGAGTTTTGTCTTGAAGTTGCAGGGGTGTTTGTTTGTTTTTTGTTTGTTTGTTTGTTTGTTTGGTTGTTTGTTTTGGCTTGGTTTTTAATCATATAAGTTTTTATGTGGTTGGTTACCTGCCCTAAGATATTTTATATTATTTCAGATTATTGTGAGAAGTTTTATTTTCTAGATTTCATTCTAAGTCCATTTGTCATTTATATATAGGAAGGCTACAAGGGTTTTTTGTGAGTATATTTTGTATTCAGATACAGGTTACCAGCTAGAAGTCTTTCCTGGTAGAATTTTTAAAGTCAATTATATATACTATCACACCATCTGCAAGTAAACATACTTGGAATTCTTTCTTAACAATCTAAATCCCCTTGATTCCCTCGAGTTGTCTTATTGCTCTAAGATTTCAAATACTATATTGAATAGGTATAGAAAGATGAACAACCTTGTCTTGTTCCTGGTTTTACTGAAATTGCTTTTAGTTTCTCTCCATTTAAGTTGATGTTGGCTATGAGCTTGCTGTAAACTGCCTTTATTGTATTGAGTCATGTCCCTTGTCCTTTCAGGACTTTTATCTTGAAGGGGTGTTTGATTTTGCAAAGGCATTTTATACATCTAATGAGTTGATTGCATGGTTATGTTTTTCAGTTTGTCTATTGATACAAATCTACTAAAATGAATCCTAATGAAATTCAGATATACTCATAGGTCAGGGACTTGCTCAGCCATCATCAGAGAAGCTCCCTGTACAGAAAGTGAGAACAACTACAAACACTCACTGCCCAACAATATGCAGCAAGTGAGAGACCTTGGAGCACTCGGCCTTAAACTGGATGTCTCCATCAAATCTCCTTGGGGCTCTGACAACCCTGCAGAAGTGGAGACATAAAGAGTGTAAGAGCCAAAAGGATGAAGAATAAAAAGAAAACAAGGCATCTAAATCTTCAGGACAGACACAAATACGAACTCCCAGAGACTAAAGCACTGCACAGGGCCTTAGCAGAGGAAGTCCTAAAGCTAGGAGAAGTGGATACACACTCTCATTAGTAATCTAGATGTTATGTACAACAGATAAATACTTGCAACTGAAAATTTATTTTCCTCAAAGGTTGTCTTATTGGAAAAACAAAGTATTCGGATGAGTAGAATGTATATACCCAGCCATAGATGGTCAACAGAAAATGAATTCAAGGGAATCTTTGGAGTGTGTGTCTCATAAGGTTGTAGTGTCAGATATATATATATATATTCAGTTTAGCATTATTATTGAATTCCTTAGTGTATAAATAAAATGTTTGTTTTCTAATAAGAAACAGAAAGGGCTGGATTCAGGTGGGAGTGGAGGTCAGGAGGAAATGAGATGAGTAGAGAGGGGAAGCTGCAATGAGAATATATTATATTGAGAAATAAATTTTCAATAAATTAAAAAACAACTTCTTGAAATTTTTAAGAAAAAGCTTTAAGCAATAACACTTGTCTGCCAACATGGAAACAATAATTATTTTGGATAGGTTCTGTCTCACCACTGAACTGAATGTTCTAAATTTAGATTTTTTAGTTTCATGTGTAAGCCATAGCTGTTACTATAAAACCAGCCACTGAAATTTTTGATTTTCTGTGACAACTTACGAGAAAAAAGAAGTAAGTTTTCATTTACTGTCTCATTTTTGTTATATTTAATTATTAAAATGTGTTTGTTAAATCAGAGGTAATGATGAGAAGGAAGACACTCTGGAGAACAAGATAAGGTTTCACTATTTTTCTGAGACAAAATTGACAGTTTGCGAATGAAGGCAGATTTCATTCACATAACACATTGTTGATTTTTCTCTTGTTTTCTGCAAGTCTTTGTGAAGAACTTATTTCAAAGTTAAGGATATATAGGAATGCCTAAAACTCCAAGATACCACCTTTCATGTTTCCCGACTTTGTATCACCTCTGAATACAGATGCTATAGACAGACAGAGGAGATTGCAGATGACCTGGTCTTCTGGTGTTTTTGTTTGTATGATGTCTATTGTGTGAATAATAAGATGATAGGGATAGAATTCAATACATTGTTACTTTGGGTACAGATTCTGTTGAAGGTCCAGACTTAATTACATGCACTGTTTCTGCTCATAATTGACAATCAGTAGAACCGTGGTTACTATGGCAACAGACAAGATATGGGTGATATTGTACAAATATTCTAAATAAAATAATATTAAAAATAGAAAGTTTAGAAGAAAACATTGATAAGCCATATAATTGATCATATTTTAAACACTGAAGAATTTAGAGATTAGATTTTTATTTCAAAGCTATGGATTATTTAAAAAAATAGTAGTAGACTTGACAATGAGAACCCTAAGATATAAACTTATTGCTTAATTTTTAACTATCATACATGAAACCAAAAATTAAAACAAGTATATACATAAATGTAGGTTTTCTAATAGTATTTAAGTAAAGAAATCTAATTTATATATAGTTACTAAGTATGAGAAAGTGTCAAGTGAATATCATATTAAATAGAGCATTGCCATGAGAGAAACTAAAAGCATTATAAAATGAACACCCAAGTTAACAGAGGTTTGCTTCTCTAAAAAATAGGCATTTTCCATTTCCTACTGTTTGCTCTCTCTTGTCAAATGAACTACAGTCAAAATCAAATCATTTGAAAAGCAGAAAAACCCCCAATACTCATCCTTGATTAAGAAGCTTCAGCTAAACTAAGTAAAACTTCAACAATACTTATCAATAATCTTTTATAAAATATTTGGATTATAAGTTAACAACTTCACTAACCATGAACAACTCATTTAGTTTCAATGGCATCAGTTCATATAACTCATCATATAAATGAGATAATATGAGACTCATATTACTTTCCTTTGATAAATCATGGCCAGATGTATACTCACCTTAAGAAATCCATCAAATGCACAATGAACAAAGATGTAGAATTTGGAAATGCAACATAAAGACCGAGAGGTTCTTATCAAGTCTAAAGGATAGAATTTATGAGTGATGAGATAGATAGATGATAGGTAGATAGATAGATAGATAGATAGATAGATAGATAGATAGATAGATAGATAGATAGACTCTTTGTCTCTTTGTCCATCACATTTCACTCTCATTATTGAAACCCTGCTTCATAGACAAAGTCAAGGCTACCGACTGCTTCATCTGGTAACCAAGGAAGACTTGAAGGGCTAGATTTCCTTAACCACATACTGTATTTCTTTCTTTTTCTTTTTTTTTTCATTTTTATTTTTTATTAGATATTTTCCTTATTTACATTTCAAATGCTATCCTGAAAGTTCCTTTACCCTCCACCCGCCCTGCTCCTCTACCCACCCACTCCCATTTCTTGGCCCTGGCATTCCCCTGTACTGGGGCATATAAAGTTTGCAAGACCAAGGGGACTCTCTTCCCAATGATTGCCGAGTAGGCCATCTTCTGCTACATATGCAGCTAGAGACATGAGTTCTGGGGGTACTGGTTAGTTCATATTGTTGTTACACCTATAGGGCTACAGACCCCTTAAGTTCCTTGGGTACTTTCTCTAGCTCCTCCATTGGAGGCCCTGTGTAACATCCTATAGATGACTGTGTGCATCAACTTCTGTATTTGCCAGGCACTGGCATAGCCTCACTTGAGACAGCTATATCAGGGTCCTTTCAGCAAAATATTGCTGGTATATGAAATAGTGTCTGGGTTTTGTGCCTGATTATGAGATGTATAACTGGGTGGGGTAGTCTCTGGATGGTCCATCCTTTCGTCTTAGCTCTAAACTTTGTCTCTGTAACTCCTTCCATGGGTGTTTTATTCCCTATTCTAAGGAGGAATGAAGTTCCACACGCTGGTCTTCCTTCTTCTTTTCCATTTTCTTGTGTTTTGCAAATTGTATCTTGGGTATTCTAAGTTTCTGGGCTAATATCCACTCATTAGTGAGTGCATATCAAGTGACTTATTTTGTGATTGGGTTACCTCATTAAGGATGATATCCTCCAAATACATCCATTTGCCCAAGAATTTTATAAATTCATTGTTTTTAATGGCTGAGTAGTACTCCATTGTGTAAATGTACCACATTTTCTCTATCCATTCCTCTGCTGAGGGACATCTGGGTTCTTTCCAGCTTCTGGCTATATAAGTTAGGCTGTTATGAACAGAGTGGAGTATGTATACTTATTACCAGTTGGAACATCTTCTGGGTATATGCCCATTTGAGGTATTGCTGTATCTTCCTGTAGTACTATGTCTAATTTTCTGAGTAACTGCCAGACTGATTTCCAGAGTGGTTGTACAAGCTTGCAATCCTACAATCAATGGAAGAGTGTTCCTCTTCCTCCACATCCTCGCCAGCATCTGCTGTCACCTGAATTTTTGATCTTAGCCATTCTGACTAGAGTGAGTTGGAATCTCAAGGTTGTTTCGATTTGCGTTTTCCTGATGATTAAGGATGTTGAACATTTTTTCAGGTGCTTCTCAGCCCTTCGTTATTCCTCACTTGAGAATCCATTGTTTAACTCTGTACCCCCATTTTTAATGAGGTTATTTAAATTTCTGGAGTCTATCATTTTGAGCTATTTGTATATATTGGATATTAGTCCCCTATCAGATTTAGGATTGGTAAAAATTCTTTCCCAATCTGTTGGTGGCCTTTTTGTCTTATAGACAGTATCTTTTGCTTTACAGAAGCTTTGCAATTTCATGAGGTCCCATTTGTCAATTCTTGATCTTCCAGCACAATCCATTGCAGTTCTGTTTAGGAATTTTTCCCCTGTGCCCATATCTTCGAGGGTTTTCCCCACTTCCTTCTCTATAAATTTCAGTGTCTCTGATTTTATATGGGGTTCTTTGATCCACTTATACTTGAACTTTGTACAAGGAGATGAGAATAGGTCAATTCCCATTCTTCTACATGATAACCACCAGTTGTGCCAGCACCATTTGTTGAAAATGCTGTCTTTTTTCCACTGGATGGTTTTAGCTCCCTTGTCAAAGATCAACTGACCATAGGTGTGTGGATTCATTTCTGGGTCTTCAATTCTATTCCATTGATCTACCTGTCTGTCACTGTACCAGTACCATGCAGTTTTTATCACAATTGCTCTGTAGTACAGCTTGAGGTCAGGCATAATGATTCCACCAGAGGTTCGCTTATTGTTGAGAATACTTTTTGCTATCCTAGGTTTTTATTATTCCAGATGAATTTGCAAATTGCCCTTTCTAACTCAGTGAAGAATTGAGTTGGAATTTTGATGGAGATTTCATTGAATCTGTAGATTGCTTTTGGCAGGATAGCCATTTTGACTATATTAATACTGCCAATCCATGAGCATAGGAGATCTTTCCATCTTCTGAGATTGTCTTCAATATCTTTCTCAGAGAATTTAAGTGCTTATCATACAGATCGTTCACTTCCTTAGTTAGAGTCACACCAAGGTATTTTATATTGTTAGTGACTATTGTGAAGGGTGTTGTTTCCCTAATTTCTTTCTCTGCCCTTTTATCCTTTGTGTAGAGAAAGGGCATTGATTTGTTTGAGTTAATTTTATATCTAGTTACTGCACTGAAGCTGTTTATCAGGTTTAGGAGTTCTCTGGTGAAATTTTTGGGATCACTTATATATACTATCATATCATCTGCAAATAGTCATATTTTGACTTCTTTCTTTCCAATTTGTATCCCATAGATCTCCTTTTTTGTTGAATTGCTCTGGCTAGGATTTCAAGTACTATATTGAATAAGTAGGGAGAAAGTGGGCAGCCTTGTCTACTCCCCGATTTTAGTGGGATTGCTTTGAGTTTCTCTCCATTTAGTTTAATGTTGGCTACTGGTTTGCTGTATATTGCTTGTATTATGTTTAGATATGGGCCTTGAATTCCTGATCTTTCCAAGACTTTTATCATGAATGGGTGTTGGATTTTGACAAATGCTTTCTCAGCATCGAAAGAGATGATCATGTGGTTTTTGTTTTGAGTTTCTTTATATAGTGCATTACGTTGATGAATTCCCATATATTAAGCCATCCTTACATCCCTGGGATGAAGCCTACTTGGTCATGATGAATGATTCTTTTGATGTGTTCTTGGATTCAGTTTGCGAGGATTTTATTGAGTATTTTTGCATCGATATTCATAAGGGGAATTGATCTGAAGTTCTCTTCCTTTGTTGGATCTTTGTGTGGTTTAGGTATCAGAGTAATTGTGGCTTTATAGAATGAATTGGGTAGAGTACCTTCTGTTTCTACTTTGTAGAATCATTTGAGGAGAGTTGGAATTAGGTCTTCTTTGAAGGTCTGATAGAACTCTACATTAAACACTTCTGGCCTTGGTTGGGAAATTATTGATAACTACTTCTATTTTTTTTTTAGGGAAAATGGGACTGTTTAGATCATTAATCTGATCCTGATTTAACTTTGGTACCTGGTATCTGTCTAGGAAATTGTCCATTTCATCCAGGTTTTCCAGTTTTGTTGAGTATAGCCTTTTATAGTAGGATCTGATGACGTTTGGGATTTCTTCAGGTTTTGTTGTTAAGTTTCCTTTTTCATTTCTGATTTTGTTAATTAGAATACTGTCCCTGTGCCCTCTAGTTATTCTGGCTAAGGGTTTGTCTATCTTGTTGATTTTCTCAAAGAACCAGCTCCTGGTTTGGTTGATTCTTTGAATAGTGCTTTTTGTTTTCACTTGGTTGATTTCAGCCCCGAGTCTGATTATTTCCTGCCATCTACTCCTCTTGGGTGAATTTGCTTCCTTTAGTTCTAGAGTTTCTAGGTGTGCTGTCAGACTGCTAGTGTATGCTCTCTCTAGTTTCTTTTTGGAGGCACTCAGGGCTATAAGTTTTCTGCTAAGTTTGCCTTCATTGTGTCCCATAAGTTTGGGTAGGTTGTGGCTTCATTTTCATTAAACTCTAAAAAGTCTTTAAGTTCATTATTTCTTCCTTGACCAAGGTATCATTGAGTAGAGTGTTGTTCAGTTTCCACGTGAATGTCAGCTTTCTATTGTTTATGCTGTTATTGAAGATCAGCTTTAGTTCATGGTGATCTGATAGGATGCTTGCGATAATTTCAATATTTTGTATCTGTGGAGGCCTGTTTTCTGACCGATTATATGGTCAATTTTGGAGGAGGTACCATGTGGTTCTGAGAAAAAGATGGATCCTTTTGTTTTAGGATAAAATGTTCTGTAGATATCTATTAAATCCATTTGTTTCATAACTTCTGTTAGTGTCCATGTGTCTCTCTTTAGTTTCTGTTTTCAGAATCTGTCAATTGCTGAGAGTGAGGTGTTGAAGTCTCCCACTATTATTGTGTGAGGTGCAATGTGTGCTTTGAGCTTTACTAAACTTTCTTTAATGAATGTGACTGCTCTTACATTTGGAGCATAGATATTCAGAATAAAGAGTTCATCTTGGTAGATTTTACCTTTGATGAGTATGAAGTGCTCCTCCTTGTCTTTTTTGATAACTTTGGGTTGAAAGTCAATTTTATTTGATATTAGGATGGCTACTCTGGCTTGTTTCTTTGGACCATTTGCTTGAAAAATTGTTTTCCAGCCTTTCACTATGTGGTAGAACCTGTCTTTTTCCCTGAGGTGGGTTTCCTGTAAGTAGCAAAATGTTGGTTCCTGTTTGTGTAGCCAGTCTATTAGTCTATGTCTTTTTACTGGGGAATTGAGTCAATTGATGTTAAGAGAAATTAAAACAAGTAATTGTTGCTTCCTGTTATTTTTGTTGTTAAAGTTGGGATTCTTTTTGGGGGGCTTCTTTTAGGTTTGTTGAAGGATTCCTTTCTTGCTTTCTCTAGGGTGTAGTTTCCGTCCTTGTGCTGGTGGTTTCCTGTTATTATTGTTTGAAGAGCTGGATTCATGAAAAGATATTGTGTGAATTTGGTTTTGTCATGGAATACTTTGGTTTCTCCATCTATGGTAATTGAGAGTTTTGCTGCGTATATTAGCCTGGGCTGGCATTTTTGTTCTCTTAGGGTCTGTATAACATCTGTCCAGGATTTTCTGGCTCTCATGGTCTCTGGTGAGAAGTCTGGAATAATTCGTATAGACATACCTTTATATGTTACTTGTCCTTTTTCCCTTGCTGATTTTAATATTCTATCTTTATTTAGTGTATTTGTTGTTCTGATTATTACATGTCAGGAAGAATTTCTTTTCTGGTCCAGTCTATTTGGAGTTCTGTAGGCTTCTTGTATGTTCATGGGCATCTCTTTCTTTAGATTTGGAAAGTTTTCTTCTATAATTTTGTTGAAGATATTTGCTGGTCCTTTAAGTTGAAAATCTTCTTTTTCATCTACTCCTATTATCCGTAGATTTGGTCTTCTCATTGTGTCCTGGATTTCCTGGATGTTTTGAGTTAGCATCTTTTTGAATTTTGCATTTCTTTGAATTTTGTGCCCATGTTCTCTATGGAATCTTCTGCACCTGAGATTCTCTCTTCCATCTCTTGTATTCTCTTGCTGATTCTTGCATCTATGGGTCCTGATTTCTTTCCTAGGGTTTCTATCTCCAGAGTTGTCTCACTTTGAGTTTTCTTTATTGTTTCTACTTCCCTTTTTAGGTCTTGGATGGTTTTCTTCAATTCTATCACCTGTTTGGTTGTCTTTTCCTGTAGTTCTTTAAGGGATTTTTTTGTTTCCTCTTTAAGGACTTCTACCTGTTTAGCAGCATTTTCCTGTGATTCTTTAATTCTTCTACCTGTTTAGCAGTGTTCCCCTGTATTTCTTTAAGTGAGTTATTAATGCCCTTCTTAAGCTCCTCTGCCAGCATCATGAGATATGATTTTGAATCCTAATCTTGATTTTTGGGTGTGTTGGGGTATCCAGGATGAGGCTGAAGTGCTGGGTTTTGATGATGGTGAGACGTCTTGGTTTCTGTTGGTAAGATTCTTACAATTGCCATTTGCCATCTGGTAATCTCTGCTGTTAGTTGTTATAGTTGTCTCTGGCTGGAGCCTATTCCTCCTGTTATTCTGTTAGCCTCTTTCAGCAGTCCTGGGAGTCCAGCTCTCTCCTGAGTCTCAGTGGTCAGAGTACTCTCTTCAGGCAAGCTCTCCTCTTGCAGGGAGGGTGCACAGAGATCTGAAGTTCAGACCTGCCTCCTGGCTGAAGATGAAGGCCTGAAACAGGGCCTGTCTCAGAAGATGGGTTGCCTGTGCAGTCTGCACGCTCACCTGCACAGACTGGTCTCCGAGGGACTCAGGACACAAGATGGCTCCCTCACCTGCTCTGGAGATCAGAGCCCTCCTGGGTAGACACCTCTCCTCTGGCGGGGAAGGTGCCCTGATGTCTGGAGCCCAAAACAGTGTTCTGTCCCAGAAGCTGTGTTGCTTCTGCAGTCAGCTTGCTCACCCTCCGCAGTCCACAAGCTGACCTTCGCAGACTGGTCTTAGGAGGACCTGGGACACAAGATGGCTCCCTCACCTGCTCTGGAGATCAGAGCCCTCCCGGGTGGACACCTCTCCTCTGGCGGGGAAGGTACCTGGATGTCTGGAGCCCAAAACTGGGGTCTGTCTGAGAAGCAGTGTCCCTTCTGCCTGTTCCAGAAGCTGTATTGTTTCTGCAGTCCACTCACTCACCCTCTGCAGTCTGATCTGCACAGACTGCTGTATCTCTTACATGATTTGTTTCCTCCTGCAACAAAAAACTAAAGAGAAAACCACTCCATTCTTCTGTCTGGCATCACTTGACAATGGGAAAATTAAACCAACCTTCCTAGTTTATTGATAAAGTAGCATTAAAATGCTAAGACCTATGCCTAATAACTGCTGGGAATGTTAAGGAGATTTCCTTTCTCTTTCACTAGTGCCTGAAAATTTTCATCTCATTAGCCTCATTGTATTAACACAAGATCCGGTTCTGAATGTTCTAGTTGAGGCAATGAGAAAGAGTGATGACAATTTAGAGGGAAGCAATGCAAATTATGACTATGTTTTAGTAAAATGACAGCGACAAAGAAGCAAGAACAAATTGTTCAGAACTACGTGAGAAATGCACAAAATTGACTACCTCAAATACATCAAACATCTTAGGGAGAAAGCTCATTTTAAAATACATTCATACCTAGATACCAATGGGAAGCTGATTCCAGACTCCTTAGGATGGCAAGTCATGACTGCCCCTATAGAATGGCACAATATACACATGCATTACATAAGTACCTTGTGAACTTTAGACCATAGCTAGACTACTTACAGTATTGAAAATAATGTACCTTACAGTATTGAAAATAATGTACGGATTGTTTACATCATTGTTATAGTCTACTGCTTAGAGAATAATGACAAGAAAAAAAACAGTCTTTATGTGCTCAACATGTATCGAATTATATTCTTGAAGATAATCAATCTACAGTTCAATGAACACACAGATACCATTGAGTTTATGTGTTGTACATACATATGTTATATATGCATTACAAAAAAGCATACTATTGAATTTACAATTATTAAATGTTCATATGCAAAATCAGAGGTTATCTAAGATACCTCCCCTCAAATACTCAATAAAATAGAAAATCATGCCATATGTCAAAACTGAAGTATTTTACTAGGATTGTGATTGATAAATCACTTAGACTCCTAATTTAAAAAACCCTCTTCATTGATTCTTTGTGAGTTTCACATCTTGTACACCAATTACATAATTCTCCCTGTCCCCATCCTTTGCCCTTGCCACCTCCTCAAAGAAAAATGTTGCCAGGGAAGCTGTTGTGTGTCATGGTATGTCCCACATTATACCCTATTTTCAAACAGTTCTATTTGCAAATGTTCATTGGAATGAGTCATTGGTCTGGTTCAAGGTCACTGGCTTCTTCTATACTATCAATATGAGATCCTTATCTAGTCTCCTCTTGAATTTCCTTTTGTTGCACTGTGCCACTGAGGTCCTGAAGCACTGGGTTTGCAGGACTGGACCCCTCACTTGCTGCAAAAGTTAGGAGCAGAGATGGGGCAGATGTTATGGTAGGCCAACTCAAAGCCCTAGATCTGGGCTTGTTTATAGATGAGTTGATCAGCCACCAGCTCTCCCTGACTCATGTCCTTTGCATCTGACTCTACCATACCACTCTACCCAAATACTCCTGTCCTGCCCAGACTAGAGATCAGGGCCAACTCTTCCAGGTTTATTCCTTTGGGTCCTGCTCTCACATGCAACATTGGTGAGGGGCAGGGCCAGCTCCCACACTCATGGCCTCATGGCAGACTAACACCTCCATTACCGGGGTAACTCTACTGTTTCCCAAGGGAAGTGTGAGGTTACTCTCCCAAGTGAGTGTGGCAGCTGGTTAGAGGTGGGGACAGTTCTCTGACATGATGAGATTAGGTAGAGAGTGGTGAGGGTAGAAGAGACCATCTGTCCCATGTCTAGGCCATGCAACAGCCAGGGATGTGTAAAGCCAGCTCCGCACAGCCCTTGGACATCAACATAGCCCCAGGCTACAGCCCAGACCGGGGATGTATTCTTGGTCTTTGGGGGTAACATGGGTCATGGGCATTGATGCAGGCACTGGTGTTGTAGAGCCACAGACCCAGACATGGCCCTTAGCAGATAAGGCCAGGTCCTCATTGTGTAGGGGGGCAGTCAAGCTACTTGGATCAGGCTGTTCCTCACTACCATTGTGTCTCCACGTCTGCCTGTCTTCATTGCGCACACACTGCTCTTTCTGTCTCATTTCTGAACTTGCTCACCGTAGTGGCTTCCAGACCTCTGGGTGTCTTCTTCCCCCTCCTTTCGGAGTGGTTGTGGGTGGGTGTTGTCTCAGGTCTCACTTAGATTCTTAATGGTTTCTGTCATCCTTTTTGAAAACGTTTTTAAAAATATCTCAAACTAAATAATAAAGCCAAAGCAATATTTTGAAAAAAAAACCTGTAATATTTGAAAGAAATAGACCTCATGAAAGATTATTATGAAAAACTAATTAAATTAAAAGATATGTAATAAAAAGTTACAGGCACATAAACCAATACACACCAAACAAGGAAAAAAAATAATAACAACTGTGAAAAAGAATGTAT
Organism: Mus minutoides; assembly: GCA_902729485.2. Lineage (NCBI taxonomy): Eukaryota > Metazoa > Chordata > Mammalia > Rodentia > Muridae > Mus > Mus minutoides. The sequence continues at coordinate 1,649,561 of LR749606.1, read as the reverse complement.
ACATACTAAGCAGACTGTACAGGATTGTAAAGCAACTGTCCTTCTAAAATGATTTTCTGTTCATTAGAATGGACACAGTGTTTGTCCTTCATAGTCAGCTTTCTTAGCAATATACTGGTCTGCCTCTCATTAACCTGTTGTCTTGTTAGGAACTCTTTCAGTGTTGTATGACATTTCAATGATTTGAACTGATCTGCCATTCATCATGATTAGTATTTGTATTCAGTGGTTCAGCCCAACTTTCTAAAGTGATAATTTTAGATCAAGACTACATGTTTGATGAGTTTTGAGCCACATATCGACAATGCAATGAACTTCAAAGAATAATCACAATCATTTCTAAAGTGTATGTATATTTTCCCAGTGGTTATATATGAGCGATGTACGCCCTACAGACCCTTGTCAGTGCCAATCTAGATTTGAGACATAAAGGTGAGAATAAAGTGGTGGTGTATTGTGGTTTTAATTTTAATTTGACTAATGATTTTTAAGGGCCATATCCTTTCTTGATTTGCAGTCTGTACATTTCTGATAAGCATCTTCTCAAATATTTTGCTTGCTTTTATTAGATTACCCATTTTTTATTATTGAGTTTTAAAATTTTTATTGCAGGATACAAAGTCTTTTTTTTCATTTTTTATTAGATCATCTGTCTTTTTATTGTTGAGTTTAAAAAAATTTATAGCAGGAAAAGAAGTCCTTTATCAGGTATACACTGAGCAGATATTCTTCCTCAGCCCACAACTTGTTTTAAATTTACTTGCTTTGCTGAATTGTTTAATTTATCTCCTTTTGCCTTCCCTCTTTTCTTCTATTGTTTTCTTTCTCTCTTTCTCTTTCTTTCTGGAGCTGTCTCTGTATGTTAAGCTGGCCTTAGTTCTGGGTTTTCTGCCTTAGCTTTCTGATTGCTAAGATTACACTAGTGTGTATCTGTGAGTTTGTCTTTAAAAGATTAAGGGTTCAATGATTTTGATGAAAGTTAACTTAAGTATATTTTTCTTTTATAATATATCCAGTAATGACTAGACTTTGTCAGAATTTGCCATTGACAATAAACATGGCATTGATTTCTGAAATCCATCAATCCATAAATGCTATTCTTTACCCATATAGCATCTTGATCTCTGGAATTTTGTGTTAAGTTTTAAAATCAAATACTGTAAGTAACAAAATCATCTTTAGCATTTTTACATAGATTATAGACATTACACACAAATGCTCCAGATCCCTGCAAACTTCATCTGTGTCGTTTTTAGCAAAGACAATGAGATTTAGAAACAACACTGGAGCATCGTTTTTTTTGTTTGTTTGTTTGTTTGTTTTTTTTTATGCTATCAAATGTGTGTAAACATGTAAAAATGTAAAAAAGAAATGTAAAAAACATGAAAACATTTGTTTTCCAGCCATTGTATAAAACACACAGCAATGATTTAGGTATATATGTGGAATCTGTATGAGAAAAAAGGGACAGCAGAGTTCATATTCTTCTACAAGACTGTTCCAGGTCTGCGCATGCTCTTAAAAGAAACAGACTTGGAGTTGAGTGTTTTCAGATGGACCATAGTAGACTCTGATAGTACCTAAAATCCATTGTAAACTATAGTGATTGAACCTGGTGAACCACTACATATGATACTATAGCCATGGACAAGACTAAGCAAAACTGTGTTTGCAAAAAAAAAAAATGCAAACAGGCTACAATTAGGTGTTGTAACCCAACTCCATGGGTGCTAATAAGCATGCTTTGAGAACAGAATGAATATAAATATTCCATAGTAATACAATAACAAAACCATGTTTTTCTTGTGTCTTTTCTTTAATTAATTCCTCTGAGAAGAAAAAAAAATCTAATCCTAACTTTAACTTTTAAAATCTATTCTCAAAATCTGACATTTTTACTGTGTGATCTTTATGAACATAATCTGAGTTTCAGTAAAAAAAAAAAAAATGTTACATGCATTTACTTTACAGTTCAATCAGAAATTTATTCCTGTCTTGACCTTTACTCTGGGAAGAGTCTAAAAAATTTATTTTACACACATACACACACTCACACTCACACACACACACTCACACACACACACACACACACACACACACACACACACACACACACACTATTATTGTTAGGTATGTATGGTTGGGAAGATTCTTTCGGTATAACTGATAGAAGACAGTCTTAATATGATTGGAATATCTGATTCATCAGAGGATTATATCAGGGCTGTGATATCATAAAATGACATAAGCTCTCTTTTACAAATGTGCCTTATAAGCGTCTCTGTGGTCTCAAGGCAAGATGAGCTCTCCTCCTCTGTGTGCTTATAAAGTTGGAGAGCTTAAGTATTCTGTGTGTCTTTTGGTTTGTTTGTTGTTCTCAGTGAGACTGGGATGTTTTTAACATGTGAAGTAATTCAGAGCATGTACTGACTGCCACCCCACTGCTTTTTGCTGTCATTGTCACCAGTATTTGCTTATAACCTGATTCTGGGGTAGTTAAGGACTGAAAAGGTAATCAGGATTCAAGTGTTTTGAAGCTTGCAATTGGGATTTGTGCTTAAAACCCTCAGATACTTAGAAAGAAAGCCCCTCTCTATGCCTTAAAATGGTCCAAAAGTCTAATCGCCAACTTGAGAGAGTAGATATGGCTGCTAGTCAGAGTGTGGCAGATACAGAGAGAACCCAGAAAGACCCCTCTCATCTCTAAGTAAATAAATCTTCTTTCATTGTTTACACTAATGGGGTCTGGAATCTACCCAAATGTGATTGAAATCAAAGTATCATTTACACATCCCAAATATATTGCATCCATCTTTATCCCTGGACACCAGTAGCCTGTTTATGCAGCGTTTTAATTGTTTATTTTATTAAGCCACACAGAACAGGCTATACTGCCTTTTCATTATTATAAACTGAAGTTAAGGTGACTCAGGAATATTTCAAAGAGGGATATGAGATGTAATGAGACCTCTCTTCTAAATTCCATGTTTTGGTAAAAATGGCCTGATATATTTCATTTAACAAGTAACTGCAAATATACAAAGTTTCTATTAAAATTATACTTGTTGATACATTAATGATTAATGATCAGCATCAATAAATCTTAGTCAATTTTCGAGTTGTTATAAATTTCCCTTGGGCATTCTCTTAAGATAGACTAAAGAAAATTAGTCCATTTAGTGGTAACTTGGTTAATAACCAGTTTGTTCAACTTTCCTTTACTTTCTGTCTCTGTCTGTGTAGTGGGTGTCTAAAAATGGTATTTGGTCAAGCTCTGATAGATCAATAACGGAAAGCCATTAACGTGGGCGTACAGAAACAGTATTTGGTCAGCTCCTGATAGATCACTACCAGAATGCAGTTAGTCACACTTACTTAGTGTAGTTGATATTAAGAGCTGGTAAGGGTTCCTTATGTTTACTTCTCTGCTCCCACATCAGCTGTAACAGAGCATTCTCATTTTCCACATGAAAGCCACGGGGTCCGTTTCACAGCACAGACCCAACAGACTCAACACCAAAAGATTAAGTGGCTAAGCTGCCTAACATTGCTTGTTTAGCTTTGCCCACAGGATTTGAATTTGCCCTACACTACTAAACATCCTAAAACAATTTAACTGCATCCCAAACACAACAGAAAGACAGTCTGTTACGTGTCTCACCTGTTTAGATAGCAGATCTGGAGCAATTTCTTCTGAAGTAAATGGAATTTGGTTTGTGTTAGAATAATCAGGACAATAGCTATTGTTAATAAGTCTGCAATAATAGGTCACTATTTTCATTTCCAAACAGCACTGCAAATATCTAAGAAAGCTTTTCAGTCTTCATTCACTTTAAAAATACATCCAACTCTGAATCTATTTGAGTAAAATTATTTGCACCCAGTTTTATCATCATGTGAACCTTAATGAAAGCACGGATTTAAAGAAGAGGGGAGGAGGCATCTCATTGAAACACTTCTTCCACTCACAGCCTCGGCCTGCTCGGGGCAAACATCGCGGGCTCCTTCAAGCATTCACTCAGTTACTTAACACGTGTTTATTAAAGGTCTGTAATATATCAGGGTTTGTATTTAAGGTTTGAAGGTTTAAAATGAGATGAGTGAGGGAGAAGCCTGGTCCTTATCTTGAAGAAGCACAGGGCTGGTGTGGAGGAGATTCGTGGTTAACAGATGACTACAAGGAACATTGAATGACAAGTACAGTAAGGGCTGAAATGCCATTGAAAACACTTTAATGAAAGCCAGTTATATTTAAGCTAAAAGGAAGAGAACTACTATTATAGGTTCACATGGTCATTCTAAAATAAGGCTAGTGCGATTTATTATTTATTTATTTATTTATTTATCTATTTATTAGGTTTTTGTTGATTTTGTTTTGATTACAAATCTTTGACATGAGATTCTTACCTTCTATTTTTTTATTTTTAAGAAAGAACATGGGTTTACTAGTATGCCTGTATTCTTAAAGTGTTTTACATATTTTAACTGCAGTTTAAATTACTGTAAATTCATGTGCTTTATTTTATGTTTATAGGTATTTTGCCTGTGGAAGCCTAATGTTGTGGAGGTCAGAAGAGGGAGTTAGGTCCCTGGAAATGGAGTTATGGAGAGATACGAGTCACCATATGAGTTCTGGGCATCAAATGCACTCCTCTGCAAAAGCAACAAGTATTCTTAGCAGCCGAACACCTCTTCAGCCTTCTCTACTGCATGCTAAAACATACAGTGAGAATGGCATAGAGATGGCTTAGTGGGAAAATGTAATTGTCACCAAAACTAACAGTTTGAGCTCAACTCCTGATATATGCTTTGTGAAGGGAGAGAACAGATTCCCTCACGTTGTCTCTGACTTCCAAGTGGGTACTGTGGCCTGTGCATTTACACACAGATACAAACTAAAAACACAACAATAAAAAGGGCTTTTTATTTCTATTTTGATATACAGTACCTGGGAATAAGTAAATAATTTAAAATAGTCACTATTGTATCACAATATTTTAAGTATTTCTTTATTCTTTTAAAAAGGCAACTGCATAAAGAACAGTATTTCTTCCCCAGTTACTTAGGAAGACTTCGGGTGAATGCAGAAGTTTATGACTTGGGCACATTGATATTGTTGTAAGGTACATTCCACGATTACCTTCTTTAAGTTGGTATTTGTGATTTCACCCATACCAGCAGTTTTTGTTGCTTCTTTGATATTGGCAGGAACCATTTCAGAGGAGTGCAATGGAGCCTTCCTGTAGATGACGGTAATGCTCAGGGACTTTGGGAAGTCAACCAGAGGCTCAATTGGTGAAGCCTTCAGAGCGAAAGCTATGCCTCAACACTTCTCATGTGCTCAAGCTGACATGTGTGACATCCAACTTCACAGTTTTACTCACTCTTCTAGACTACCATTTCTTTTCTTTCCTCAGACATGAACCACTGCCTTTATTCTACAGCTTTCAGTATGATCCATTACAGTGCTCAGAGATTTCGCATTAGCAGATTGTCATACTTCTGCATCTGTGCACATCCTGATCATGAGCTGGTACTGCAGAGAGCCTGTGTGGTAAGTCAGGTCATAGAAATGGTAAGATATTTCCACTCCACTGTAAGACACACCGCTGGAAGATGACCTTGTTTTAGTCAAAGCAGGACAGGCAGTTCACTGTGTGCAGTGTGGGTCTTCTCATTATTAGGACACAAGTGGAGTATAAGAAAGAATGACAGGTCCTCTGGTCCAATGTTTTCATGTTGATATACTGTCCATTTTCTCCAGTCCAGGTAAATGGGGTTGAGACAGAAGAGACGTCACAAACTGTCTCACCCAGACATTGTTTGGAGTATCTAATAAAACCTTCTAAACTTGTAAAATCCCTATCAAAACCCAGACAATTAATTTTATCTCCATTTCTAATCAAGAGCAGCTAAGATGACTTCGCAGAGCAAAGACAGAATAATTTGGTGAAGTTATTTGGTTAATCATAGCTCTACGCTGTGAACTTGGATGTCTTTGCAAAGTTTGCAGTCATGAGTGAACGTGTGCAAAGTAAAAGAGGCAAAGTTGTCAATATGATACCAAACAGTGTCTCTAACAGATATAGTACAAAATAAATGTGTATTGGGTTCTTGGCTTGCCCTACACCCTCACAGACCATAATATCTTGTGCAATTTTTTTAGTATATGTGTATTTAAGATGCACCAAGCCGGACATGGTGACGTACACCTTTAATCCCAGCACTGGGGAGGCAGAGGCAGGCTGATTTCTGAGTTCAAGGCCAGCCTGGTCTACAGAGTGAATTCCAGGACAGCCAGGGCTACACAGAGAAACCCTGTCTTGAACAAAAAAAAAAAAAAAAGATGCACCAAAATGTTATTTCATCAGGAGTCCATAAAACTTATGGAGGAATTGCAATATCATTGATATTTCAGATATCTGAAAAGCTCTGAGAGTAGTTTAAATTTAATCTTATTTTACAAAAGACGAAACTGGGAACATAAATAACAAATATTTTGTTTTAGAGGCTCAAACCAAAGAGTCTTCATCGCCAACAATAACACAGTGCAATTAGAGCAGAATGTCGATTTCTGAGAGGGAAGCTGCACTGAGTTAAAGGTAGCACATAGCTTCCATGGAATCACAATGGTGAATTTACCATATCTAATGAGTAGATATCACTCCATACCTAAATAACTTATAACATACAAGTAATAGCGATTTTATAATACACAGTTCTCAAAGGAAAAGAAGAAAAACCACATAGTTACAAGAAATCAGTTTTCAAGATACTTAAATGATTTCTACTTTAAAACTTACTCAGAAAGTAAATGCAAGTGATGGACTTGAGCACATAGTGACTTCCAAATGAGTTTCTGACCTTTGTGTCACCCCTGTGCAATCACACACAATACTCCCCGTGCCTCACTGATACTTTTCAGTAGGTCTGAAAACTAAACACATCTGCTGTGCGTTCTTGATTCTGCTGGCCATGCCATGGCCATGTGACAATTTCACACAGCTCTCCATCTTCCAGTTCTGACTGACTTTCTACCCTCTTTCTGGTGATGAATACAATGTGCACTTGAAACACTAACATTCATTCTTAAGCACTTCTCTTGCCAGAGAAACCTTCACACACACACACACACACACACACACACACCCAACACCACAGTGAATATGTATCTTAGAGATTTGTTTTTCCATTTTCTTTTTCTCATGGTTGGCAGGACACTGATTGGCAGGGTCTGTATTCACATAGACAACAAAGTAAGGAGACAACAGCAGTGATTTTTTTTTTTTTTTTTTAGAAATACCTTTAAAAGTGCATGATATCAGGAACAATGGTGTGAGGAAAAAGGAGGCTGTAAATGCTCTTTAAAATGTTTCTGTAAACATATCAACACTGTAACATGGAGAAACAGGAACTCCATGGAAATCCATTCCCAGGTGGCACTTTGAGCAAACATGTGATGAGAAGAGGAAGAGATTTCTATGCAGCACATGGCTCACTGGGACCTCAGCTGTAAGTCCATTTAGACTTCAAAGGAATGGAGACTGAACCAGGAGTCTCAAACAAGCCCATGAAAACATTGTTCAACTTAGTATTATGCAAATATGTAATATACACATACAGATATACATACACGTATACATATACAGTACATAGTCTATACTACCCATCCTCAAGACCCAGGGAACATCGCAGAAAATAGTGTGGAAAGATGGCTAGAACTGGAGGGTGAAAAGTGTGAAATTTTATCATGTGACTGTGGCATAGTCACACAGGAACACACAATAGCCATCGCTGCCTATGTTACACCTGCTAAAAATTAACAATAAGGCATGAGGATTATTTTTGTGTGTGATTACACAGGGGATAGGCAAATGTTGAATATAAGAAATAAAACCTTTTTGACATAATGATTGAAATCTACTAAGGAGCAGGAAAAGCAATGAAAACCCCATTTTAATTAAATGTTCACAATATAGGTTAATCAAAAGCTCCATAGGTCAAATAAAAACTAGAAAGTGAACTTCAAGCTAAGATATGAATGGAATGAAAGGAGACACTAGTTACAGAAAACTTCGAGTGTTCTGAACTCCTTTGGCTACTCATTGCCCCAAGCAGACCTAGTTCTTACAAGCATGCTGTTTAATGCTTTCCGAGTACCAAGGCAGAAGGCAGCTGGAGCAGGTTCAGAAGACACCCAGCAATAATTAGCCACATAAATAACAGTCGAAGTAAACCAACTGCAGTTTCCTGTTGTTGTCAGTCTTCTTTAAATCCTCAGAGGGGAAAATGTTCTCAGTGTTCCGATTCCTAAAATACTTTACCCAAAGGTCAAATAATTCACCTGAAACACTTTTTTTTTTATAACTAAAACAGAACTTGTGGTTTTGACATGTCACTTATTTAACAAAGTTGTCAGAAAGAGAGAAAAGGAGGCAACATAAGCCCACCTGCAATTCTGGAATTAATCTTCGAGTTCCTCCACCACAGTCTCCCAGCAATGCACAATGCTATTAGACCATTAATTTCTTGTGTTGTTTTTGATTTTATGCAGAATTAATTTAGTTTCCTTATATTACTCAATAATGATGTTTCCATAAGATTTTCACATTGTTACATTTTTTGCAGCACTCAAACAAAAAGTGAGTATTTATCTTTTGACATAGAACATCTCAAATTTGATCTCGCCACCTAGTCAGTCAGCCTGACAACTCCATTCTCTGGCTGGCATTCGCTCTCCCTTTCCTCTTTTTGATTGACTCAGGCACAATTGCTGACACAATAGCCTCTGACCAAAGGGAATAACTCTCTTCCTGAGTGTTGTTTTGAATTCTATTCACAGTTAACGGTGTCTCCACAAACCTTTCCAATATAAACAAAATATTTGGATTACTTTCAAAGTAATAATGCCCAAGGCAAAATTTAATATAACACCAAACTTCTTTCTTTATTTATTTTTCCTTTTCTTTCTTCCTCTTTTTCTTCCCTGCCCCCTCTCTCTCTTTCTCTCTCTCTCTCTCTTTCTTTCTTTCTTTCTCTTTCTTTCTTTCTCTCTCTTTTTCTTTCTTTCTTTCTTTCTTTCAACTCATTCAAAAAACAATCTTCCAAATATTTAGTGCTTTACTAAATGACCGAATCTATTTATTATTATTATTATTATTATTATTATTATTATTATTATTATTATTGTTATTATTATCATCATCATCATCATCACCACCACCATCATCATCATCATTATTATATCAAGTCAGCCAGTACCTTATTCAGCAAACAGCCTGTCAATGTTTTGTCTTGTTGCCAGTAAATAAATAATTAATAAACAAATAAATAAATAAGCACAATATGAAATAGAAGCATTATGAGTGGAAGAGCTAGTTTTGATTAATTATTAAGGAAATAAGGGTGCCCCTCTTTCTCAGACTATTTGTGGGGTAGTCACCTCACATTGTTTGATGCAGCTCTCCATTCCTGTGTGGAAATTAAAGAAAACGCTCTATCACATGTGATCCGCTGGGCTTCAGCCATCACTGAGATGATTTGTAACATCCACCTCCTCCATACGTCCCTGAGTAACTCAGATATGCTCTCAGACAATGATGAAAGACGGGACGTTCTGGAAAATTTTTCTTCATCCTGATCATCATTCAACTGCAATAGTTATTGAAATATAAAACATCACCGAGTAAGACAATCCGTTCTTGGCTGTCACTGCTTTTTAAAAGGAATTTCTTGCAGTTGGCTCTTCCTAAGAATGTTTTCTACAAAATCACTGAGACCGTAGATGGAGAAAGCTCTCTGGAACTTCTGGTCTTCCAATGACTGACTCTTACTGTGCATTTTATTTTCCAGGCAGAAAGAAAATGATTAACAAATGGACTTAGCGTGTTCTCTCTCCTGGTGTGTGCTAGGCATAGGCTCTACCTTCCGTCTCAGAAATTATAAAATGTTTGTAGCTCTCTCAGTCTAGTCTTAGACAAGATCAAGACGAGTTTCAGGTAAAACAACAGAGCATACTCTGAAGTGGACAAGGTCTGTTTAGCGTTCTATGTAAATACCGGGAAGATGATAGCATTGCTGACAGAAGCCATTAGTTTATCCCCAGGTTTGCTTAGAAATGTCAGCATGGAAATTGTGCTGGTACGCCTTGTACTAGAGTCATCACAGGGCTTTGTGAGAGCTGTGGTAGAAATCACAGCTCTCTAATCAGCAGGTCCTACTAATCTTTGCATTTGCTTCTCTTTTTCACTGCTTTCTATTTTCTCTAAGTAAAATCAAAACCTTTATGGAAAGCAAGCCTGAGATTAAAGCCTACTTTTCAGAGTTATTTTTTGTGTGACAGTGGTCAACCTGCCTTTGCCAAGCCTTAATTTTCTGTGAGTGTAAATTGTTCATGTTCTTTAGGTTAAGAGGGAAGAGAGATCTTTTGTGCATGTAGGGTGTGTGCCACATGCATGTGTGTGATGTAGAATATCCATCGTAAAGCATTCAATAAAAAACTTTAGCGTTTTATTCCACCCATTAAGTTTGGAAGACATAATCATTATTTTAATAAGGTGACAATCAATTATAGCAACTACACTAAAATATACCCTTTCTTTCATTCAATTGCTGCTTAAGAAGCACCTCCTTAGCTGTATATTGTGATTGTCTTTGGCAAACAAGGATCAATAAAAGAAAGCTTTAAATTTTGAAGAATTGATCGCATTTATTTAGGTAAATACCTATTTGCCTTCACTAACCATTGAGCTATGAAGTAAGTATGGTTGTACAAAATGACCACAAGAGTATGGGGGTGGCTAAACCCAAAACCCCGAAACAAACAAACAAACAAAAAATAAACAACCAAACAAATAAAACCATGTTTTATTGTCACTGTTTCTTGGTACTATTTAAGAAAAATTATATGAAAGAAGTAGCTTCCATTTTCCCTTTGAAATATCTCAGAATTATTACTTGATATGTGGCTCAATGGTTGAGTACCTGCCTAGATTACATCACTGAAGCAAGGTGCAGATCAAGCGCGCTGGTCTACCATGTACTGGGTCTCGGGTATATCCCCCAGAACTGTTGAGTAAATTCAGTAGAAATAAAAAAAATAAATTATAGAAAACTATCCCCCAATGGAGGAGCTAGAGAAAGGACCAAAGGAGCTGAAGGGACTTGCAGCCCCATAGGAGGAAAAACCATATGAACTAACCTGTACCCCCAGAGCTCCCAAGGACTAAACCACCAACTAAACAGTGCACAAGGAGGAACTCAAGGCTTCAATCACATATGTAGCTGAGGATGACCTTGTGAGCCACCAGTGAGAGGAGAGGCCCTTGGTCCTGTGAAGGCTCAATGCCCCAGTGTAGGGGAATGCCAGAAGAGTGAAGCAGAAGTGGGAGGGCTAGTGAGAAGGGGGATGGAGGATGGGATAGGGGAGGCGAAATGAGGAAAGAGGATAAAATTTGAAATGTAAATAAAGAAAATATCTAATAAAAATTAAAAAAGAAAGAAAACTGTCAATTCAAGTACAAAAGAGAAATTTCTAGCCAAATAAATGAACAGTGTACACATCAAAGTTATGTGAATGTGCACCAGGATGTGCTTTGTTGAGGGACTGGGTACCAGGCCCTGTAGATAACCAGATGACCATGAACTAGGCCCTATATACAACATGATGACTCAGCTTTTCTAAGAATAAATCCCACTATCCTATTATCACATTAATAATAAAAGTGATTATTATTGTTGTTGTTACCAAATGGTGTCAAGTACACAATTTATGCACTTTTGATGGCACTATCTATCACATTAATAATAATAGTGATTATTATTGTTGTTGTTACCAAATGGTGTCAAGTACACAATTTATGCACTTTTGATGGCACTATCTATCAAGACTATTACTACTAACTATTAAGTATTATTGCCTTTGTATCCTATATTGCTTTGGTTGCTGTGAACCAGGCTCCTTTTTAATAGATCCTTACAATTTTCTCCTTTCCCATTTTTTTCCAAGCTTAAATTTATTCTCATTTCTCATCCTTAGGTAAATTTCCCGCGTTCTGCTGTGTCTGTGGTTCCCCTGGTTTGTGAGGCTGAGCCTTCACACTGTAGTTGATGTGTCACTTGACTTGGGTCATTTTGTAATCATAGGTGAGATCATGTGTCCCCCAGTTTTAAACATTTAAGATTATCTGCTCAGGGAAACTTTTACAGTTCCAATTTAGTTATTAAGTGTATATTTTATATTTTCCTATTTGTCTTAGGGTTTGTTAGCAACAAAACCACAAATGATTTTTATTTGTTTCTGTATTTTAGAGATGTTATCCTCTTTAATAATAACAAATATAGGCTGAAGAAATAAATGAATGGATAAATAAACTGTCTCATGCTCAAATGAGTGAGCTGAGCCGAGTACACAGTGTAGGTAGTTCCACAGCTAGGGAACACCAGTATTGTTAATGCTTATCTTCGTGTACCAAATGGGAGAGGGTATTAATGTAGAGTCTCATTTAAAGCAGAACACTCAGCTGTCATTCTCAGCATGTTGACCAGCATGTGTCTCTGCACTGACTACTGTCTTATGCAAAAAGGTTGAAAGCAACACAGGTCTGTTAAAATAAATATGCATATTTAGTAGGTAGTATCACAATATATCTAGATAGAAAAATAGCAGTGGCAAGTTCCCTACTGGTATCGACTATTGACCAGGTTTGCAGTGGGACATATAAACTCTTTCTGATGGAGCAGGTCTCACATAAAGTCAATAACTGTTTCGTTACCCTAAGACCAGTCATGCCTCTGGTGTAACAGTGGCCCATCTCGCCTGAACAGTCACTATTATAGCATTCGTTATTTAAATTGATTGTGTGTCTTTCCCTATGTCCTTCCTGTTCTGTAACATAAGTCTGTTGTGTTTTTGACAATGGAGTCTTGCCATCTAATTCTGGTGGACTCACAGAGAAGCATCATGTACTTGGTATTAAGATTTTCATCTAATAACCCATGTTTTCTGAGGGACACTGTACATCCAAAAAGGGTACATATATTCCTGTTCCTTCTTTTACAATATGTTTAAAATAAGTTTATAATCTGGTTTCATACGTCCTAGCCTTGGTTACCCCCCTTAACTCATCTGCATCTATGACTTCCATTATCCACTTAGATAATACAGGGAATACATACCTTTAAAGACTCTGAATAAGAAAGTAAATTGGAAAATTTGACAGTGTCTATAAAAAAAACTTTAAGTCCATAATTCTACTTCTTGGAATCGCTCTTAAAAATTAAAAACCCATAGGAACATGAATAGAAAGTTAGTCATTAATATTATATTACTGAGGACCTAAAAATCCACCTACAGTTTTTAACAGGGGACTGGAATAACATCTTAGTTTATATTCATGTATGTCCTGAAGTACACTTCAGTTATTAGACAGGAATAAGATACACATCCACAAGCTTGTGAGCTTTAATTCAACATAGACTTTTTCTTTTTCCCTGCTGTATCACCAGAGAACAGAAAATGGCCTTGAACATTGTCTATTTAGGTGAATAAATTTAATATTTATTATTATGAATGTTATCTGAAAATATATGAAGTAAAAATAAATTAAATTCCATAATAATTCACAGGAATACATCTAATTTATGCTCGATGAAATAAATGTATAAATGAGAAACCAGAATGCTACCCTTTAAGCTGCCTCCAAAAGTGCCCTCTGTGGGCTGGGGATTAAGGCAAGAACAGTCATACTTCATGTGCTTCCTTAGGTATTGCTTGCCTCTTTTGGAGCAAGTAGGTATTCATGCATCATTTAAAAATCATCACGATTCATTTGAAAAATCATTTGAAATTATAATATAAAATGGGGCATTTATATTTTGAGCAGGGAAAAGTGATATTAACTAAAATTGTATGCTGATCACGATCCATCCACTTTTAAATAATTTGCCTGTATTAACTCACCTATTCCAGGCTCTTTTAATCCCCACGAGAGAAGTACCATTACCATTTTGCAGATAAGGACACTGGGGACATAGTGATTATCTGAACTCATGAAGTTTACATGGTGGTTAATTCATAAGACCAACCCAGGCATTCAGCATCCAGGTTCTGTACTTGTGACCACATCTGTTTTGTTTGTCTGCAATCATTTTACCAAGCCAACAACTACTTGATTGGAACAATTAAAATGAATATAGAGACAACAAATTTATCAAAGATCATAATAAATCTAGAAATTAAATATTGTAATATTTAAATTTATTATCATGATTATGAAGATTTTCATGCCTGCTGATTTGTGTGTGTGTGTGTGTGTGTGTGTGTGTGTGTGTGTGTGTCTTTTGTGTGAGTGTTTGAGGAGAATGAATTATAGAATCTGTAGAAGAAAGTTAATAAGAACATATAATAGAGCAGGAAGAACTCTATAAGGAAAATAAGGTACTTATTTACCTTACTCTATAAGGTAAATCATACTGATGATCAGACTGGCACAAATCAGAGAGTCATACCCCTTTGGCCTTGGTTAGTTCTTAAAATAACCAGAGGTTATGAAAAGTTTTAAATCAGAGGTGAGATACGATTTAATTTGCATGATCAGATTGACTTAAATGGAAAAATAAAAGAAAGAAAAAATCAAAAAGGATATGATTTAAAAGATTACTGCATAGTTCTATGAAAACACTGTTACGTTGCTGATGAGAGATCTGGAGAGATGTAAACATTTATAAGAAGAGGCATTCTAAAGGAAACCGTTGATTAAATGAATAGTGACATTGGGAGGCTTACAGTGAAGGTCACACTCACTTTAAGGGTCTGTGTTATAGAACTTATTGTTTCTTAACACTAGTGCATGGAGTAAGACAACAGAAACAGACCATAGCTCTAGGATGACTGTGAGTTCAATTGAGTATACTTTACATGAAGATGAAACATCTGACTATTTCTGAGTATGACCTAAATCCTATAGGAAAGCATTAAAGAAGGCCAGGTTCATGGAAAGATGATGAATTCAATTGTAAAGAAGTTGAAGGAAAGATAAAACAACCACATGTAGATACAGATGATCTAATTAGATATATGAGTCTGGAGTTCATAGGAAATGACTGGAGACTGGGGCGGGGAAGTCTGAGAATGATTACCGTGTAGGTATACTTGAATCCATATGTGTGAAACTCAATGGAGTAGTTAGGGAAAGGATTGAAGGAGCTGAAGGAGTTTGCATAGGAAGAACAACATCAACCAACTGGACCCCCCAATGCTCTCAGGGACTAAACACCAACCAAAAAATACACATGGAGGGACCCATGGCTCCAGCTACATATGAAGCAGAGGATGGCCTTGTCAGGTATCAGTGAGAGGGGAGGCCTTTGGTCCTATGAAAACCTGATGCCACAGAATAAGGAAATGCTAGAGTGGTGGGGGTGGGGTAGGATTAGTTGGTGGGAGGGGGTTGGGTGGGAGGGAGCACCCTCATTGAGGCAGGGAGTGGGATGGGGGGGTTCGGAGAGGAAACCTGGAAGGGGGATAACATTTGAAATGTAAATAAACAAAATAACTAATAAAAATTAAAAAGAAAGAAAGAAAGAAAGAAAGAAAGAAAGAAAGAAAGAAAGAAAGAAAGAAAGAAAGAAAGAAGGGAGGGAGGGAGGGAGGGAGGGAGGGAGGGAGGGAGGGAGGGAGGGAGGGAAGGAAGGAAGAAAGAAAGAAAGAAAGAAAGAAAGAAAGAAAGAAAGAAAGAAAGAAAGAAAGAAAGAAAGAAAGAAAGAAAGAAAGAAAGAAGCAAAAGTAACACAGCATCAGGAACTTGACGAGTTTCTGGTAGAGCAACATCTATTCCTGATCTGAATATTGCTGAAGGCTGACCATAAGAACAGAGGCACTGTTACTCTGGTTGTGTGACAGTGAGAGTTCTCTGATTTTAACATCTATGGTGACTCCTTTTCTCACATCAGCCTTCTACTTTAAAGTTACCTGATGTCTGCACCCAAATAATGTTTCCAAAAAGACATCTATCTCTACTTTGTATGTTTAACTATTTTTAATGGAGCCATGGTTACAATTGTCAACAACCACTAGTGTCTTTCCATTCTCTTATTTCCGAACGGTATCTTTAAAAAACATGTGACATCTCACTTGTCTTCATAGTCATTAAACTCCTGACAAATTTGAACTCTAAAGTCAGCCAACTAACAATGACTCAGCTGAGAAGGACTGGAGAAAACCACAGGACAAAGCAGACTGCTTCATTAAAATATTCTTAACCACCAAACATCTCTTTCCTCAACTATGCTGGTCAAGTTTACCTTTTTCTAGATACATAACTTCCTATTTTTTAAACATAGAACAAAGAAGGAATACCATAATTTTTTTCAATTGACAAAATATTCTCAACCCTTCTTATATTTTCCTCGAAGCATCATTGGCCAATAGAATTTTATTCCTAAGTGATTGTGGCTGGGGAGATGGCTCAGTGGTTAAGAGTACTGACTGCTCTTCCAAAGGTCCTGAGTTCCCAGCAACCACATGATGGCTCACAACCATCTCTAATGGGATCTGGTGCCCTCTTCTGGAGTGTCTAAAGACAGTGATGTGTGAAAGATTGTTCTGGGCCCTTCATTTCTACCAGACAATTGCCATTCAATTGCTTATTTAAAAGGCTGAATATACATGTAACTCTTCTCTTTCCATCTTGTCTTTTCTTGTCAATATATAATATGAAGATATGCCCAACACTGGGTTTGGTAGAGGCTGACTACTCCAAATTTGCTAATTTCCAAATAGTGCTATTGCTATTCTGCTAGTCAAGAATGCTTACTGTTGAGAACTCACAGTTTACTGTCTCCTAAGAATTGCTATAAATAGTAAAGAAAAACATTCTCCTATCTAATAAATAAAAGGGTGAAAAGGATTGACCCAGATTTTCAGTATAAGGGTACCTGAAGACTACAGAAAGCTGAATTTCAACTCTAGTCATCTTGTCAAGGTCAAGGACTACACTGAGGAGAAGAATTTGGCTTCCTGAGGAAAAAAGAAATATCTACATGAACTTGTTCAATAGCTTAATACTTAGACCCCTCTGAACCAAGTATGCCTTCAGAATGGCTTCTTTCTCCTATAAGCCTAACCATCATGAGATATAATGTTATATGTTTCTTTCTATCCTGCAAGACAATGGGTATCATCTTACTGATCAACAGTCTATTGGACAAGGGGATGGCTAATACACTGGTATTAATATACTGGTACAATACCTGGTGACCTCAACCACCTTCCAAGTTATGGAAGGAAGAATTATTTGGGTATCTAGATTCAGAAGATTACACACCAATAGTGGTTCAGAGAGGACAACAGCTGGCGGCAGGAGCAGGAATCTGCTTGATCACATGTCATTCACACATACATAAGAAACAGACACATACAGAAAGAACAGAGAAGAGTGGAATAGAGAGGCAGAGAGAGGGAGAGGGTGAGATAGAGGGAGATGGAGAGAGAGGAAGGGGAGGGAAGGGAGGAAAGAGGGAAGGACAGGGACAGGGAGAGAGACAGGGAGGGATCAGGTAGTTGGAAAAGGCTACAGAACTTCGAAGCCCACCTGCAGTGACATACTTCCTCCAGCAGCATCTCTTTAATAAAGTTTCATAATCTCTCTAAATAGTGCCACAAACTGGGGACCAAACATTCAAGCACATTGTGATAACATTTTTCTTCTCATTTAAATATCAACATCAAACAGTAAAGCGATCCATCTGCTAGGTACAACAGAGAAAAGGTCCATGTTTTTTTCTACAGACAAACCTAGAAACCAATTTCAAAATATTAATATAAATATAAAAATGGCACATCTCACATTTAATCATAGGAATAACACTTACATGGATTCCCCTGTCTTTTCTGTTTTCTCTTTTGTAAAGTATTAGGAATAGCAGCACCTTCTTCATGAGGACTTTATTTGGATTAAATGAAATATGACTTTGATAAATGCTCACGTTAGTCAAAATTTGTTTTTTACCAATAGAGAGATATAATCAAACAAGTGTCTCATGTGGATTTTTATGGAATAATTGCAGATTTAATATTTGACATTAATTGTGCACACAGACACTCTCTTTTAAAGTGTGAGTCCTCACGCACACAGATCATGGCATAGAATCCATGCCCAGCCCCTCAGCTGTTTCATCTCTTCCTTGGGCTTTCCTGCACACCCATCTTTTATCTAATCTCTTTCAACTTTTGAACTGTACTGCTTGATCTCTCAATTCTTGATCTGTACAGAAGAATATATTTTTAATAATTCACCCCAAGTATCAGACCCTGCCTATCACACAACCTTTTTCTGATGCCACCAACATAAAGCCTCTGGGTTTCGTTTTATCATAAATATTTCAATAAATCCATAGGTACCTTTGGAGAATTATTTTTTGAAAAAGAACATCCTTAGATGTGTTTTCAAAACCCCCTTTAGTATTTTCAAAATTTAATAATTGGAACAAAGAGGACTTTTAATTTGTGGATTATGAAATTGTATCTTACACACATATTTTTTTTGGATTTTGCTTAACATAATAAATTTAAAAAGCAGGAAGATAATTTTTGAAACTTTTTCTTTTTAAAAGAGAAATCCACAAGGTATGAAGAAGAAATAACCTTACCTAACTTGTCTTTTGCAGGTTTGGAGAATAATTCCACTTAGCAAGAGAAGGAATAGAAGGCAAACATAGGCTTCTGTGGATATTAAAAGGAAAAAAGAAAAAGAAAAAAAAGTGCTTTTTAACTTAAATTAAGACTGTGAAGGTTAAAACTTGCAAATTTACCTAACTTTCTAATACCCTTCCTGTTACATGGCTCACTTCCTGCCTCCATCCAAGGGAAGGTCACACCAAGTTTAATTACAGCACTAGAAGTCATTTCATTTCCGAAATATTTACTGATCTCAAAATACATGTGCCAAAGAAAGCCCTCTGCTAGACAGCACTGAGCAAGGCGTTGGAATGTGTTTGATCTTTTACCTTAGAAGGTAGACTCTAATTGGGAAGGTAGATAGCTCTGCTTTTGAGGCTGGTGAACAGTAAACTTCAATAAGGAATGAACCTGCAATGAACTGGGAATGAACGATTTGGTGGAAAAAATGGCATTTGGTCTGGATCTTGGTGGGAATATCTTTCTTCTACCAGCTGGAAATGACAGCACCAGGCAAGACTGGAATCAAAGGGAGCTGAGCCTGCAGTGGAATGCTGGCTATCCAAGAAGGAACAATCTTTATAATGCTCATCTGATGGGACGAAAACTGATGCTGGATTGGCTGGTGTCCTTGATTTTGAGTGGTTCCATATGGCACGCAGAATTTTAAAATTCATTTTGAAAGCAGAGACAGCTATCAAAGGTTGAGAGTTGTGTCTGTAGTAGGGAACAGTTGCCAGAGGAAGGACAGAGTGGAGTGGAGTGGTTACAGTTGTGACTATAGAAAGGTACTGTCAAGGTGCCTAAATGACGGGCACTGTTAGCTTTCCTCTCAGGACATTTGGCAAACACTTAGTACCCTTTCTTTTTTCATATGCTATTCTTTCATGTAGTATATATAGCCTCTTATCTGATATTTGATAAATATCTGTAGAAAATCTTTGAATTTAAGGAGCATACCTGTAATGATTCTTCTAATTCTGTCAATGAGACTGCCTTTAGAATTTAGTTTTAAGCATAGGGATAAGGCCACACTGGGAAGTGAATCTAATTTTGATGATGAGCACAGAGAAGAAAAATGCCAAGTTATTCTCATGGGGAGGATATTTGCAACTGAACATTTAGACACTGGGGAAGACCTAAAGCAAACTTGTAATGTTGAAGCTAAGATTCTTAAGAGAGGCCATTGATGCTGAAGAGGACAGCACAGATGTGAGGACAGGAATTCTGATAGGATTTTTCATCAACTTCATAGAGTTCAAGAATGGTGCAATTTATAGAGGGGTAAACTGTTAGAAAGGGAAACTCCTGGCAATACATTGACCCACTCAGCAATTCCTTCTTTTATTTAATTATCAGTCAGAACATACCAAGAACGCAAAACTCAGAGATTAGGAGAATACCCAAAGCAACCTAGACTTTACCTTTATTACCCCCAGAATTTAGTCATCGTGGAAAGACTTTATATATCTAGTATATCAGGTAGCATTTAGAGTTTAAAATCCATAAAAGGATGTCTTCAAGTGTTCCTTACCTGGGGACGGATAGGACACACATGCAGACAGGATTCCATACTCCCTACAGCACCATAAGAAACTTCTGTTTATGTGTTTAGCAAATTGTATCTTGGGTAGTCTAGGTTTCTGGGCTAATATCCACTTATCAGTGAGTACATGTTATGTGAGTTCTTTTGTGATTGGGTTACCTCACTCAGGATGATACCCTCCAGATCCAGGAATTTCATAAATTCATTGTTTTTAATAGCTGAATAGTACTCCATTGTATAAATGTACCAAATTTTCTGTATCCATTCCTCTGTTGAGAGACATCTGGGTTCTTTCCAGCTTCTGGCTATTATGAATAAGGCTGTTCAAGAAGAATGAAGATCAAAGTGTGGACACTTCACCCCTTCCTAGAATTAAGAACAAAGCACACATTGAAGGAGTTACAGAGATCAAGTATGGAGCTGAAACAAAAGAATGGACCAACCAGTGACTGCTGCAGCCGAGGATCCATCCCATAATCAGCCACCAAACACAGACACTATTGCATATGCCAGCAAGATTTTGCTGAAAGGGCCCTGATATAGCTATCTCATGGGAGGCTATACCAGTGCCTGGCAAAGACAGAAGTGGATGCTCACAGTCAGCTATTAGATGGAACACAGGGTTCCCAAGGGAGAGCTAGAGAAAGTACCCAAGGAGCTGAAGGGTTCTCCAACCCTATAGGTGGAAGAACAATATGAACTAACTAGTACTCCCAGAGCTCATGTCTCTAGCTGCATATATAGCAGAAGATGGCCTAGTTGTCCATCATTGGAAAGAGAGGCCCCTTGGTCATGCAAACTTTATATGCCCCAGTACAGGGGAATGCCAGGGCCAAGATGTAGGAGTGGGTGGGTAGGGGAGGAGGGTGGGGATGGGGGAGGGTTTAGGGGACTTTCGGGATAACATTTGAAATGTAAATGAAGAAAATATCTAATAAAAATGGAAAAAAAAGAAACTTCTGTTCACCCATGCTGTTTCTCCATGAGTGATACACTTCTATTCCTTGACCATTTCAAGTATGCTGACTTACTAAACTAGACCCAAGAATACTTGCAATCAGAGGAGGCTTCCATTTATTTTACTATTTTCCATGCCTTCCAATCCAGGAACTGAAAAGAAACATATGAGCCATTCCAATTCTACAACTAATGAACAGCCCAAAGACGGGGATGCTTCTGAAAGATGGGATACAGCAATGCACAAGGCATATGTTAGCACTAGGTGTTGGACAGTGGATGTTCTTACCACGTGGACAAATCCACTGAAGGAGAAGGCTCCAACATCAGGGAAGGAGGAAGTACTGGGAGGCAGGATCCTCTGACAGGAAGTGATATCCATGAAGGAATGGATATCTGAGCTCTGAGCAAAGATTCAGTGTGGAAGCCAGAAGAGCCCACATGAACTGCTTTTTGTCTGGCTGCTGTACTCTTTGCCATAAAATGTAGGAAGCCAGATGGCACAAAGGCCTACTGAGTTATGCCACACACTAACTTTCAGTGACACCAAGCAAGGTGAAGGGTGTATTTTGGGGGTGGACAGAAAATATACACAGCAGTATGTGGAATCACACCGGGGTCTCTAATAATCCCAAGTACTTGTAAAACAAACACAACCTAAGTGGTATATGATTATTCCTGGATTATGATTAAAATAATTCTTCTCTCATGACATTTTTATGCCAATTTGTTCTCAAAATGTCTTCTATCACATATTTCATATGAAAAACTCCTGAAAACTTTATATATATATATATATATATATATATATATATATATATATATATATATATATATATATATATATATATATATATATATATATATATATATATATATATATATATATATATATATATATATATATATATATATAGTTTAGAATATAAAGAATCAACCCATGGGACCTCATAAAATTGCAGTTTCTGTAAGGCAAAGGGCACTATCAATCAGACATAAAGGCCACCAACAGATTGGGAAAAGCTCTTCATCAATCCTACATCCAATAGAGGACTAATATCCAATATATACAAAGAACTCAAGAAGTTAAACTCCATAGAAACAAATAACCCTATTAAAAGATGGGATACAGAACTAAACAAACGATTTTCAACTGAGGAACACTGAATGGCTGAGAAGCATCTTAAAAAAAAAAAAAAAAAAAGTTCATCATCCTTAATCACCAGGAGAATGCAAATCAAAACAACTCTGAGATTCCACCTCACACCATTCAGAATGACTAAAATCAAAAACTCAGGTGACAGTAGATGCTGGTGAGGATGTGGAGATGTGTAGAAATAGGAACAGTACTCCATTGCTAGTGGGATTGCAAGCTGGTACAACCACTCTGGAAATCAGTTTGACAGTTCCTCAGAAAACTGGACATAGTACTATCTGAGGACCCAGCAATACCACTCCTGGGCATATACCCAGAAGATGCTCCAACATGTAACAAGCAAGGACACATGCTCTACTATGTTCATAGAAGCCTTATTTATAGTAGCCAGAAGCTGGAAAGAACCCAGATGTCCCTCAACAGGAATGGATACAAAAAAATGTTGTACATTTTCACAATGGAGTACTACTCAGCTATAGAAAACAATGAATTTATGAAATTCTTGGGCAAATGGATGGATCTGGAGGATGTCATCCTGAATGAGGTAACCCAGTCACAAAAGAACAAACATGATATGCACTCACTGATAAATGATATTAGCCCAGAAGCTCGGAAAACCAAAGAAACAATTCACACACCACATGAAACTCAAGAAGGAAGACCATAATGTAGATTCTTCTATCCATCTTAGAAGGGGAGAACAAAACACCCATGGAAAGAGATTCAGAGACAAGTGCAAAGTAGAGACTGAAGAAATGACCATCCAGAGACTGACTCATCCATCCCATATACAATCACCAAATCCAGACAGTATTGTGGATGCCAACAAGTATTTGCTGACAGGAGCCTGATATAGCTCTCTCCTGAGAGTCTCTGCCAGGGCCTGACAAATACAAAAATGGATGCTCACAGCCATTCATTGGACTGAGCATAGGGTCCCCAATGAAGGAGTTAGAGAAAGGAACCAAGGAGCTGAGGTGTTTGCAGCCCCAATTGGAGGAACATCAATATGAACTAACCGGTATCTCCAGAGCTCTCTGGGACTAAACCACTAACCAAAGAGTACACATGGTGGGACTCATGGCTGAAGCTGCATATGCAACAGAGGATGGCCTAGTGTGGAGAAAGGCCCTTTGTCATATGAAGGCTCTATGCCTCAGTGTGGGGGAATGCCAGGGCCAGGTGAGCAAGGGGAGGGGATAGTGGGGAGGGGGAGGGTGTTTTTCAAAGGGGAAACCAGGAAAGGGGATAACATTTGAAATGTAAATAAAGAAAATATCCAATAAAAATATCCATTCTATATTAGGAACCTAGATTAGTCAATCTTCATATAGTCAAGACTATAGAATGTAGGTAGGCCTGAGGAAGTCCAAAATTCACCCAATACTGCAGGGAAACAGGCAATGGACTTGACTAAAGTCAAAGAAGCTGTAATTCTATAGCATTGTCTGAAAACTTTCACTGTGAAATAGTCTAGCTAAACAGCAAAATATAACTACTTTAAAATGACTTTTTTTATTTGTTTTACAAATCATTGACAGGTTATATAGGAGCACATGCATGCATGTATATATATGTGTATGTATATGATGTATATGTATGTATATATACATAAGTATATTCCATAGCTCAGTGAACAATAATCAATATATTAAGTTTGTCTGTTGGAGACTATCACCTCAGAGTAACACCTGATACACAGTAGACAGAGTTCAATTTCTGTTGTTAAATTTTGTTTTCATCCTTGTTCATAGTGGCTTTGATGTTCCTGCAATCTGACAGGGAACACGGTTTCACTTGGGGAAAAGAATCAATTTCTCAATGTAAATTGTGATTTGCACACTTCTCTTCTTCACCTATTTTTGAATTGATTTGATTCCAGAAGGACTAGGAAATGTGCAAAACAGTGTTTTGCTTGATTTAGTAAACACATGGAAAATACCTCATTGGATCAGGCACAGCACCAAGGGCAGCAACCCTGAAAGACTGACTAGTCCCCTGTCCTCTGTTCTCTGTCAAGCTCTTTCTACTACAACCCTCTACTCTTTAATTAATGTACAAAGAATTTCTTCCTACATTAGCAAAGGCAAGCTGAAATTTCCACAAAAGAAACCCATATATGTCACCATATCCTGTTATCAAGAAGATTTTGCCTTTGGTTCCAAAGTCCAGTTTATTGAACTTGTGTATATTGTTCCCATGATACACCTGAGATCTGAGCCATTTCCAAAAACAGGAGTACAAAAGCAAAGCAGTCTTACCTTCTCATAGCTCTGGCAAGGACCAAAACAGAAATAGTCACACTTCTCATGGTCATTCTAGACAAGACACTCTACAAATTTCCAAAAATAAAGTAAATAATTGAATAATGCATGCTAGTTTACTTAACAAATCTTAAAGGCAATGAAGTGACTTTTTGCAGTCACGCTTTGGCTCGGGTGTGCTGTTACTAATTGCTTGACTTAGTACTCATACTTCCAGACCATCAGTATGTTCAATTCAGGACCAAAGATTATGGAAGTTTATAGCCATTCAAACTCTCTTGAATAGCATTGCACCTCTTCAAGGTTAGAACACTGGTGAATTCTCTCGGGTAACCATTTAGTAATCAACTTGTATTTTTCTCTCTTGGCACAGTAAGTTGGGTTATGGATTCTGAATCTCCACAGCTGTTGGAAACACCTTTCTGAAGGAGGACAGCCTAATACATAGAAGGGACCCACCTGAATGAGGATAAGTGCTCGTACCCTGCACATAACCTTTTGTTATGCAAAGCTCTGTAAATCACAAGTAGCAAGGCTTCTAACTGGGCAGCACCTCCACACCCTAGTAAAAGTCAACAGGAGGCTCCACATTCTAGCTTATGTTTTCCTTTCAACACAAACTTCAATCCAGGGTACGGGTGTGGCAGCTCCACCCATGTGAAAGTTCTTGACAGTTCATTCCTGTGGCATCTGGTTTCTCAAACACCTCTTGGCTCAGAAACAAAGCAGTCATAAGAAAAGGTGCCTTAAGAGATGAAGAAGTAGGTGAGATGCCTTAGTAGGTAAAGACAGCTTCCCAGTCAAACTGACACAGTTTCCTCAGTCCCTGGGACCCCCATGATGGAAAGGGAGAGCTACAACCCCCATTTCTGTAATAAGCTGCTTAGAAAGAATGAAATATTTGAACGTAAAGTACCCACTTTAACTTGTTCACATGAGCCTGGTCACATCTTGAACAGACTTTCTTTTCATCTTCTTTTATTTTTATTTTTTTGTCATTCAGGGATGACGCTTTTTATGGAAAGTGTTGGTGGTCTGCCATTTATATGCGGATTGTTTCCTGTCTGCTCTCCTCCTTGTAGATTCAGAATTAAACAGTTGTGACATGCAGGGTGTTGATAAAGACCATCCATGTCCATTGCTTTAAAAGATGGCCATGCAAATCCTCATTTCTTTATGATTCTATAACCTTGACAAGCTACCTCCCAGTTCTTAGCTTTTTTCCCCCTAGTTTATAAAATATAAACAAGTATGTTATTGTAAGGATTTCAAATGCAATAGATAAATATGAAAAAGTACTTAAATCAGTTTATAAAATTTAGCAAAAAGCAAAATCATGCTTAGGAATTATAATAACTATAGTCCAAATTATAATGAAGGAAACAGTCATAAATTATTAAACAAAAGCAAGGAATCTTCAAAATCTTTTTCAAAATAGCAAATTTTCAACCTCGTTATGGGATATGATTATTCATCTTGTTTATGCGTTTGTTAGAGAACCAGAAAGTGCCGTAGTCAATCCTGGGCATAATGGAGCCTTTCTCTAATCATCCAGAACAAACTTCTAGAAAGACACATCACTGGGGAGCACCATCAGGTTAGCTTGGCAGTGTCAGAAGATCACTGATCCAGAAGTCTGACAGGATTGTAGAGAGCCTGCTGTGGTGAGCCATGGTGAGTCCCGAAGGAGCCTGGCATAACCAGCGGAGGATTTTCCACAAGAGACAGGCACAGCAAGAGATCCTAAAATTATGTAACATTTTCCATTAAAACTAAGAGAGATCTCAGAGTCTCTGGATGAACACAGGCTTTGATTAACTGGGCCTTTATGCATCTGGTCACTCTACCTGAAATAATGAAGCTTATTTATAGACTGGCCTTCTGGATAGTACCTGTGCCCTTCAGAGTTCGTCCCAAGAATACTTTGCAGTTTATTAGACCTGGCATGCAAAGTGCATGCTACTTGCCACTCTAGAAACATAATCTGTCTTCAGGTTCAAAATGAAGAGAGTATTGGCTCTAAGTCAGACACCCAGATTCGAGGTTCTGGGCCCAGCACTGACAATCACTATATATAAACTTGGACAGGCCTCGGGTCCAGCTTCTCCAGCATGACTTTCTATACCCAGAAGTTACTGATTTTATATCTCTTCTCCCTATCTCATAAAGCTGTTTTAAAGAGCAAATAATCAAAGTTTGGAAGGAAATTAATACATATGGAGTCCTTTAATAAAAGAAAAATTTTGTTACTGACAGTCAGTTCAAATACAAAAATTTTCACTGAAGAATACATTAGCACAAAATTTTATTCTTTCCTAGCTCTAAGCACTTTCATGTTTGAGTTATTTTTGAAGGCCCATCATACTTTTGCTACCTGTGTTGGAATGTTGACATACTTGTTTGGAGAGCTAATAGCATTAATGTAACACAGGCTCAGCCTGTGAAATTGAATTTGGAAAATTCAAACACTATTCTTGAACCTAGTTGTAGTAGACACACATGTGTATCACCTATCACAATGTATCCGAATGCCATTTAGTATTCAAAATGTAATACTATGTTTATATTTTTAAGATTTTTTTGTTAATTATGTGTATATGTGGAAGCTATACGTGCATGCCTAAGTGCAGGAGAGAGTGTGAAATAGCCTGGAACTGTGGTTACTTGTGCTTGTGAGCACCAGGTATGGGCGCTAAGAACTGAACTCCATCCTTCCCAAGAACAGCAAGAGCAGTATAGAGCTGAGCCTCCTGACCCTGGCTATATGTTAACATGTGTCATATTTAAACACATGTTTGTCTGGTGCACCTTTAAAAGGAAAGAGGAGGAGGAGGAGGAGGAGGAGGAGGAGAAGGAGAAGAAGAAGGAGAAGAAGAAGAAGAAAGAAGAAGAAGAAGAAGAAGAAGAAGAAGAAGAAGAAGAAGAAGAAGAAGAAGAAGAAGAAGAAGAAGAGAAAGAAGAAGAAGAAGAAGAAGAAGAAGAAGAAGAAGAAGAAGAAGAAGAAGAAGAAGAAGAAGAAGAAGAAGAAGAAGAAGAAGAAGAAGAAGAAGAAGAAGAAGAAGAAGAAGAAGAGACCTCTGAGTATGACACTCCTGTCTTTATCTTCCACAAATAGTGCCTTGTCATGGAAAGGAAGAGATGAAAAACTATAGAAATTTATTTCCATGCAATGAGCAAAACAAAACAACAATTACCAGCTGGTAGGACACCTGATTACTTTTCAGTAAATGGCAGGAGAAAGGGGAACAAAAAGTGGAACAAAGTAGCCAGAGAGATGTTTTAGTGGTTAAGTGACATACTGTGGGGGACCACAGGATCCCAGCACCCATACCAGACATCTCACAATCTCTGTCACTCCAGCTTCAGGGACATCTTACACATCTGATTTCCATGGACACCTGTACTCATTCATACACAGACACATACATACAAATTAAAATAATACAGTAACAGAAGAAAATGAGAGGTGTTACTGAATAAGACGCAAGGCCTGTGTTGTAGCAGGTACTCATAGAGCATGCATGTGGGTGGCTATGGAGTTTGTGGCTGGGACAAAATTCCTGAGAAAACAAGGAGAAAGGGATTTATTTGGGCTCACTGTCCTAAAGGCATATGTCCATGCTCATTTGGCTCTGTTATTTGGAGATCTATACATATACATAATAAATAGTAATAATAAGTAATAAGTAGTAATAACTACAAACATTTATAATGTAATATATAATATTAAATATATATTGTAAAATATGTTTTATTGCAATAGTTGTGTTATTATATTTTATATAATGTAAATTATATATTATGCTTATACATATACATATAATATACATATACTGATGCATTGCACATGCACATACATAGACATACAAATACACAAGACTCAACACAATTAAAGTCAAAACCTCCAGTGTATTTTAAAGTAATTTTTTAAAAGTTTACTAACAGGTACTTTAGAGTATCTATAAAGTAAACCTTTAGCATATTTTTTAGAAAAACAAGTACAGAAAGCTTCCACATAAATATTTTATTTCTAAGGCAAAAAATCAAGAAAAATTCAGGGATCATAATACTACATTTAGATGATAAACCTCTATACATCTTCTAGTGACTTAGAGTGCTTGCCAATATTTAGGAAAGTTTGTCTACTTCTGTTAAAATAAAAATGAAAATTCATGGCAGCATTTGTGTTCATAACTATAATACAGATTGAAATTTAGAAATACAATAGTCTGGAAGTCTTCTGAGTGAACTCAGCAGCACAGACTATGCAAACCTTCCCACACATGGGTGACTGAACCTGACAATTTTTCTAATCAAAAGATCCTGGTCCATTGAGTAAATGGTATTTTAATAGCTTTCTGAACACCCTTGAAGCAAAGCAAAATGGTAGCTATGTGCTTTAATCTGTACCTTTCTTTGTCTGCATCAAGTAAGGATTTGGATAACAGCTCCTTGGGTCAGTTGTACCAGATCTTCAAATTATTATCAAATAATGTCAATTAAACCCCTTGCATCACTGGCTGACCCTACCTGCTAGATAAACTGGAAGTCTTCTCATACAGATCATCACTACTTACACTAGAAAATGATTAGATGTGTGCTCTGTGCCAGGGTTTATTCCATGAATAGAAAATATCTACTAATTTACCAATTCTTTCTGCTTCCAAGTCTAGAAGCCATGCCTTGGTCAAGGCTGACTGTCAATAGCCCAGCATGGCTTAGCAGTAATATGAGCAACTCATCTCCAGCTGTACCAACACTGTGTCTGCTCAAGAGGACTGTTGTTGCTCCATCTTTCTACATATCTACTGTGCATTTTGTAGTTTGAGCGGTCTTGGCATCTTCTAAAAAATACAGCCAGGATCTATGTCATTGAATGATGTTCTGTTTTTGCTCGAATTCTACTCTAATCAATCCCATCTTAAGAATTTTATTGGTAGAGTCATAAGAACAACTAATATCCCAATCTGAGTCACCCTCTGATGGTGGCCACATCAATGATAGCTAGTCGCTGTGGTGGCTCTACACACAATGCATTTAGGGGCTTACTGTGATGTTTCACATAGAGAGAATAAATATGTTACAGGATGTGATAATTTTACACTCTGGGGTCAGACAAAGAAACATTCCCCAATTTACCTGCAACAGCAGTTTTAGTTAAAGGGAAATAAATTTGAATAATGTGCCTTCTTCCTTCAAACAGAAATCGCTGGCTCTGAGTGTACTTATGATTACCTCACAAGTAATCTGCTTCTGCGATGTTTTGAAGCTTTCTCATGCGTAGTTTTATTATCACTCTTTTTATTATTAGTTGTACCTAAAATTATTTCTGTGTGCTACAATTTATTTTGAAATGCATAATTATGAGCCCCACAAAGTTGAAATATTTGTGATTAAATAGTGAACAATGAATGAAATGAGAGACTTAGAAAATATCTCAGTTGGTAACATGCTTTCTTAGAAGCACAGAGATGTACTCAATCACCAGAGGCTGCAGCAGTCTCTCCGACGCGTGTAATCCAAGCAAGGGAGAAGACCGAGATGAATCAAATGCTGTGCTCAGAGGTCAGCCCACCTAGTGAGCTTTGGGTCTTTAAGATACCCTGTCTTTGAGGGGGTGGGGTTAGACAAAGAGAGACAGAGTGCAAGGGGCAGAAAAGGGGAACATGTGGGAAGGAGAGGGGTAGAAGGAGAGAGAGTGGGGAAGAGGTAAAGTGAGAGTGGGAGGGAATGGGAGAAGAAGAGAGAGAGGGAGAGGAAGGAGAGAGAAAGAGAAGCTCAAATCTGAAGAACATTGTCCCTCCCACATCTGCATCTACATGTCTTCCCACACCAACACCCGCACCACACCTCCAAACACAGTCAACACTCACTATGCTATCTTTTAGGAACAAAATGCATTTTCTTCCAAATGGTTTAGTTTCCAATCTGTGAAAACTCTTTATTTTTGCTCAATGATAAATATTTTATAATAAACTCTTTGAAGTGAAAGGTTTTCATTTGCTTTTCCTCTGGTAGTTTTTTTTTTCTTTCTTATGTACAGTCATACGTGATATAAAGTGGATCTGTTCGTATTATTCTTTCTCAGTTTATAAAATCCACTAGTAACATTCCCAATGCCATAGTTCACTTAGTTATTAAAGATTTGGAAATATAGAGCCCGATTTTCGTCACCTGCTGCAAACCTATTGAGTATTTCAATTTGAGAAGCCTAACTCACCCCTTTCTACCTAACTTCTTTAAGTAGACTGTGAGGGGAATCCAGAATGCTGCTGGATTCACCCTATACTGCACCATAAGGAAAAAAGGATAAATGAGAGAGTGTAGAACAGTTTCAACTCCTAAGAAAGAGAGTGACCCTGAATCACTGTTACTGTATAGAGTTACCTCTATAGTATAAGAAAGTATACAATAGTGGTGAGCCATATATTTCCATATTAAAACAGGCAAGGTAATATAAACCTTACAGTAAATTTCCATGGTTTGCATTAGTGAGCTAATTCATATTTCAAAGTATTTCCAAGAGAAGAAAATTTAAAAGCTAATGATTACATTAGCATTGAATTTGCCGTTAAGCCAAATCTCCTTAGTGCTGTGGTTTATTAGAAAGCCATCTTCCTATACATCATGCGAGATATATGCTCATATGTAAATAGATAATACATAACAGTAAAATGAATTCGTGCAGTTAATTTAATGTTTTATTTAACATAATAATTTCATTTAGCTGAGAATAAACCAATATTCCAAGATGCCACGAAAAGATGTTTTGCCACAGAGACTTATATAGAAAGAGAATAAATAAAATAATTAAAACTAAGCTGAACAAATTAGAAAATATTAGAGAAAAAACTAAAATATAAGAGAAAATTAGAGGAATATTAATAACTTCAAGATTATAGTTTTATCATTACAATAAAGCCTTTCCCGGTTGAATAAAATAAAGACAAAGAAAGAAAAGCAGTGATTTCAAAGGTTGTAAATGCTATGTGAAGTAACTAAAGAGAAGAAATACTGCAGAGTAGCGAGGAGACGAAGCCAGGGTACAGCTCAGTGAGCATCCTGTGCTGACAGGGAAAACTAAACTGGTGGGAATAGTGGCCTTGAGAGGTCTCTTTGTGTTTACAGTGTTGAGGTGTTTTTACTTCAGGCAGTGGCGGTGCTTCCCAGGGACCCGGCCGGTTTTATACATTAGATATCATCAACATTGAAAATCGCTAAATGCTCTGCAGAGTCCTGTCTAATAGCATCGTAGCATTATTGAGCTTCAATCAAATACCTCTGAAGAGTATGTAGTGAATTTTCAGAAGTCACTGGGAACTAACAATGTGGAGATCTCTCCAGGGAGGGCCAGCGGGTGCTGAGAAAGCCTGCTCATTAATTTTAATCCCAGGACACCTGTCCCTTTTGGGTGGGTTTGTTTGTTTTTACATTACTTGAAGAAACATCTGGTAGAAAGAATATAGGGGAGAGGGACTTATTTCAGCTGATGGTTTCAGAGGAGTCAGTCCAGCACAGGGAGATGGGCAGGCAGCACTCTACAGCAGTCTACACTGCCTTGTGCCAGGAGGCAGAGAGAAGTCAACTTTGGGGCTGGCCATTCTCCCCCATCTTGGTTATATTGTGTTTGCTATTTTTCTTTCCTAGACGGAAGACATAATTTATTTTCTTAACACAGAGGACACATAGGGAAATAAAGTGTGAGAACACGTGTGTAAAAATAGTCAGATATGATTTGGAGGAGATAAAGAAAAAGAAAAAGGAGAGGCCTGGTTATGTACATGATTTGTGTTACTTTAGTGACAATTCTGCACCAGTAAACAAGGAAGGTGAGAACCCAGAGAAACTTTATAAAATACATCCCTGTACCAGTAGCATATACAGCCCTGACATATGTTCTCCAAGGGGGTGGGGGCACTACAATATCAGAAAATAATAACTGGTGATCCTAAAATAAAGCAAAGAGAAAACATGCACTTCTGGCTGAAGCTTGGGGAAGGAGAACCTCGGGAACACTGCTGGATTACTGGACTAACTTCTAAGTGGAAAATAAATAGGTTAGATAGGCAGCTAAGACAATCGAAGCTATCAGAGATTTGTGGGGTGGGGGACTATGCAGATCATAACAAAGAGGTGACTCCTTGCTCTGGTGGCATCTCAGAGACATTGAGTCCTGCCGGTGCTTCTTTTATTCTTCTGTAAAGTGATTCTTATGATCAAAAGAAAGAAACATATCCTATGTAGCCAAGCAAAACAATCTCTGAAAAGCTCCTAAAGGAAACTTTTGGCAAAGGAGGAAGTTTGAGTGAGAGCAAATGCACAAAGCGGATATTAAATTGTTAATTTAGTTTTTCAAATGAGATGTTGTGAGGCTGTAATTCATGGAACTTTTCAGTCTAACCTTTTAAATTTTATTCCTCAGTGATATTGTGGAATCACAGGGAAAGAGAATTGCATTTTTGGTAGCTCCCAGCTGTCCATAACAGAGATCCTCTAACACTGGCTTCAGGAGCTCTGACCCAGGCAGCATGCGTGAGTGGGAAGGCCTTGCTGGCACATGTGTGCTCCTCATGTGGGTGCCCTGTGTGCAGTATCTCAGGCACCTCCCTCAATGTCCTCAATGTCCAGGTCTTGATTCTTTTATGCATTCTAAATAGCAACGCTTTTCTTTCTCTAGTACCTCTAAGGTAACCCTGCAACCTTTCTCCTCCTGCTTAAATGATCTCATTCCATACCTCAAGAGCTCAAATCCACAATGTGCTGACTTTCAACATTTCATGCGTTTGTTTACACCACCTTCCTCTTTCAAGAACGTTGTATGCCTTGTTCTTTAAGCTCATGCGTGGTTCTCAATTCCTTAGTACACTGGATACTGTCCTTTTGGATTACAGAGAAGGTGCCTTTGCATTTGCTTCATCCAGCAAGTGCTAAGTATTTTGAGGACAAGTATATTGACTGACATATTTAAAACATATTTGTTTTATAATTAATTAGGCCCCAGAGAGATGACTCAGCAGTTCTTGTTGCTCTTGTGGAGTACCAGAATTCTCAGGACCCAAGGCAGCTGGCTTGCAACTGCCCTTACCTCCAGCTCCAGAGGGATCCAAAGCCCTCTTCTGGCTTCTGCAGACACACACACACACACACACACACACACACGCAGAGAGAGAGAGAGAGAGAGAGAGAGAGAAAGAGAGAGAGAGAGAGAGGCACACGCACACACACAGCACAGATAATAAACTAATTATATACTGATTTTTGAGCCAATAACTCAAAATTCTATTTCCCCCAAAAGGAGGAAAGAGAGTCTTAGGTGACAGTTGTTCAAAGGGAGTCCAGGCATTCCTAAAATGACATTTCCATGTTTCCTTGTTAGTTGTAAGAGCAGAATATGTGTTGCATGCTGAGATCCTGGAAAAACACACTCCAGGACAAAGTTCCTCAGCTTTTCATAAAAGTAAGGGGATGTGCAAGGAGAACCTCTTCTCGGTGTCTGGACTCTGATTTCCCCAGAAATCCCCTAAATTGAAGAGTACTGTCCTGTTAAAAAGGGTGAGCAGCCTCGTTTTCTTCCCACTGGTAGCCCATGGGATATGTACTCCACATAGGAAATGAAGGCTTAGATTTGCTTTAAGACATACTGTGCCTGAGAGGTCATTCTGTAAACCCAGCTGAGGCTTCGTCCATGACAATTTCAGTGCAGATGGACTCAGCAATCTGTCCCAAACTGCCTATTTCTCTCATAATCTACTCCCATTGGTCTCAAGAACATTTATTTTAAAAACTTGCATACACTGATTTACAAATCCAGGAGAACCCAAGTGATACACATGTATATATCTTCTCTTTGTGGCTGGAACATGCATACTGTGAGAAACAGTCAACACATGTTTGTTTAATGGTAATTTTTCACACCACATTATTATAAACATTCTCATAGTTTATGTGTCGGGTATCTCAAAGGAGTCTCTCCTGTTGAGTCATCCATGTCTTCAGAGCTTAGTTTTGGCATCACCTTGCACAAAGCACACTCTGGCTGTTCTATCAGGACTAACCACATTTCCATCTCACTCTTCCCATAAGTTTAGCCAAGTCTTCTCAGTCTGTTTCTGTGCAGCTAGAAAATAACATCTGAGATTGGCTAAGTTGTACTATACATATCACTTGTCTGTACTTCTGGAGGCTTTGTGGTCGAAGAGCAAAATACCAACATGAAGAGGTTTCTATGATGACTTTTATATAGGAAAGAATGGAAGAGGGGAATTGGTACACATACATGCTGGAGAACACACACACACACACACATGAAACCATAGTGCGTGTGCTTGTTTTAATAAATAGCCCTGGAATTATGTTTCGTGTCATATTTATCTACAGACTGATGATATCCCTGCTGTAGAATGTAAGCCACCTGAGGTCGGGAGCCTTTTCTCTGTTTCAGGCCCTGTTAGCAGTATAGACAGATGGTCACCACGCAGAACAGAACAGTTGACTGCTCCATCTTCAGCCTGCTGCAGCACAGGAAACAGATTCACAAGCGCATCAATTGCCCTGTCTCACCTGCTGTCTCAGCTTCTTTGTCCCCAAGAAATTATTTACTTTTGAAACGAATAGCACTTAAAGTAGCTAACTGCATTTCATAAAAGTGAGGATTGTCTGCACAGGAAGGTTCTGTGTGCATATAGAGTTGACAATTTCTCTGAAGGGCATCAACGGGAGAGAGCACGCATTCTAATATGTGAAATACTGTTTTAGCCAAATTAGTAACTTTGCCGCAAATGACAAAGATGATGAATGACAGCTCACAGTACACTGTGATTTGGGCTTTTAGCAGGGTCACATGACATTAAATTGCAGAGGGGGGCTTTTGAAAAGGGCAGAGTGAGGACTCCCACTGCCACTGCTGCAGCTGTTGTGTGGAGCTGCAGTGAGATGGTCTCCGGAATTCTGAACTCTGTCTAACAAGCCCCACCAAGCCAGTGAACTCCCTGCCGTTTGCCTGTTAGTCTCCCGTCTGGCAGAGAGACTGCAGCCGCTGTGCTGACACTCGTCACTGCGAGCTCTGGCCCAGGGCTGCCACTCCTTGGCCCACATGTTCGCTCGAAAGAAACACGTGGGAGCACTGGACAGAAGTTGTCTATGGGGGGGGGGGGGAGCGGTAGCAGGTGAGGGGATGAGGCCAGGACAGTAGAAGAGACAATTTTTTTTTTCCTTCAGTGTGCTGCCTTCCACTCTTGGGGCAGGATGAGCATCAAAACTGTTCCAAGACGGTTTAAAGAGTAACTCCAATTAAAAGAAGAAGAAGAAGAAGAAGAAGAAGAAGAAGAAGAAGAAGAAGAAGAAGAAGAAGAAGAAGAAGAAGAAGAAGAAGAAGAAGAAGAAGAAGAAGAAGAAAACAGTGAAATTCTCTTTATAATTCGAAAAGAAGCAAACACATTGAGCTGGGATTCATGATTGCCAATAATTATAGTATTTCAGAGGGTGGGGTGACAATAATCACTTCTCAGACATGGCGGTATCTACTGCCCAAATTGCTTGTCCCTTCAGAGTTCACAGAGGAATAACACACCACTGAAGAAGAAGGCAGCAGATATCGTTAGGTACGGCTTGAAGCTGAGGGGAAGCCGAGCTGAAGGAAAACATCACACAAAACATACATCACAAAATAAGAATTGGTGTGAGTAATAAGAGAGCCTGAAGCAGTGTGGACCCTCAGGAAACAGAAGGAACACACAGCGAGACCAACATATTCCAAGCTCTGCAACCCTACTGGCAAGTCCTCAGTCCTCACAGGTCCTCTCTGCCACTCCCAAGGATGTATACGAAAATGGAGGACCAGAGACTTCAGACCCAAGCCTGGGTAAAGAAGAACATAGGTGATGTGGTCACAGGAGTCTTTTCTGGCTTATCCTCTGCTGGTTTTCTCTCTCACAAATTGGCTCTCCACATCCGGCTTCCTTCTGTCCCATTAGACAGTGTGGTGCTTCCCTGTTTTGTGAATTTTCTAATCTGATACTCCATATATTTGAAGTATTTCTCATTCCAGTTTTCTCCAATTCCTATCCATCTATTAGAGGCCATTTCTTCCTCAGAGAAAGCCTTCCAGGTGTTTCATCACCCAGTGTTAAACTAGATACAAACCATTGCTGTGTATCGCCCATGGACAAATTTGCAGAAAAATGATACTTTTATAAATGTATGTTTTAAACAGGTTTCAGTGTTTGCATACATTTTAGTGAACGCTTCTGTTGTGCAGTACTGTGGACAGCTCTGTATTAAGATGTAACAATCCGAGTCAGCAGGGCATTCTGTCTTCCAGCTGCTCACCTCACCCCTGCCGTCATCTCCTTCCATGTCCCTCGGGTGTTCTTACCCCAGCCTTTACTTCAAGCCATTCCTCACAAATTTAAGTTATTCGGGAGATCTTGATAAGTATCTTCCGAATTAAATGGAACTCAGCAATGGCACTCCCTCCGATAGCTCGACCCAACAAATCTGACCTAAGTAAATTGGGATATGACTCCATGCTCAAAACTCCTGTGAAAAGTGAGCTCACTGACCATGGTCCTCTCACCATCCTTGGTGATGGCCTTTGTCAAGGCAACACTGCCAGTATGTGCCCATACATCTGTACGCTGAGAATAAAAGAAGACTAGACCTTCAAACCAAAATTGTCTTTCTAACTTTGGTGGTGCTCATTGATCATCCTGTCTCCTAGATGTGCCCTCTGTAAGACTGTTGACATTCCACTGTGCTCGATGGAAACTTAGACACGGCCCCCTGCAGGATCTGGCTATGCCTGTTTCCTTTAATGCAACAGAGTCTCGATGCTAAAAATATGGCACACCATCTTGTTATTGGTTCTGTTCATGAATAAGAATTTCTAAACCATGCAAGGATGATTTAGAGGTCCTAGATCTTGCCAAAGGCTTCACATCCACAAATAGGCTTTTGCACAATGAGGTGTAAAGTTCATGGGCTGCTATTGCAGTGAACGTCACATAAGCTACCTCCAGGAGCTGATTCAACAGCCAACTGAAATTTTAAATGGCCAAGACCCACTGTGCTGCTGTCAACCTCGGTTAAATTTGTTATTTTGTTTTTGAATAGAAAAGCAGAGCGTACTCTGGATAAGTGCATTTGATATTTTCTTCTGGAAAAAAAAGTCAATGAAAATAACAGTTTCTCTTTCAAAGTTTTACTGAAGTGCCATGGATATGTAGACATACACATTTTTAATGTATACAGTTTAGTGAGTTTAGATGTTCACCCATGATCTCGTTAATACAATCAAAGCACTGAGCATCTGAATTGCATCTAAAAACAGAGTTAGTTTTGTGTATGTGTGAATAAACATTAAGAACACTTACCATTACAGATGCGGAGGCTCGCAGTCAACCATCAGACTGAGCACAAGGACCACAATGGAGGAGTTAGGGAAGGACTGAAGGAGCTGAAGGGGCTTTATCTGGCATCATTGAGAGGAGAAGCCCTTGGCTCTGTGAAAGCTTTATGCCCCAGTGTAGGGGAATGCTAGTTGTGGAGAGGCTGGTGGGAATGAGCGTTGGAGGGGGCACCCTCATAGAAGCAGGGTAAAGAGGGATGGAATGGGGTTTTGTAGAGGGGAAATCTGGAAAAGGGATAACATTTGAAACATAAAACAACACTTACCATATTATTTAGCTTCCTATATTTTAGTTATTTGCTCATTTATTGACTCCATGTACCAAGGACAGCCTTGAACTTCTGACACCCTGCCTCCAACTCAAAGATTGCAAGAGTGCACCAGCATGTTGGGTTTTCTGCAGTGCAGGAAATCTTTCACGAAGCTTCATGTATGCTAGGCAAGCATTGTAGCAAATGAGCTATTTTCCCAGTCTTTTCACAGTATTTTAGAAGTCATACTAGTATATTTCTAACTACAAGTATAATAGGGTTCCTATAGGTTTAAAAAAGAAGCAGAGAACTTGTCTTGTGGTAATACCAATATTTGAAGATAGGAGAATTTGTCATATACCGAGAAAAAAACAATCCACGGATTATATCCAAAGTATGCCAAGTTTTTTTAAAATCTGTGTGTACAAATGAGTGATTTCAGATATTAATGTTCTTGCATAATAATCTTTAGTACTTCTGCAATAACTATTGAACCTCTTTTATTTTTGGAAATTCTCCAGAGTCTCACATCTCTCAACCTCTGTTACGTTCTTCTGTCTGATCCATCCAACAACACTGCTCTGTAAGCAACCATTCTCCAAAACCCAGATTAATTCATTGGTTTAATACCAGTGACACAGGGGACACCAGTTTTGTCTCTGGAGATTTGAAGCCTCTACTCCCTGCTTCAGTCAGAACAATTATTCATAAGTGCTGTGCCTTTTTCTCATATTTTACAATCAGTAAAATTAATACTTGCTCTGTTTACTTCTCATGTCTTT
This sequence comes from Mus minutoides, assembly GCA_902729485.2. Classification (NCBI taxonomy): domain Eukaryota; kingdom Metazoa; phylum Chordata; class Mammalia; order Rodentia; family Muridae; genus Mus; species Mus minutoides. The sequence goes on along the minus strand of LR749606.1, from coordinate 1,610,524 downwards.
TTGAGAAAATGAAATGAATTAATAAGTGTGAAAGTTATTACAGAAGCTGGAAGTTCTAGATGCTATATAAGCCTTGTAATTCTTTCAGAACATGATGCCAACTTGTATTATGAAACATCTATTTAGAGAAATAAAGAAAATACAAATCTACAGCTTTCAACACAAGAAAAGGGCTGAACTTTTACTGAAAAGGCAACCATTCCTTCTGAAAAGATAAACCCATTTAGAAACTACATCACATTATTTATTTTCATATCTGAAACAATCACACATAACATTGCCTCTGGCCATAATTAGTATCAGAAACATGAGCCATTTATCAAATGCATACTGTCCATGTGATCAGGAGTGTTTCAGAACTTCTGAAACTTTCCACTTAATGAGCAAAATAAAAGACCAGGCCTTCAAAACATAAGATGCAGGCAAATTCAGTTTCAATTGGAATTACATACCAAGTCTCAACTAAGATTTTAGTGTTTATTACTATTTCTTAAATATTGATGAAGTCGTGTATCTGAAAAGGATATGCACCATCTCAGCTGTGTCTTGAAGGAGCTGAGAGTCAAGAAGGAAAAACCAATATTTTCATGGAGCAGAGCCCTCAGCCCAAACTTCCGGTCAACCTACCTCTTGTTCATGCTTGTGCACTGACTTACCTTCCAAGGTCAATAAAGTAGTGTTGGGCCCCATTTTAGCCCTGGCTTAGGCCCGAGCCTGGCTGGAGTTTCTGCAGCCTTGTGAGAGCTCCTAAGCCTGGCTTGAGTTCTGAGACCTGTCTCAGTCATTTCCATATGGGGAGAATCCACAAGACCTGTTTGACCCCGCCTCTGCCCAGGTGTTGATGATGTAGAGCTTTGCCATTGGCCCTGTCAGTCTCTCCATACCCTCCACCTCCCTTTCCTGCCTCCTACATCATCTTACCCAACCAAATATCCCCTTACTATGTTACGAACTTATATGAGTGAGAGGCTGATGCCATAAAGTTGAGTTCCTGTTTCGACAAGACTCCCATCTCAGTGTGTTTCTTTTGGGTCATAGACATTTGCCATCCTGCTCAGCCTCGGAGAGATTCCAGACTGCGGGATCAGGACCTCTCTCCTCTCGCCTGGACCTGCCGGCAAGGAGCTGGGAAAGTTTGAAGTTAATATTTACAGTTTGCTCAAAATATGATGAATTAAACGAACAGAATTTAACCCTCAAGATAGCATCAGAAGAGAGAAACATAATGGTTTATAATCAAACTAGGAAAATATATTATTGTTGTGGGGTAGGGCTTTAGCTAGAGACAAAGGCAATATAATTTTTATGATCCTATTTTGTGATTTTAAAAGAATTATTCAATTAAATAATAAGCATTTATGAAAATATTGTTACCACATTGGATCATACCAAAAGAATCCTGGCAAGATGTATATCATCTTATAGTCCTCTATATGATGACCATATCCCGTAGGTGACTGCCATAAGGTCACATGTAGCACAATGCTTCTTCAGTCAATGATGAGCCTCACATCTGGTGGTCACATGGCACTGAGCCACACTGGCTTCCTCAAGAGCACAGATACTTTCTCTCTCTCTCTCTCTCTCTCTCTCTCTCTCTCTCTCTCTACTTATTTATTTATTTATTTGTTTGTTTATTTATTTATTTATTTATTTATTTAGTATTACAGGTGTTATCCCATAAGTCCCCTATACCCTCCCCCCGCCCTGCTCCCCTACCCACCCACTCCCACTACTTGGCCCTGGCAGCACACATACTTTCAGAAGAAGAAAAAAAACAGTTCCCCAAGAATGGAGGATTTAGCAGAGGTTTCATAGATAGTATCAGTTTCTTAGACAGTCTGGAAGCACAGACCCACAACCAGCAGCTTTTCATTTGTACATGGAATGTTCACAGCCAGTACTTGTCTATATGAAAATCTATTATCAGAATTATGATTATATGGCTGAAAATAAAGGTATCCCCTGGAGACCAGCTCTGGAGGTTCTTCAAGAGGAATCCTGTTATCAAAGGAGTTGACAGCTTCATGTGGTATGTACTGTATAGGAGATTCTCCAATAGGAAAAGATGTCTATGTAAACTATGGAAATTTGATGAGTCGGAGACAACATAGGCTTATTGTGTGTCTGTATCTTAACACTGAATACAACTTCTTAAAGAAAAAAAAAAGCGTATAGAATAAGATACAAAGAAAGAATGAGCTTGAGTTTAGGGTGTTCTAGAAAAAGTCAAAAAGCTCCAAAGTGATATGTTGATAAAGTAAAAATTATCACAATCTAAATTTAATTTAGCTTTAAAGAAAAATTATTTTTATAAAATTAGTATAGTGCATGTTCAGGATCTCCAGCCACGTATTATGAGATGCCTATGCACATTAAATCACATCTGTTCTGCCTCTAATATGGCAACTTCTGTTTCTGAAAGCTCTAGGCATTGTGAGTAGTGTATATTAGCTCACCCTGTTTTCATTTTTGTTTCATATTTGAAGTACCTGTTTGTATCTTACCTATATTTAGATAGTCAATATATACCATCATGTTGCAATTGCCCACAGTTATAAGCTGTACGAGTATAAAATATAGAAGGAATAGAGGTGTATAGATTCTTGAAATATATAACCTAGAAAAACAGAAGACTGCAACATTGAGGTTGGTGTATATATAGTATATGTTGTTTATATAATGACAAAATAATCACCTGATGAAGCTATTCCTAGACCATACTTTTATCTTTAAGGAATGAATTATCCCCCTGTCTCTGTCTCTGTCTCTGTCTCTCTGTCTCTGTCTCTGTCTCTCTCACACACACATACACACACACACAAATTAGAAAGGTCACTGTGTATCAAATTTCAGGTCAGCCTGGTATACAAGAGGTCCTGTCCTCAAAATTCATAAAACAAAAAGTAGCAGTTTGTTGATTCATTCAGCAAATAGTAGTTGAACGTCTTTAACATATTATTCATATGCTGGTTTTCCCTTTGAGTGTATAATAGTGAAAAATAGGGTATTTCTTAAGGGGCTGATCATTAAGCTAAAGGCTTAAAGTGTACAAATTAACATAAAATACAATATCTGAATAATCCTTTAAAAATTATGATGAATTTTGCATAATATTACACTGAGTGACAAATTCAGAGTACTTAAAATTGAAACATTTTAGCCCAACCTTATATCCTCAGCTACATTATGAAGTGTTACTTTAAATATATGCTACTCGTCTCTTTTTATTATTGAGCAGAAGCGAGCTGTGGGGAAATGACTTCTGTATATTTCAAAAATTTTAAAGTAGGACTAATACCAAGGGGATCTTATTTCTTTTGAAAATTATGATAAAAATGTTAGTAGTATGTGGTGTTCATGAGTTAAAAGTAATGAATGATGATGTAAAAGTCACCAGGACATAACTGGTGGAAAAGAAACTGATGGAAAATCCAAAATTTTAGAAGAACTGTATATCATCTATGAAATGTTGTTTGATCTCATTTTAAGAAATCTGGCCATGTTTTCTGAAGCCATGCCTTCCGGAGAAATTTTTAAATATAAACTCCACAACCTGTTCACTTTTTTGAGCTGTCGCATATTAAATTATTCCTTTGAGAGACTGGGACCCACCAGCTCCTGAAGCTGTGTCTGCGCACTTACCCTCCCTACTTCTCCTCCCCTTCCACTTGCCTAAACAAAGTCGCTCATGAAGCTTGAGCTCAGCTTGAAATAGCACTTGAACCAGGTAGCCATGCTTGTCTGTTAAAGCAAACAACTCAATAAAAACACATTATAAATGACTTACCACTCAATGTCAAACAACATACAAAAACATAACAGGTGACATTTCCTTATGTACCTTGTCCGCAAAACACATCTGGTTCTCAAAACTCTCTACATTCTTGACCTCTGAGAGAGAGAGAGAGTCAGACAGTTTTAGTATCAGCTTTTCAAAGATGATAAACAGCCTTTAATTCTTTCTGATTTCTTTTTCTTTTCATTCCATTGATTTATAATATGGACAGAAATATGGGACATTGTTTCCTCTAACCATTTTTAATAAGGTTTTTAGAGAAGGCACCAGTATTTGTCTCTAAAATGTATCACTTTCTCTTTCTTCTGTATGCTCTTTGTTGTGTGTAGTCTTTTAGTCTTTAAGACTTAGTCCCAAATTACTCTTTTATTGTTTAACTTTTGTTTTTATTCTTTTGTTTGTTTTTAGTCAGTTTCTAAAATATAGAGTTAATCTTTCTGTAGTCATCTGATTTGACATTTATTCTAGTAGATGACAATATTGGCAACCACTTCTGGTTTCTATATTCATGCCTAGGTTTGTGACTGTCAGTCAGGATATGGACAGGAAGTGTCCAGGATCTTAGCCTTTTTTTCTAGAGAATTGAAAATATGACCTGGCATAGATATGACAAAGAAATAAGATGATTTTTGTGAACCTAAGTAATATTACCGATTAAGAGGGGGCATGGTGTCATAGTGCCCACATGAATAAAGACACTTAAGGGTCCAGGTATTTACCCAGGGATTCTTTTTATGGTTTTCAAGAGAAAGAGAAGGTGCTGACTTAGGGCCATAGCTTGGGTAGTTCTTTCCTCTGAAAGATAAATTAGGTTGTACAATCATTTCTTTACTTCTTATGTTCCTTCCCATAATGCCTCTGATTATAATCACAGTGATGTCCAGTTATAAGTACACATAAGATAGTTAAATCAGCATTCTCCAAGGTTACTAGAGGAGACATGTTTACCTTACTCTGCACACATCCCTAACTAGTCCCCATGGGATCATACTAACTGAGGTCACTTACATGTACTGTGTGGGTACATAGTATTTACTGTGAAGGCAGAAGTAGACTGCCAAGCACATTAATACAAGAGGAAGAAGTTCAAACTCCAAACCAAAGAGAATCCCAGGGAGCCATCTCCTGCTAGCATGCATCAGGTTCATGGTTTTTTTTTCAACATTTATTAGATAATTTCTTCATTTACATTTCAAGTGTTATCCAGAAAGTTCCCTATACCCTCCCCG
>LR749606.1:1519430-1605396 GCA_902729485.2 Mus minutoides | reverse complement strand
TAACATGTACTCACTGATATGTGGATATTAGCCCAGAAACCTAGACTACCCAAGATACAATTTACTAAACACATGAAACTCAAGAAGAAGGAAGATCAAAATGTGGACACGTCACCCCTTCCTAGAATTAAGAACAAAGCACACATTGAAGGAGTTACAGAGATCAAGTGTGAAGCTGAATCCAAAGGTTGGACCCAAGTGCGGTTCCTCAGAAAATTGGATATAGTACTACCGGAAGATCCTGCAATACCTCTACTGGGCATATATCCAGAAGATATTCCATCTGGTAATAAGGACACATGCTCCACTATGTTCATAGCAGCCTTATTCATAATAGCCAGAAACTGGAAAGAACCCAGATGTTCCTCAACAGAGGAATGGATACAAAAAATTTGGTATATTTACACAATGGAGTACTACTCAGCTATTAAAAACAATAAATATATGAAATTCCCAGGTTCATGTTTTAAATGGTTTTGAGACATTGGTATCCAAACTGAGATTCTCACCTAATCTTAAACTCACCATGCCCACTTTGAGTTTATAGTATGCTCATCTAAACCTGTGCTGCATTCCCACTGTATTGGTTAATCTGGTACTTAGAATTGCCATGGGACATGACTCTAGGAATGTCTATGAATGGGGTTCTAGATAAGATTAATGGCTCCAAAAGAGCCACCATGATTGTGCATGTACTACACCATTCCATGGACTAGGTCCCTGGAATAAATAAAAAGGAGAATGGCTGAATACCAGCATCTCTCTCCCTCTGCCTCCTCTGCCTCCCTCTGCCTCGCTCTATACTGTGTGACCAGCTGATTCAAGCCCCTGCTCCCAAGACTTTCCTGCTTTCAGGCACTGTACCATGGAGCTGTAGACCAGAATTACCCTTTTCTTCCTTAAATCACTTTTCTCAGGGTGTTTGTCTCAGCAGTGAGATGGGTAATTAAGATATATTCATCCCTCTGACTATGCCCCTGAAAATAACCAAATTACCTAAGTTGTACATCTTGGATCTTCTTTGATTTCTAGTTTCTGTGTCAAATAATAATACAATTCCAGATCTCCTGACTCAGCTGAAAGAAAAGCAAAACTAACTGGAGATAGATACAGTTTTCAGCTTTGATGAAATGAGCCCGTGATAACTTGTCAATGACAGGGTTTTAATTTCCTGGAGCTTCCAAGGACAGAAATCATAAGTCCAGAGGAGTTGCATCATGCCTCATATTCAAATTTTTATTGGAATCATCACCACTTAACTTTATACAAATTCAAAATGGGAATTCGGGAGTAGTTTTTCTTTTTTTCAGGTATTTATTTATTTATGATCTTTTTGCACTCTTGCTTAGGAAAGCTTACCTTGAGAGTATAGTATTGGACATTAAACCCTTATTATTGTTGGGTTTAACACAAACCATTTTGTTGTTGAGTAGAGAGATATTACCTAAAAGCCAGAGTTACAGATAAGAGAGTACTCTGTGTTACCACTCATGTAGAATACAAACATCAACTCCAAATTAAACCAGCTAGATTCCAGAAGAGTGTGGTGCAGATGGTAGTAACATAAGGTTTATGAAAACACAGAATGCAGTATTTCTAACAAACACACTTGCTTCCAAATTTTTCTTACATAAATAAGTTTTGTATAGTTTAATGTTTCCCCACCAAAGTTTCTTTCAGCAAACAAACAGCTTTTCTTCTTCTTTGGGTCCCTCCCAGACATTGAATTAGTATATGAAATGTATACTATAGAATCACCAAAATCCTGTAATTGATCATTGTTACTGCCTCTAGCTTAACTTTGATACAGAACCTTTTCTTTAAGGTTTTGATTCCCCACCCAACCCAATTCTTATTAGCCCTTTTCCCTGTTCTACTCTTTCTCTCAACAGCTCATTTGCTAGGAATGTAGTTCAATAGAATAGCAGCTGGTGTTCTGTTGTTGGTAACTACTGAGTATAACACCAGATTCTATTTTTATTCCATAGGTAGCCAGCTGTCGTGAGTTACTCTACTGTTTCAAGGTTTTCAGAAGTTCTCTCTCATCAAGGATTGACTTCTTTCAGTGTTTCCCACCAGTTGGAAATATGTTTTCCGGGTACACTGATCTCCAGGAGAGGCTGGTCTAAGTGGTTATTCTCCAGAGACCCTGTATACATGATGCTTTTTGATCAAGGGCATTTGACGCTTGGTAGAGCTTCCTGGAGATGCACAAGTCAATAACTGGCTCTAGAGACCTGCAGAAACCCATGCTGTGTAAACAGAGCTAAGGACAGTGGGCTAAGGAAGGGAAAGCACCAACTCAGTTGTGGGTGGGTGGTAGTCTATGACAAATGGTCAAGACTTTTTTATATCAGGCTTGTCTACCTATTCTGTCCCTAATCGCACAGTTGTCATAGAGCGTGTATACACTAAGCTGCATCTATTTAGACTTTAACTGTTTTGAGTAATTAACAAAGTGATGTGATTACAAGAGTAAAATATCTTGAAGGAGAACTTCCCAAACCACAAGCTTCCATAAATCAGGTCCCACCATGTCCAAGTAATGTCAGAAATGACTCAAAACCAAGCTCTTACCCCAGAACTGGCTTTGGAAATGTGGAAGGACATGTTGTGATGCTTTGGAGACTTTAAAACTTTTAACATCATGTATGATATTTTAATAATAGTAAAATGTGTCTTAATAAAATTTCAGAAGTAGATTACCCCAAGTCAAACTAATGTTATGTTAAAATGTTCATATAGAGACCTAGATCAGCCTTTTTAGCATAAGGGGCTGAGTTTGATCTCTAGAAGACATCTTTTAAGGGGCAAACATGATACTTATGTGTATAATTGCATCCCTGGGCATCGGAGATAAGCAGATATATTCTGGTGGACAACTGACCAGAAAACTACCCTACTTGGTGAATTCCAGGGTAGTGAGAGACCCTGATTTAAGAACACAAGGCAGATGGCATCTGAAGAATCACACTTAGGGTTTTTCTCTCTTTCACAGTTATGTACACAAACATGAACACTCTAAAAGGTGTTATTATGAAGTCTACATAAGTTTGCAAGGTTCCTATTGGTTTTCATTGTTGAAAATTAATTTATAGAATTTGAAGGTTTGTTTCTCCCGATCACCACGACTTATGTTTTTATGCATTTACTCTATATCAGCCATTTTCAGTATTAGAAACACACAAGCAGTTGATTTCTCACCCTTTTGCAGTGTAGAGTATACTGGGAGAGCATGCGTGGTGTGAGGTTCCTGTCTAGCAGAGTCTGAAGCCCCTGTTACAGAAGGATGAGAAATGAAAACTTAGGTGTTAGATGAACTTCGTAAGAGTATGGCATCTCAATGGCAATGCTGTGTTACTCGGTGTAACAGATTCCTGAGGGTCACTTGGATGATAGCTTGGGGGTAAAGGGTTCACTACTTAAAAATGAAGACGTGACAGACGCAGATACTTACACCCAACCATTGGTCTGAAGTCAGTGACCCCTGTGTTTGAATTAGGGAGGCTAGAAGAAGCTGAGGAGGAGGGCAACCCCATAGGAAGACCAGCAGTCTAAACTAACTCAGAAACCTGAGATCTCTCAGACACTGAGCCACCAACCAGGCAGCACACAGGAACTAGTCCAAGGTCCGCGACACATATATAGCAGAGAACTGCGTAGTCTGGCCTCAGGGAGAGACGTAACTCTCGAGAGACATGAGACCCCAGGGAGTGGGGAGGTCTGGTGGGGGGGGAGCAACATCATCTTGGAGACAAGGAGCAAGGAGGAATGGGATGAGGAATTGTGGGATGGAGGACCAGGAGGGGTACAATGGCTGAATTGTCAAAAAAGAAAAGTAATAATAATAATAATAATAATAATAATAATAATAATAATAATAAAGAATGATGAACTCAATTCGAGCCCTTTGAACCCACATAAATTCCAGGCTGTTGCAGCAGTCTCTGTGTAATACCTGCTCTGGAGGGCTGACACAGTGATCTCCAGGGCAGAGTGGCTATCTCTATCAGATGAATCCATGTGCTTTAGGTTAAGAATGGGATTATTCTTCAATCAATCGAAGTAAATAACTGCTGTTGAACTTTAACTTCCACACATACGCATGCCCACATACGCATAGGTGTTTAGACATGTGAATACACATAGACACATGTGTGCATCATAACAGGTGACTTCAAATTTAGCACTAAAAGTACAATCCTCAACGGAAAGAGATTTGCGAAACAGTGTGTACAGACAGACGGTGTAGCCCAAAAGGAAATGTAAGGAAGTGTGATCACACACAGAAGAGGGCAAGTGAACTGAGATTCTCCTGCTAGAGTAGCTTGCTGGTGTCTCCCGTTAGCCTCGGCTTTTCCAGGAGATGCATGCTTTCTTTCTCTTCCTTCCTTCCTTCATAAAGACTTTGCTATGCAGTTGTAAGAATTTAAATGAAATTTGTTCAAGTTTGCCTTGATTCTACACTTTGAATCCATCTGAGTTTGCTAATGACGGTCTAACCTCTAAGCTACTGAGGGCCAGCTAGGGAGTCCTTCAATCTAAGCAGATTGATAGTTTCAATATGGCTTTGCCTTCATGTGAGAGAGAAAAATGTGCAAGCTGTTTTTGCCCTGCCATTCATGTGAAGAATTGTTTATTATTTGCAATTATTTTCTTATATACCAATTAGCACACACAAAAAAAAATTAATGTGAGATGTTTACAGAGAAATTTACTACCGATCTTTGCAATGTCTTCAATACAGACACATTAGGAAAAATTTTAACATAGCCAGAGCCTTATGATAACAACTATTTTATCTCTTTTATTAAAAACCACAAGGATTACAAATAATTGCAGTGTTATTTGTAACCGCCTCTGTTTTGGACCTAAATCTCATAAAGTTTTTGTTATTAGAATTGGACATTAATTTTCTCTGCATCAATTGAATTTCTAGCAGCTTGGCGATAGAATTAAACCACCCCCAGGCAGGGTTTATAAACAGACAATTATGTACCCTTCATGTACATAATTGATGTTTTATATGTGATAACAAAGTATTATATTATCGACTTAGAACTACCATACCTCCTTCTCAGTGATTGCTCTGATAAATGTAAGCCTACATTATCCTCATCTTCGTGATTGCTTACAATCCCAGTCACAACCGGGTACTATCAGTAGAAAATCATTTCTCAGCATAGATGTAAAAATGCACAATTTTGGAAATGTAAAATGAACATTTTCCACTCTGGAGGAAGTGAGTATGTCTGTGAGAATATACCCTTCTGCTGTGGCATGAAGTCCCTTCTTTCAATGTTACATTTCTTTTCTAATGAGGAATTGCTTAATTTGAACATCATTGAGATTGGTTAAGTAAGTTTGGAAAATCCCATCGAAGAAACACAAATGCTTGTTGAACAAACATTGGAGACTGTTTGAGGTTAAGTATTAATCTTATGTGTATAGACCATACCTTCTGGAAAGAATGAAAATGTTCAAGTAATGGTAGAACTGAGATCGATATAGGACATAAATAGGTATGCCCACAAATTTTATTTTAAATTGAATCTTTAGAGAGTCTGATCTCTCTGGTCAGGCAATATTTGAACTCAAAGGCTGAGAAAGTAAGTCAGGCAAAATCTGAGAGAACAGGGTCTCAGTGACTGTCAAACATCTGGGTGATGGCCCAAAGAGAGACTTTATTTCTTTAAGGATTTGAAAAATGCATGGTATGTTTGGTTAATTTAGAAGCAAGGGCTGAAAATTCCATGAACTGTACAACATAGTTGTGGGTTTCCTTGTTTATTTGTTTTTCTTTTCTTTCTTTATTTTTTGTCATTGTTTTTATTTTTTAATTAGTTTACCTTTTACACTCCATATTCCATTCCCTGCCCACCCCCATCCACCCTCCAAATGCTTCCCATCCCATCCCACACCTCCTCCCCACAACCCTGTCTCCATGTGGATGCCCCCATCTCCCACCCCACCTGACCTCTAAACTCCCTGGGGCCTCCAGTCTCTTGAGGGTTAGGTGTATCATCTCTGAATGAACGCAGACCCAGAAGTCCTCTATTGTATGTGTGTTGGGGGCCTCATATCAGCAGATGTAGGCTGTCTGTTTGTTTTTCTTTTGTTTGTTTGTTTGTTTGTTTGTTTGTTCCCTTCTTCTGACATTGATATACTTCTATAATCCATCTCTTCTCCCAACTTCTGCCATGAATGTTCAAATCACTGGAATTTTCATCTGGAATTTTCAAATTATCTCATAAATTATATACCTACTTCCATCTTTGCATTCTGTTTTCAATATATGAACGAGTGGTCATTTAAAACTAAACCATCTGTAAGGCCCAAGATTTGTGCCTATTGGAGAATTAAAAAAAAAAAAAAAGAATAGTCACTGAGAGCAGGTTATTTGAAAAATATATCACATGTTGGAAGAAAAATTAGGAAGGACGACTTCTTTGGGATTTCCATTCCTCTGCCAAGCTTTGATGCAGTACACAAAGCACGTGCGTCAAAGATGGCTTCCCAGACAGAGTCCAGATCCGGTGCCTGCTTTGTATTTCTAAAAAGTTTATGCCATCTTAAGCAACATGTCAGAATCTTTGTCTTCTCTGCTCCCATCTGAGTCTAGGTTCCTTAAGAGCTAATCTTCAGTTGTTTTCTTTACTGCCATCGTGTTAACGCCTCAGAATAATGTTACCGTATACTGTGTTCTTGATACATAAGCAACATCTTAAACATTTTTTCCACTATCGAAGAAGCACCAAGGATGTATTCAGAAAGGCAGCAAGAACGTAGTTATGGAGATCTGAGCGATGGGTTTCATATGGGAATTGTATTTTTTTAAAAATCGAGATCACTGGGCAGATTTTGAGTCTGTTTTTGTTTGCTTAGTTTGGCTTGGTTTGTTTGGTTTTTGTTTGTTTGTTTTCCTTCTCTATATTTGACAGTACTTCCTGGAAGATTGGCTATGGAGATGATGGGAGAGTCAACAAGGACTTAAAGGTTTCACCTTGAGAACTGAGAGGGCAGGAATGCCAGTCACGAAAAAGAGAAATTTTATGAGGGAAACTTGAATATAGCTTGATGAGAAAAAAAATCTCTTGCTTTTCTTTCATTTGTCCTTTTCCTCTGCAACTTTTTTTTAAAGCAGGAACTCATTTATGTGTCTCATCTGCATTTGAACACCCCATGTAGCCAAAGGTAACCTTGGTCATCTTCACTCCATTCTCTGAGTGTTTGAATTAGTGGCATGGATCACCACTCATTAGTTCTGCTATGCTGGGTATCAAAGCCAGGGCTTTGTGCAAGTCAGACAAGTCTACTAAGTGTACTACATGCCCTACCCTGTTCATTTTATTGAGAAAATGAAAAATAATATTTTTCCTTTCTTGTCTCTTCTATTATATTCTAGGTTTGGAGTCAGAAAAAATCATTTCAAAATACATATTTCTGCATCATGTAGTTGTTTTGAGAACTTGTGCCTTGTATTTAAGAAGCTATTTCATTTGGAATGAATTTGAATATGTAGCTACGAGCTATCATCTAAATCTTTGAAACCATTTTAACAAATTTACCTTAACCACTATAGTTCATTTGTACGATAACCCGTCTTTCCCCATATTTAAGATATTTTCATCTTTTCCTATACCAACTACATATCTGTGCTTCAATGTCTCCAAAAATATTTGCTCTGTTAATGGAATTATCCTTTGCAAACTACCTCATCCCTTTACTCATTCAGTGAGATTTCCCCCTCGTTTCCCCCTTTTCAGGGTTGTTTTGGTTATTTTTAACCCTTTACTCTCCCTCCTCCATGTCTTTAGGATTTTAATTTTATTTTTTATGTCCAAACTAAATTATCTTCATTTGAATTTAAATAATGTAGTATTTTCTTAACTTTCCTTTTCCTCTCTCGTGTTTTCTCTTTGGACCAGTTTTAAGACCTATCTGTATAGCATCCATCTCTTCTTGTCTTATTATTGTATTTAGGTGCTTAAATACACTCCTTTTTAACCCAAGGAATCTTTTGTTCCCCATTCTAGACACATTAAAGTCAATGACTTTAGCTCAGTGACTTCAGCTATATAATCCCATTCCTGCTGCCTAGAATTCACATTACACTATATTATAATTTCTATTTTTGTTTCATTATCCTTCACTTATTTGTACCTTTAGGCTTACTCCCATCTGATTCCTTCCCCCTCGAACATCTCCAATCACTGAAGAAGTGAAAGTCCTGTTTCCTGTTTGCTGAGTAAACGAGTAAGTATGTTGAGACTCTTATTTTTGGTTTCTATCAGACTTCCCTTTTCTAATGAATATATCTTGGTATTCAAAAGAAGATTTTGTGGAATTTTTTACAATTATAGAAAGTAGAGGGTGATTTCGAACTTTTGCATTTAGTGTGAATGATATCTCTCTCATAAATCTCAGTCATTTGAATACAGAGTTTGTTGGCCATTTGGGTTGGATTAAGAGGTATGGCCTTGTTGGAAGAGGTATATCACTAGGAGCAGACTTGAAGTTTCCCATACCTCCCACCACCCTCGGTACACTTCCTGCTGCCTGTCTGTGGATCAGGATGAGCCTCTGCTGCTCGTGCAGTGTCAGGCATGCTGTAATGTTCACTGCTGTGATGGTGATAGATCTCTATTCCTCCTTAACTGTAAACACCAATTAGACACTCCCTTCTATTAGTTGCCTTGGCTGTGGTAATATTTTATCACAGTATAATTCCTAATGTGTCTACTAACTAACAAGATGCCAACATATACCTCCAAATACTAATAAACACAGGAAAGCAAAATTGGTTGTATTTTTGGTGGGAGGGGCATTAAGGAGACTCCATCCCTACTGTGTACCAGATCACTGAACCAGTCTCACGTTCCTCAATAGCTGTGTTACACTATGACTTTCTATGCAATCTGTAATCAGCTGAAAACCCAGGAGTTCTTCACTAAGAGCTCCCTCTCTATGCCCACTCATGCTCATTTAGACACTATTCAGATGCAAAACTTTATCCATATATTCTTAAACTCATCTTCTTTATTCATACTATACCACAGTGAACACTGTCAATCATGAACTAATCATTTCATATAGTATCTCCTCCATAAGCCTGCAAATTTGCTAAGCGGGCTTTCTCTTTGACTCATCAGCTCCATCAGCAATGGCTGCCCAGGAGCTCTGTTACACTCTTCTGGAGACCTTGAGGTCTGATTTATCATTAATCCAAGCTATATCACTCAAAATACTATGAGTTTTCCAATGGGTTCTACTCAAATATTTCCTGAAGTCCATGATATCCTCTTTATCTCTTATGCCAACTAGGCTTATGCTGACTTGACACACAAACTAGTAATCTGAAAGGACGAAACTTCAATTGCGCCTACATCAAATTTTACTGTATAGCATTTTCTTAATTAGTGATTGATGGGGAAGGTCCCAACTCATTGTGAGTGGTTCTATCCCTGCGCTGGTGGTCCTGGGCTTTAAAGAAAGCAGGCTGAGCCAGCCATGAGGAGCAAACCAGTAGGCAGCACCCTTCCATTGGCTCTGTATCAGCTCCTGCCTCCACGTTCCTGACCATTTGAGTTCCTTTCCTGACTTCCTTCCATGATGAACAGCAATATGGAAGTGTAAGCCAAATAAACTCTTCCTCAACATGCTTTTTGGTCACGATGTTTTGTCATAGCAATAGAAACCCCAACTAAGACATCTCTCTTCTTAGCATCTCACTGAAATCATTTGACTCTTGTCTTAATGGTAAATAGGAGCAGGAAATCCTAGGTCTGAGTGATATAGTGGATCCATGTTGTTACTAAAAAGTGTCATGACAAACAGCTTTGTTGTTATGTCTATATGAATTCCTCTTTTACATTCTCCCAACTATGGCAGCCTCACCTGTACAAGGTCTTTAATCTCAATAATAAAATGATTACAATAGCCTCAGGTCCTGAAGCCCACATCATCCAGAACGAAACATGCAGTGATGCCCAGTTCCTTGAGAAAGTCTTGTATGCACCACAGTGCCAAGGAAAGCCAAAGATGCTTGTTTGGAACAATGCCACTTTAATTAAACAGTTCCTATGCACATAGGACTGTGAGTGGTGACAGAGTCTATCTCTCTCAAAGCTCCTGGTAGTAGAGGAAATGCCATCTGTACTAAAGCAGACTTTAGCCTAAGAAAATAGATGTACAAATTATCTGTGGTCAGCTGAGACAGTTACAGGTTCTCTGGCTTAGGTAATTCATCAAGGTAGTATTCATAGTTATACAAGGTGGAAATTACAGTCTGCAAAGATTTTATTTTTTTAATATGGAATGAGAGATAAAACAGTCCAAAGGAAGGAATGATTCCAGGGTCATTTTCACATTTTATGGGTCAGTGTCTTGCAATTCTTTTTGTCTAGCCTTCTTGATGCAGTCAAACTTTTATAGTTTGTTGGAGAAAATGTATTGGAAAATGGTGGATCTGTGACCATGTTTTCTTTTCTTTTACCGTCAAAGCCCTCAGGGGCTGCATGTTTGTCTGAGCAAGCTGTCAGCCAATTAGAGTTTACTGCTGAGGAAGAAGCTGTGAAAGTTAATCCTGCTCCTTCAAGGCATAGTTAGAACGGAAATATGAATCTTAAGTAGTACACGTTATTTCATCAACTGAGAACCAAGAGAGACTGGCTAGGCAGGGAGAGGCAAGGACACTTTTAATGGGCTCATTTAAGGAAGAAACCACCACATACCCAGAAGAAGTCATTCCTTCCCTTGGCCTGCGATGAAGGAAAACAGAGAGTATTAATGAGTCGATCCTGACATTTAAAACACCCTTCTTCAGTATGGTTCTACTGATAAGAATTGCTACAATTTAAAAATCAGTGCACCAGAAACCAGGAGCCTTCTATCCATATCCAGTTCTGATGACAATTCCCTTCCCTTGCCGGGTTTTCTGAACCTTCCTGTGTAGCAGAGATAATAATAGCTACAGTAGAATCTTTAAAGTTATGAGGATGTATCTGTTGAGAATTAAAATCTTTGGGAGCATAATAAGGCATCTTGCTCTACTCCATGTCATTCACTCTCGGCCCTGGTCTTTAAGATGAGAAAGCCAACACAGATCATTGGGTTGGTGGTGTTGTAAGTGGACCTTACTGTTTAATAAATCCTCCTATGGCTATCCTTGGTTAGAAGACCTGAGCAAAATTACTTTCAATTAATAAACAAACAAGGACTTGTAAAAATCCTGACATATTTCTAGTTGCTTCTAATGAAGTTGGGCTTATGTGTTAGTCTCCAGAGAACTGTTAAGTACTACATGAGAGCCCTGAACCTAGGAATGCTTAGCTTAGGACCACATGAGCCCAGCAAGGCACAGATGGGAGCTAGATGGAAAGCCAGAAATTAGGAGAAACAATAAAATTTGTGTGATCTGATAAAACACTTGTAGCTTGTATCTTTGAAATTATGATGGCATGTTCATATGTGGTTACACGTTTACAACTACAAGATGATTCTACTCACTACCATCTTGTAGATTTTATGATGAAGTTGGGACCAGAAAAAAACAGTAATATAATCCATGACTTAAAAATATATACAGACATTTTACACCCTAATTTAATTTATTGGGCTTACCAATTTAATTTAATACTCAAATGTAAAATCATAAATCAAGGGATAACTATACTGAAAAATAGAAATACATAAATAAGACTGGTTCACAGAAACTGGAAATATAGTTTCTGACAGTAACACATACTAAAAAAAGCTAAATCATCACCCTCTCTCTTCTAACAGGTGCCCCGTGTCTCTGGGAGCTGATCTCATGGTTGTATCCTGAAATTCTTTCTTCTTATATCAGATAATGGGAAGGCGACATAATATTAAATAATAGGAAGAACCTACAGCTCTGTACTATCTCCTGCTCCCAGCCAATCTGGTTGGGGAATGCCAGTGGTCCCCAGAGGCCAGTAACTTCTATACAGCACAATGCTGGGCCACTTTTCCTAAACTGCCATTCACTGTCATGTTACAAACATCCCCTTTTAGAGCCTATTCCAACCATCCATCCCCATCACAACTGAGCATGCACCATCAGACTTCACCAGAAGCCTAAATTGATAAGTTAGCCATTTGGAGACTTTGAACAAAAACTTAATTTCTTTACTAATGAATTTTCTCACCTCTAAAACAATGAAATAGTACCTGTCTATTCTACTTTATAGACCCGTGAGAAGGTTTGATGAATAGATGTTGTTAACTTTTATTCCTTACTCAACCCTTTGTACTTCTAGAAGGTGAGAAGATATTGTAATAATTGTGTGAAAACATTGTCTGGCCCTGTTTCAGATAACATGTTGTCTTTTAGAACAGACTTGCCACAGTGTATCTTGTAGTGGTCAAAAGTCAAGCAATATTCTAACATCAGTACCTAATCTAAGAGCAGTACTACTGTACACTGTGTACCTACTGTGAATACAGGAGGAGAACATGCACGGAGAAGCCAGGTCTGAGCAGCAAGTAACAAAGGTTTCTGAAGCCTCACACCTTTTCTTTGTAAATAACAGACAAAGCCCATCCTTCATGGAATCTCAGAATACCTGAACAAGATAAGGAAAGCCCATTTATTCAAGTCAACAATGTAGGTGATAAGGCCTGTCTGGAACCTGGTACCTGCAAGTTCATTTGGAATAATAATGAATCTATGTGTATACATTCAGGAAATACTTGTTGGATTTTTCTATAACCTTGGTCTGGGTACTTTACTACGGGATATTCATTCACTACAAAAACTATAACTTGAAGACTAACAGGCTATTTTTCTCACTAGTTAACCTGCTTTACTTTTTGTGTTTTGAATCAATGTAAATCAGTAGGAGGGAGACTTCATGCATTTTCCTGGCAATAGAGAGAGCATTTATTTTTTTTCAACTTTTATTAGATATTTTCTTCATTTACATTTCAAGTGTTATCCAGAAAGTTCCCTATACCCTCCCCCTTCCCGGCCCTGCTCCCCTACCCATCCGCTCCCACCCCTTGGCCCCGGCGTTCCCTTGTATTGGGGCATATAAAGTCTGCATAACCAAGGGGCCTCTCTTCCCACTGATGGCCAACTATGCCATCCTCTTCTATATATGCAGCTAGAGACACGAGCCCAGGGGGTACTAGTTAGTTCATGGTTATTCTTCCACCTATAGGGTTGAAGACCCCTTCAGCTCCTTGGGTACTTTCTCTAGCTACTTCTTCCTTGGGAACCCTGTGTTCCATCTAATAGCTGACCGTGAGCTTCCACCTCCATGTTTGCCAGGCATTGGTATATTTTCCCCNTGAAACCCAGTATTGTTGCAAGGACATTTTGGGTCGGATGGACGGTAAGAACTGACGCAGCTTCACCAGGATTCTTCCAAGTGTCTTCCGTCATTTGCTTTTATGTTTTATTAAGTGATGTGTGAAAAGCTATGAATAAAGTGATATTATTTATGGCAAATATGTTGTGTGTGGTCAATAAACTGGATCAGAGTTTCTCAGGCAATGCCCCAGATTCAGTGAAATTCAATGATTTATTGAGATCTTCAAATACAAACTAGAAATAGTATATAAAAAGGCTGTGGTCAAAAGCCTTATTAATCATAGAAGTGTTGACTTGCTGCAGGAATTAAATAAATTTAACTTTTATAGGGTGTCTCCCACAGCAATATCCTTCAAGGATAAAACATATTCCATGTTGTTTTAGCTCAGCCTAAGCTAGCAAATGTGGTATAGATCAGGCCAAGCTCAAACTCTGCCTAAAACTAGCAACAGAGTGCATATCTAAGTAACAGATATTTAATATTAGCATGGCAATCAGTCGGGAGTACCCATTTCTGAACCTCCATTTGCAGAGCCATAAGCCTTGAACCTCCTTCTTGCAGAACCTGAGAGTCTGACATTTCTGTGATCAAACTGTAGATGAGATTTCTGAATCACATCATCATAAAGATAAGAAAATGGGAAGTTTAAGATTTTCAACCATGAATACATAGACTATAAATTATACATTATCCTCCTATTCTCCATCAGAGAAATGTGTTTGATTTTCTTCTAGCTCTCTCAGTTCTGTCTCATCAATGATAATGAAGAAATGTGGTAAAAATTATAAAATATGCATTTCAGCCTTTTGGAAAAACTGTCTACAGAAAACCAAACTAACTAGACCCCTAGTTCTTAGCACATTCAATCATAGAAATTGATACAACAAAGATTATTATTTGCTTTGTATCCCATCCTTCCTAACTGACAGGTATGAGGGATGATTGGGAAAAAGAAAACAGAACCTCAGTGCTTTTGGCAAAACTTGGCAAAGCCTTCTAAGTATAGTCCCAAGAGTGTCTTCCCCCTCAAGACAGGGAAATAGGTTTTGCCTTGTGGACCACATGAGGTTGTAATAAACTCCAAAGAAATGCTCTTATCGGTAATAGTACTTTGAATACTACAGAGGTTATACAAATGTTTCTTTCTATTTCTTCCAACGTTTATGTTGACAGCTGCAGTGCAGGTCACAGCAGGCACTGGGACAAAGATGGACTGAATTGAAAGCTTATAGGAAGAAAGACCTCATGTTCACACAGTCCACACATTCGGGTTCATATCTCTTCAAGAAGAGCACAAAATAGTCACATTGTAGGATCTCTAGGACACTGCCAAACATGGTGCTGAATCCTCCTCAGTTGGACTAGATTTAGAATCACCCCAGGGACATTTCTGTTAGTGTCCCTGAGACCAGTTCCAGAAAGAGTTCTCTGAGAAGGGAAGGAATGTCCTGATGTGGGAGGCATTGTGCCATGTGTGGG
Source organism: Mus minutoides (assembly GCA_902729485.2). Classification (NCBI taxonomy): domain Eukaryota; kingdom Metazoa; phylum Chordata; class Mammalia; order Rodentia; family Muridae; genus Mus; species Mus minutoides. The sequence goes on along the minus strand of LR749606.1, from coordinate 1,590,580 downwards.
GTCCTGAGACAGGAAGCTGAACACCAACACCCATGCCCTTCTGCTTCCTGATTGCGAATGAAGTGTGAGCAGGAGCCTCGTCTCTCTGAAGTTAAAATTCCCCCACCATGATAGAATGTATTTGCTCAAACAGTAAGCCAAAATAAACCTGTCTTCTGTTCAGGCACCTGTCAAGCAACAAAGAGTGACTCACACACTGGCAGCAGGCATAAGGAGGTAGCATTGGTCGACTTACCTCTACGCTGCCTCTGCCTTAGAGATTAATATCCTCTCTTTTTCAGAGGGTCCCAGAGGTCTAAGCTAACATCTAGACTCTAAAGGTATTATTGTAAGACTGAGATGACTTTTAGAAAGTCTTCTCAGTACAAGATGGCGAAGCTGAGCTTGGGAACCTTGGGAATCTGAGCTCAAACTCAATTGGCAGTGAAGGGTGTGGGACCTGAGACATGGTCACTTTCAGCTATCCCTCTCTAAGAGCAGACAAGTGATGGCCGAGGTCTAGGGTGTCAATAGAACATTGCGTTTTCTTTAGTCATACTGTTAAGATCTGGCCTGAACTGCTAGCATTCCTTTGTCAGGAGTCATCCAGTCAAGGGACACAGTGTGGCACAGACAGAGGATAACGAAGCAAGTGGAGATCCTACTCTTGTAGAATATGAGGGAAATATATTGTTGGGGAAATTTGAAATATACAATATATTAGAGTTGAAGAGTCAGAGAATAATGGTATAGAGAGTGGAAAGGAAATTGTTGACAGACTATGATGGTGGGGTAGGGATGCTATCTCTAAGGAGGTTGTCCTAAGCTGAGGAGGGGTTGTGCAAAATGGAGGCCCAGGGAGAGCTGTATCAAAAGGTTGCAAAGATGTCTGTGGAGCAGACAGAAAACAACAAAGGAGAAAAAGCTGGGAAGCCCTAGCTCAGAACCTTCTGACTGGAGATTTATATATGAGGATTCATATTTCCCATCAACAAATGCCAGCATTTTATGACTGTTAAAGAGTTTCAGAAGGTCTATAAGATGGTTTTTATTGTTTGTTTGTTTGTTGTTTGTTTGTTTGTTTGTTTTACCAAAACCATTTGTGAAAGAGTCTTGATTCATAGCTTTTATTCCTTTGTGAGAGAAGCAGTATTGCCTGTCTTTAGAGGCAACTGGCCCTGTTATGAGAACCAGCGCAGAGTCAGGAGACTGAAATTAACTTGACTGTTCCCCCACAGTACTCAGCATGAGGCACAGCTCACCTGGGACTGTCAGCACGATTTGAAATGATGTGGATTTGAGTGCTCACTGACTGAGTTAGAAATAGTATTGGCCTTAAAAAGCTAATTGTGATACCACAATTCCTATCCGGTATCATACAGGAAACTTGACTGTTTCCAAAGTAAGCCCCGTCTTGTTTTCAATACAGCAGGATATTTGTGGGCCAGAATGTGGTTCCATGGCAGGTGGGAAGAAGGAAATTTACATAGGAAATTTTAGAACAGCAAAAGAGGAGGTTCTGGGTATTGATTTGATATTTTTGTATGATTTAGAGGCCAAATAGAAACTAGAGGGATAAAAGTATAGTCTAATATTCACTTTACAGTCTGATAGATACCCAGTCAGCATGTAGCCATCTCTATACTGGCCGTCTATCTTTGAGGGATTATTTCCTTGAGCCTTCAGGAAACGTGTGAGTTTGTCCACTGAGACTGTTTTTACAGAAGGGATGTTGCAGCATGCTAAGATAGCATCTATTGTATTCAAGAGAATGAATACATGGATATCCAAAATATGCTAGTAAAGATTCTAAATATGTACACATATTAATGGGGAAAACAAGCAGAAAGGTTATCACATTTATGTTTTAAAATCCCCTAATGATGCTACTTTATAAGAATACATACATATATAAAAAAATCAAATAAGACAAAAAGTTAGTGTGGATGCTGAAGAGGTCTTGAATTGATAATTCACTATGAAAATCAGGGTGAGTCCAGTCTCTACTTCTAATAACAAAAAAGGATAGTGTAAAAATCTACTTCGCATTTACAGCTAGAAATTTCTTCAGAACTGAGAAACACAAGTCCCATTGACTGAAATAGTGGAAAGAAATTTGAGCGAGGCAGCAGGTAAAGGCTTGAACCTGCTCCCTGAGGGCCTGGGCACATGAGAGAGCGTCAGACACTAGCTGAACTCTGGTGGTAGGAGCTCTCTGCTAAATGGAGCAAAACCTGGTAGGAGCCATTTGGTAATGGAGTAAGAGTGCAGAAGATTGGGAGGGAGCAAGTGTTAACATTTGTTTAGTGACCTTCAATTTAGGGAGAGTAACTCACATCCACACATTAGTCATCTGGACCTGTGAATATTATGAGAAAAAAAAAAAAAGAGAGAAAGAATATCAAAACGGAGCCATGTGCAGCAGAAGGCAGCAAACAAAGAGAAGCACTGGTCCTGCCGACACCCCTCCCCAGGCGGGTCTGCTCCTGCAAAGAGAAGCCGGCAGATGTTCTCCTTCGGAATCTCCTCTCTGCTTCCCTCGGTGACCCTTTCCCTCACACTGATTTTGTTTTTAACTTTCTTTGACTACCCGTCTCGGCCTCCTGACTTTCTTGTAACTAACACCACCTCCCTGTCGGCGTGGCATCCACTTGAAGATTATTGCTTTTCACGGGCGTCTGAGAACTTCCTCTTTCCTGACCCTGACAGTCTCCACTCCGAGTTGTATATTTAGAAAAGGGAGGAAGGGCAGAGGTGTCCGTACAGAAACATCTGGCTGGTGCCCATTTCTTCACGTTCACTTGGAATCATTTTCCTTGAACTACCCGGGCTGTTAGAGTGAGTCTAATGTTGCTCTTCAATGAAAACCACCTTTATATGTGGGGGGGAAATCACATTTATATTTACATAAAGCCTTCTTATGTGGGACCTGAATGTTTATGCCCAAGTAACCAAGGAGTCATAGAGCAGGCAGAAGACAATTACCTACCCAGAGTGGAACTTGGGGCTGTAAGTCAATAGGGCTCCTTTTATAACAGCACCACACCACTCACCTAGAATGAAGGGAGGAATTTTCTTTGGGTTGAGTGTCTGTTTCCTGTTCTGATAATTAGCACCTGCTCCAAATTTGGATGTGAATGCGGCATGCGAATCCAGCATCTGGCGTCCGGAGTCAAAATGAGACTAGAGGACTCCATATGTGATCAGAAACCGGGAAACTTTCTGGCTGAGGTTTTCATTAGGCAAATGAAAGCTTTAGGGTTTCATCTTACTTCAAAGACAAGATCCTTCCAGCAGTATATCCTGTTGTGCTGGCCGTGAGGATATTATGTTAACAGCCATGAGGCCCAGAGCCGCAGAATGGAGTGGAAAGCATCGACTTCCTTGCCGTAGAATATGAATAGTTAGGCAGCCCTTGAGATTTTTATGAAATTTAAGAGATGATTAAAGTACTCTTAAAATTCTCAGAAAGTTTTCCAAACTATGTTCCCAACTTTGTGACAGGGGAGTCCTGCCTCTATTACAGGACCCAGGGAGACTGGGCTCCAGGGTTTAAGCAGAAGCACAGGTCGACTCATTTGCCACAAGCAGCGTCTCCAATACAGTCCTTCCAACCCTCACTGAACTGTGCTTGCCCTTCAAGTCACTATCGCCAGCTCCTTTCACTCAAGCAGACTGGTGCAATGGAAGAATGTCCCGGTTACCAAGTGCTCGCTAGTCCCAGGAAGCCAGACAAAACTAGAAGCCCATGATTAGAGCTTCACACATTTTCCCAAGATTCTTCCCAAGCCGTCCTTTCTCATTCTGTGCGGATTCTTGTGGATCTGGTTCCCAAGCCCTCCTCCTCTGGCGATCACTTCGACTTGGCCAGGCAAGTGTAATAGCTCACCTTCTGTAGTGTGCACCAACGTCTGAGCCTCCTTTGTTGCTCCGAGTTTCAGGGACATGTCAGTGTCAGTCACTCTCATACAGACAGATCTCTGTTCCATGGGTTACCTTTGACCTGAACCTACAATTAAGCCACTTTCTCTCTAGGGATTTTTTGTTTTGTTTGTTTTGTTTTGTTTTTTCAAAAATGTGGGTGAATGTAGCTCACCCCATGTCCAGATTTATGATTTTCTTTATCTTTCTACCGGCTTCTCAGTTATTCGCTCATCTATGTTTCTTACTCTGATCTTTTTTTTTCTGTTTTAACTCTCTAGGATGGTTCCTGCTTTCCTGCTTGAATATTGACTATGATAATGAGTATTCTTTAATCCAAACTACATACTTATGAGGAGGTATCCCTATATCACAAGGTACTAACATGGGATTGCAAAGACATGAAATATTAGAGGTGCATATACAAGGTTGTATGTGTGTGTATCACAATTAAATAATAGAAAATAGTAAATTTTGGAGGCAAACTTTATATTTCTTTTTCTTGGAATTTATGTTTATGGTTTCTTCTCATACACAAACATATAATTTGCCTATAGATACAGTTAGTTTTTTGTGGTTGGAAAAATAAATACCATAGTACAATAAGAATGTCCGTTGATAACTCCATAACTAAGTATAATATATTTAGATGATATTTGTCCTGACTCCCCAGGACGTTCTAACATTTCTCTTTTAGTTTCATGTCATCTTCTGCTAATTACTTCTCCTCTTCCTCCTCCTCCTCCTCTTTCTTCTGTTTCCCTCCTTTCTTTCTGTAAACCTCTTAGTCTAGCTAGTGCTACCTATATGTGTTCAGGTATACAATATCATCACATATTCACAAAATCACTATTCCTTCCTTCCTCGAATCTGTTTTATTGCATAGCATTATTGAACCTATATTTTCTCTCTAGCTACACTGCCTAATGGAAGGAATCCTGAATGAAAAGACATAAGTAGACCATCAGTTTTCCTCAGCTATTGGCCTCCATTTCCAAAGAGTTCCTAGAGTCTATTCAAGATCAGCCTATCATTTGTCCTAAGCCTGAACGTTGTAACCTCCTCAACTGTCACCTCTCTCTCCCTCTCCCTCCCTCTCTCCCTCCTTCTCTCTCTCCTCTCCCTCTCCCCCTCTCTCTCTCTCTCTCTCTCTCTCTCTCTCTGTCTCTCACAACTTCAGCCTCCAGGGAAGCACACAGAACACCCATCATTAAGAACGCCCTCCCTGAGCCTGCATCATTAAGAACGCCCTCCCTGAGCCTGCATCGCAGGTTCCCTCTGGTCTTTCATGTCTCTAGTCTCCAGCCTTCGCATCTCTCCTTTACTTCCTGGGCTAAACCAATTGCACATCTACCTTTATCAACCTACTTCATTCCATAGGACACCAACAGACAATGTGTTCAAAGCTTCATTCCCTAACGCCTGCTATTGGAAGGCCGCTCTGCTGCATCTCACGGGGCTGTAGCTTCTTCCCCTAGGATGCTTCTAGTTATGAGATTCATTTCCTTTATCTGTTTATCTTTGGAGACCAAGTCTCTCTATGTAGTTTAGGATAGCTTCACACTTATAAACCTTCCCCTTTAGCATTTCAACTGAACCACCATGCTTGGCTCTCCCATGGATTTAGCATCTCAGTGTTTTAAAATGTTCCAGCTTATAAATCTGGCTACTTATTGTCATGTCTCCTCACCCACCCCCCAGCTTCTTGCCTGAGGTTCATTTGGATTCCAACCTGGCCCACTCCTATTATCACTGGACATATTCTCACTGGAAAGATCTCATTTGTTCTTCAAGCTTTCAAACACTACTTAAATGTTAATATTCCCAAATGGATATTTACAGCACAGACTCTCCAGATGTTTAGCATCATTATCATAAAGCCTGCTAACCATCTCTAACACATTTCTAGAAAGCACTGACCTCATTGCTATTCCCTTCTAAAGTATCATCTTTAGAACATCTGAATCCCACGTACGTAGAAGATGAGAGTCTCCATAGTTCTCTTCCCTGATGGTTATACTTCAGCATCAACCCAATAGAATCTGCAATCACCATGTAAATAAATCTCTGAGAACATGTATGGAGGATTATCTACATTAGATTAATCAAGGTGGAATAAGTAATCCTACATGAGGGAAGTGAAATTCCACTGGCTGGAGTCACAGACTCAATAACAAGGAGAAAGATGTCTAAGCAGGAGTGTTCATCTTCCTCTGCTTCTTTACTGAGGACACAACATGACCCAGCTGCCTCAAGCTCCTGACTTCATCTCTTCTCACTATGATGCAAAATAAGTAGAATATTCTCCCGACTCTCAGATCTATCTAGTCTGGCCTGTTCCATATCCCTCATCTGGTCCCCTTTCTCTATCCATGCTGTGCTCTGGTTCCACTCCAGCAATTCCTATAGAGATTTGACTCCTATGCTGGGTCATGTTTTAAGCTTCTTTTGCTCCTTTTCTCTCTTTCTACTTCATCCTCTTTCTCTCTCCATCTTGTCTTATAATTACCATGAACTCTTTTAGGCTCATGCTTCCTATCACCAAAGTCCTTGCATGATTATATTATCTCTCTAAACTATTGTTAGTTCACTAATTAATACCCAGTTAACTCTTGGTTATATTTTTGATTGCTCTGTAATTTGATTTCTTCCACAACCCTTCCTCACGTTATCACTGTTCCTCCAATACCCACCAATAGTATTCGCCTTGTTCTGATCGTGTGCACATTGTGGTGTTGTTCTTTGAGCTAGTGAATGCAAGTCGTTCTCCATCCAATACATCAATTCTTATTTAGTTTTCACAGTAAAGAAGGAGCACACAGAAAACACTTGGAGGAAGAGCTGCTACTGTGGAGTCTCATGAATCTTGGTGAACATGTCTTAGAAGATGAGAACTTTGCAACTCTTGTCTGCTTGTTTTTTGTCTTGAGGATCATCTGATGTGTTGTATCTAAAAGGACTCAGAAGACTACGACATTGGCAGAATGAGCAAGGTGCTCATTGAGCAAGTGTAAAGACCAGAGTTCAAAACCCAGAACCCACAAATAATCCTTTTGTGGTAATATGCATGTGTAATCCCAGTGTAATGATGAAATTATGGGATGTGGAGACAGAACAATAGCCAAGGGCAAGCTAAACTAGTTTGTACAGCTGTAAACAACAAAGAATTCCTATTTGAGATAGGATAGAATATAAGGGCAGAAGTCATCCCCTAATCTCCACATGCACACCATGCCACAGAACACACATATGCCTGTGTATACCAGAGATAGATAGATGATAGATAGATAGATAGATAGATAGATAGATAGATAGATAGATAGATAGATGTAAAAAAAGAACAATAGAAAAAGCCTGCATAGTTGTTATTTTTTCTACCTCTAAAGTGAGGATTTATTTTTCTATGATACACCGATCTTGGCATAAGATCCTTTCTGTTATATCTAATTTCTGTGAGGATGATGCTTCTTCTCTGTCGCCCACAGATTCTTCAATGTCTTTTCAAACATATCTTCCTTTCTTGTTAGCTGTGTGGCACCAGAAGAGGAGCAAGTGTGCACAAATGACTAGAAATGAAATGTGAATAGGTATTCTGGTGCACATAGAAGGTTAGGTTGTGATTTTAGTTTCTAAACTAAGGAAATTTCATCTACAGAGTTTCCTAGATAAATATACAAATCAAAGTCGTAAAGCAGACTATAAAGAAAGCTGTACTTTTAATATGCTAGCTGTTTAAAACTGTGTGTTTTCTTATCACCTGTCTATTTGGTAAAAGACAGAAAGAAGGAAAGAAAGAAGGAAAGAAAGAAGGACAGGAAGAAAGAAAGAAAGGAAGGAAGAAAGAAAGAAAGAAAGAAAGAAAGAAAGAAAGAAAGAAAGAAAGAAAGAAAGAGCAACATTATAAACATAAGCCAGCACCTGGCACTATCAGAGAACTTAGAGCTGCCAATTCTAAGTGACAATAGACTGTCACATTTGTGATTTTATATAAACTTCAGACAGTTGACTAATCTAAGTATAGAACTGCTAAAAAATAAATAAAAAGAAAAGTCATTTTCAAAAGAAAACTATTGGCATAAACAGAAATATTCTTAACCAAAGTAAAAGTGCAGGTGATTCTGGGGTGAATAGTTACCACCAGGGCTGGTACTGTTCTTGCCATGGGCATTTTTCTGTTTTGTTTTCTTTCTTTTTTTTCAATTTTTTTTTCAAAAAATATTTTTTAATATAGAATATAGTTTATTCAGGGAGGGGGAGTTATGAGAGTAGGAGAGGCAGAAAAAGGCAAAGAGAGGGAGAGAGTAGAGAAGTAGAGGCCAGCCATGGCCACATGGAGGGGGGGGGGGAAGAGCCCAAGGGGGCGGGCGAGAGACAAGCAAGCTGGAAGTGGGTAAGAGAGCTGCAGTTTTCATTTGAAAGAATTTTGTCACATATTAGCAGCTGTTATTTCCTCTTTCTTTGTAGGTGGAGATCCGTTTTTCCTCTATACTACCAATATCTCTTGTAAATGATAGTTATAAAGAAGTTTCCAACATGATGCGATCTGAGTATGAATTGTTTTATCATATGACCGCCCACCTTTCCCCAGAGTGATGCTATTTTAAAGCCTCTGTAACTGCTCTTCCATTATATGGAATTTTTTTTATATTTTTGCGTGTCTTTGATGCACATAATAAATAAAATGACATAATACTGGTGTTCTATGATATACACTTATATAAGTAGATACCTTTATACATGTATTTCTGTATATTTATACACACATATATATGAAACAACTTCACAGCTGTTTAAATAATGAGATGGGTTATCAGATTTTCTTGGTGTTACATGAAAGTGTTTCTAAAAGTCAACCTTAGGAATGAGTACCAGCCCAAAGGAGACCCTGGAGAAAAGGCAGTTATATTGTTGGGGCAGGAGGCTGCATAGGAGAAAAAAGGTTCCTGGCCCCTCCCTCTCCTCCTGGAGACACGGATGAAGGAGACCAGTCTGTGATCCACAGGGACAGACACTGAGTCACATTCTTTAGTGATTAAAAGACAAAGAGTACAAAAAAGGACTAAGGTATGGTCTGAGAATCAAGACAGATTATAAAAGAATGCAGAGAATAGGAGACTCTGCTAGCAAAGACGATGGATTTTTTTTTCTCCTCTTCTCTTGAAAAGGAGCCATAGAAAAACCAGAATAGAAATGCTTTTATCTAAAAAGAAAGAAATGAATACAGGTAATTTCTGGGTCATCAGAATAACTCAGCAGCCAAACCCACCCAGAGAAACTCAGAGCTAATGACCTTGAGGGTCTCCTTTTAATCCACAGAAGATGGAAAGGCCTTCAGCTGGACTGGAGATAAACAGAGATCCCGTATTCTTTTCAAAAGCATCCCTAACTTGATAGTGGTCCTGGGAACTCTGAGGATGGTCCAGTTTCCCTTTGGGTCCTTGGGAGCCTCTTTAGGATTGTAATGTGTTTTTGGAGTTCTGAACACGCAGGAGAAAGTTAGCCAAGCTTCTAGGGCCTGTGCTTCCTCACCTGTAATACAAATTAGAAAGCCTCTTGCTTTCCCTGAAGATCTCAAAGGCTTTTCCAGCTGTTTTAACATATCGGAAACATCCTTTATAAATCCCAAAGGCCTCTGTTTTAAATAGAAGTTCTGACCTCAGATTCCTTTCTGTCAGTATCAAACTCAACACTCTTATGAACAACTCCAAAAAAAATCTCCTCGGTAGGCCAAAAAACATGTGTCCAAGAGGTTAAATGGCAAACCGGGTGTGAATTATTTAGCTGTTTTATAAACAAACACTGGCTAGGATTGAACTCTGTACAGATTCCGAGGAGGCTTAAGTCTGATTTCCTGAGCCTTCTTAATGCTCTCTCTAGGACCCCCAGGGCTGAATACTACAAAGGAATGGGGCTAAGCTCCTCCCTTCCCCCTCCCAAGAGCCCTGACAGGAGGCCCGGCTCTTTGTCTGTTTTTGACTGACTTTGAGTGACACTGGAATGCCGCGACTTGCCCAGCCTGAAGGGGCAGTGCCACAAAGGCTAAAGGACAATAAAGATTTTTTTTTTGAAAGACGAAAATGGCCTGGAAAGAAAATAACCAAGATCTCCTCCAATGTTGGAGAGTGTTCTGAGTGACAGCTAGCAAGAAGCTACGCCATCAATCCCCAAGGCTCTATGCACCTGCATACTCTTTCCAGCCACTGGGCTCAGCCAAGCCCATTGTTGTGCAAAGCAGTGCTCAAACCCAGGCCCTCTCTATAAAGTTGTGTCTTCCTAAGGCCAGGTCAAGGGAGAAATCCAGGCTCTGCACCCAGGAAGCATTAAGGACACTCAAGGGTTCAGAGCAAGCTATTTGCTGCTTGTGTGCAGTAGCTCTTCAGCGGGCTTGGCTGTGATCTTCGCTCCTCTCCTACTCTGCCTTGGCCATCTGCCTGGTCTCCTGCTGTTCTCATCTGGAGGAGTCACACAGCTCAGCAAGGAGCTATTCTTCCTTCATGCGCCCATCACAGCACTTCAAGAGAAAGAATACCAAGGTTCTTGCCTGAAAAGCAAAAGGAAGTCTTTGTCACTGTGCCAAATTCATTCCAGTAAGGGCTTCTGACTTTTACAAAAGGGAATCCTCCCCACCCTAATGAGAAATGAAAGATATAAACACACCACATCCTCCCGTGGGCAGTGCCAGTCTTTCCAGTACCTTGAAAAATCACACATACTCTCTCTCTCACACACACACACACACACACACACACACACACACACACACACACACTAGATCTGGCCCCGATGGTTGCTGATTGGTTTTTCAGATACCAATTTGGAGCTAGTTCACTGTTTAGTAATTCATGGTGACTCTTTGTTAGATGTTACTTAGGGATATCCTCCTGCCAAGATGAAAATATTCAACCGTGCAGGACTCTGTGTGACTGTTATTACTCATTCTGGAATTACTGTTTTATTTGATAATTATGTAACAGGATAAGATATATGAAGACAGTGGTCCTGATGTGTAAACAGGTAGATCCTTCTGGTAATTATATCTGTTTATCAGAGACCTGCTGTTTTATTGATATTTATTCTTTGTAATTGGGTGAATATTTCTAGCTTGTGTTGAGAAACAAGCATCAAAATTCCAATCACCTGTGACACCACATTGGTGTGGAATGCAGCTATTGTTAATTAACTTTCAGGCCCTCAAATAAAAAATATTTTCGTGATATATATGTTCTGTCACCTACAACCTAGGCCGCAAGAACTGGAGAGTCCATTACGTGCTGGCCTATTCTCAGCCAGTGTCCTATCAATTATACCTTTATGTATTATTATATATCAAGATAGGCTTCCAAGCAACTATCAGAGGAGAAAAATGAAGGTTTTGATGAAGTACAGATTCTTAAAGTCTATGCAAAGAAAAGCCTGTGATGATCTGCTTCTGGAGCCCACATTTTAATCTATTCTGTAAGTCTGTGGAGGTGAGACTTCACGAATTAATGGAATAAATATGTTTTACTCCTTTGGGAAATAAAGAAAGATAGCTACTGCCAAGTTTGGAGTCAATGCTCAGTAAATACTGGTTGATTGGCTAAGTATTGACTAAAGAAGCAATGGCTAAGCTTAGTTTATAACAGTGACTCATCCTCCATTTAAGTCATTTATTAAATAATTTAAAATTTAGATAAAATATGGCAACGTTTTGTGACTTTGGTCATTTTCTCGTTAGAAATTATCTTTATAGCTTTAGATTTTATGGTTAAAAAATAAGACATCATTTCCACCTGGGAACAAAAAAGACTTCTCTTATACTTTACTTTAGCCAGTAATGTGGTTGAATTGGCCATTAGTTCTTAGCACACCTACATCAAGAAATGCTTCAAAAAAAAGAAAGAATTGTACCTTAAAAGTCTGTAGAATTTTCCTTTCTATGAAGTTGGGATCAAAAGCACAAACCATCAAAAGTTATAAATGCAAGCAAAACAAATGTTTAAATGAAGATTTTTTCTATATATTTCTATTTTGTTCCTGTCTGTCCCCAATGCTAGGCCAAACCTACTGTGATACAATACTCATAATTACAGCCAGCCTACTTCATAAAGCTATTACCAAGTCTATAGTATACCAGAATTTGTCATCCACATACCAAAGGCATTTTTAGTCATTCCTTTCAAAAAGTAACTATTCTTTAAAATATATAATATATATACATATATATATTAGATAGTTTCTTTATTTAGATTTCGAACGTTATCCCCTTTATAATCATTCCCTTCAAAAAGTAACTATTCTTTTTTTTTTTTAAATTAGATATTTTCTTTATTTAGATTTCAAACATTATCCCCTTTCCTGGTTTCCCTTCTGAAAACCCCCTATCCCATCACTTTTCCTCCTGCTTCTGTGAGAGTGTTCTCCCACTCACCTACCCACCCACTCCCACCTCCCAGTCATGGCCGAAACCAAAGCTACTTGGCATTATCAGAATCCAAAGTAACTACACCTAAGCAGAGATATTTATTACAGTCGTATCTATACAGCACCATTCTTTTTTTTCCAATTTTTATTAGATATTTTCTTCATTAACATTTCAAATGCTATCCCGAAATCTCCCTATACTCTGCCCCATCCCCCGCCCTGCTTCCCTACCCACCCACTCCCACATCTTGGCCCTGGCATTCCCCTGTACTGGGGCATATAAAGTTTGCATGACCAAGGGGCCTCTCTTCCCAATGATGGCCCACTAGGCCATCTTCTGCTACATATGCAGCTAGAGACACAAGCTCTGGGGGTACTGGTTAGTTTATATTGTTCTTCAACCTATATAGGGTTGGAGACCATTCAGCTCCTTGGGTACTTTCTCTAGCTCCTCCATTAGGAACGCTGTGTTCCATCTAATAACTGACTGTGAGCATCCACTTCTGTGTTTGCCAGGCACTGGCATAGCCTCACAGGAGACAACTATATCAGGGCCCTTTCAGCAATATCTTGCTGGCCTATACAATAGTGTCTGCATTTGGTGGCTGATTATGGGATGGATCCCCGGCTGCAGCAGTCACTGGTTGGACCATCCTTTTGTCTCAGCTCCACACGTGATCTCTGTAACTCCTTCAATGTGTGCTTTGTTCCTAGTTCTAAGAAGTAGCGAAGTGTCCACACTTTGGTCTTCATTCTTCTTGAGTTTCATATATCTTGCAAATTGTATCTTGGGTAATCTAAGTTTCTGGACTAGTATCCATTTATCAATGAGTACATGTTATGTGAGTTCTTTTGTGATTGGGTTACCTCACTCAGGATGATACCTTCCAGATCCATCCATTTGCCTAGGAATTTCATAAATTCATTGTTTTTAATAGCTGAGTAGTACTCCATTGTGTAAATGTACCACATTTTCTGTATCCATTCCTCTGTTGAGGGACATCTGGGTTCTTTCTGGCTTCTGGCTATTATAAATAAGGTTGCTATAAACATAGTGGAGCATGTGTCCTTATTACCATTTGGAGCATCTTCTGGATATATGCCCAGGAGAGGTATTGCAGAATCCTCTGGTAGTACTATGTCCAATTTTCTGTGGAACCACTAGACTGATTTCTAGAGTGGTTGTACATGCTTGCAATCCCACCAACAATGGAGGAGTGTTCCTCTTTCTCCACATCCATGCCAGCATCTTCTGTCACCTGAATTTTTTATCTTAGCCATTCTGACTAGTGTGAGGTGGAATCTCAGGGTTGTTTTGATTTGCATTTCCCTGATGATTAAGGATGTTGAACATTTTTTCAGGTGCTTCTCAGCCTTTTGGCATTCTTCAGTTGAGAATTATTTGTTTAGCTCTGTGCCCCATTTTTTAATGGGGTTATTTGATTTTCTAGTGTCCACCTTCTTGAGTTCTTTATATATATTGGATATTAGTCCCCTATATGATTTAAGATTAGTAAAGATCCTTTCCCAATCTGTTGGTGGCCTTTTTGTCTTATTGACAGTATCTTTTGCCTTACAGAAGCTTTGCAACTTTATGAGGTCCCATTTGTCAATTCTTGATCTTACAGCACAAGCCTTTGCTGTTCTATTCAGGAATTTTCCCCAGTGCCCATATCTTGGAGGCTTTTCCCCACTTTCTTCTCTGTAAGTTTCAGTGTCTCTGGTTTTTTATGTATAGTTCTTTGAACCACTTAGACGTGACCTTAGTACAAGGAGATAAGAATGGATCAATTTCCATTCTTCTACACTATAACCACCAGTTGTGCCAACACCATTTGTTGAAAATGCTGTCTTTTTTCCACTGGATGGTTTTAGCTCCCTTGTCAAAGATCAGGTGACAATAGGTGTGTGGATTCATTTCTGGGTCTTCAATCCTATTCCATTGATCTACCTGTCTGTCACTGTACCAGTACCATGCAGTTTTTATCACAATTGCTCTGTAGTACAGCTTGAGGTCAGGCATGGTGATTCCTCCAGGGGTTCTTTTATTGTTGAGAAGAGCATCATTCTTATACTCACAATCTATTTGGTGCTTATAAAGCCATCATGGTGTGAGAAAAACAAGACAACTATATTTTAGTTTCAATTTTGCCCCATCTATGTAAATATTCTTCATAAATCCATTCATCATTTGTCCATAATTTTTTGTACAATATTTCTGAGGTGGACAAAGGTCCCCTTCAATCCAAATATCATCCACATGCTGAAATCTTATTGTGTTGTTACTATGGCAATGTTGCATGTACGTTAGTTGATGTAAGTTTCAGATGAGTAAGCTAAGATGTAGAGAGGACATCTCTACAAGTAGTACATATGAAGTTTTTGACTTGAAAGGGTCAGCTCCTATATTCTACCCAAACTATCAGAGATTGAAGACATTTCATTCAGTGAAATTATTAAAGATAGGGAGTTTCAAACATTGCATTCCTTAGGATGAGATTTTGAGATGGGGCTTAACCCCAAGAGACCATCTGAGCCTGCCTTTAGAATTGAGAGGAAAGAATCAGAGTTAGACAGTGAGATCATGAGCTACAATAAAGTCTCAACACCTAGTCTATCCTGTCTACAGGAAAATTTAAAGATATAGGCAAGATTTGGAGTTATGCTGATTTCAAATGTCTCTTTCTCTTTTAATCTATATTTGGATTGAAGAAAGCCTAGGGAGTGACAACTTGGGCAATTCGGATCATCAGAGTCCTGCTTTAGGCTGTTACCTGGGCCTTTCAACTGGAAGCTCTCTCTTTATTTGTACGGGAACTCACTATAGTCCCCAAGATGAATATTGGTTTGGAAATAAAGAAGTATTTCTATTGAATGTAAAGCAGAATAGCCAACTATTCTCAACAGGCAGTTTGTGGGCAGGTTGTTCCTAAGAAGGTCAGGAATTGAACTTTTAGTTACATAGTATGAGAAGCTGGTTCTTCAAGATCACTTTCATTTCATTCATTAAGTGGCTAATCATCTAAGTATCATCTTCAGGACAGAAAGCACCTCAGGAGCTACATCCATAAACGGACAAGTATTTCACAGTCCTTTGTGCACTTAGCTACTTATTTGTAAGTGTGAGTCCATAGAATCACCATTAGTTTTGGAATCAGAAATGGTTCAAAGTCCCAGTTATGGCCCCCAAAGTACATACTGTGTTTGTGTGTGTGTGTGTGTGTGTGTGTGTGTGTGTGTGTGTGTGTGCATGTGTGTGTGTGTGTATGTGTGTGTGCATTCCCATAGACATAGACATGTCCACATTACACAAATTTTATAAATAAGAATCTTTTAACTTACAAAATATCTATTGAAATTAGTTAACTAGAGAAAAATAATAGCATTATAGAATAGACTAAATATACTGTGGAAAAAATAATCTCTTTAGTAAATATGTCTTTTACTCACTATATAATAAATTTCTTTCCACTTAATGAATAAATGTATACATTGAAGCCTCTCTTAAGTGAGATATACCATATAACCTAGATCTAGAAGACCACACTTTGCAAAAGAAAAAGGATATTTTCAATTTAGGTGTGTTTCATTACAGCATCACCCTTATGGTGGTATGAAGGAAACGCCAAAGGAACAGAGAATAGTGAGACTGTCTCATCACAATAATATTGTGATGGTTTGAATGAGAATGAACCTCATAGGCTCCTATATTTGCATACTTCGTCACCAGGGAGTAGAACTGCTAGAGATTAGGAACTGTAGCTTCGTTGGAGGAAGGGTGACCTTGTTGGCAGAGATATGAAACTGGTAGTGGCAGTCAAAGGTTTCAAAAGCTCAAGCAAGGCCTTCTCTCTCTCTCTCTCTCTCTCTCTCTCTCTCTCTCTCTCTGTCTCTCTGTATCTCTCTCTCTCTCTCCCTCCCTCTCCTGCTGGAATGCCACATCTGCCTTCTTTCCACCATGATAACTGTAATGAAACCCCAAATTAAATGCTTCCCTTTATAAATTGTCTTGGTCGTGGTGTCACCTCACAGAAGTAGAACAGTAGCTAAGACATACGTCTTCTTGTGTTTTGAGCAGTTTGGGTTTGGTTATCAATAGAATCAATCTGTTGATTTTTAGTCAATTCTTACATCTCATTGTATGCAGTTTACTATTATAATTTAGGCAAGTTAAGCAGATTTGTGATTTTTCTGCTTGGCATTCAAAACACCACATTTTTTGCATCCTTCACAGTTTCCTCTTGACCTCTGCTGGTAGACATAAATATCTTCTTCACTATTAACAACTGGAGTTCCAGAATGTTCCATTCAATGTGACCTCACCTAAATGGATACTCATTTGCCAAGGGATCTCTTCTTGACCCTTGTTTGCAAATAGCATCTGTGTTCTTGGTATTATGAGTCCCTCACTCTCAGAGATGCCTTCCGACATTAACAGGTTAACACCGACAGCACTACAAATCCCCACCTTGCTATTCATATGAAGCTTGACACATTTTGTTTTCATTGAAAACTAAATTCTTATGTGATCTTATAGAATGGTTTTCTGGAATGACCCTGACCTAACCTCAATTCACAGACTCTTAACTTGGATTGCTGTAGCTATCTATCCTCTTTGCTCAGTCCTTGGTCCCCCCAGAAAATGCTGAGTGGTGAGACGACCATCTGGACAGAGACTAGGGGGAAGTGAGGGTAAGCTAGAATCTCCCAGTTCCTCAGCGCCTATGTGTCCCACTGGGACCTTCTTACACTCAGAACTGCTCTTTTGCTTATGCATTCCAAATTGCTCTTTCCTAGCTCACTTTGGCCCACCATAAAGGTACAGGGCTTCAGAAATGTGGTCGAATCTCACCTTAGCAGGCATCAAAAGGCCACCATCCCAGCAACTAATATGCAAAAGTTCTTCACTCTTTTGTCCGTCATTTTATTCCTATGACTGAACTTTAGAATGGAACATGGCACATGGCACTATTGGGAACCAGAAAAAAACATACTTAAAATCCTAATGCTGGCATTTGCAATATATGAGAGGATAGAAGACTTGATCCTTTTTAGGTACCAACTACAAAATAGGCT
Source organism: Mus minutoides (assembly GCA_902729485.2). Classification (NCBI taxonomy): domain Eukaryota; kingdom Metazoa; phylum Chordata; class Mammalia; order Rodentia; family Muridae; genus Mus; species Mus minutoides. Next base: position 1,573,201 of record LR749606.1, on the reverse strand, counting down.
TATGATGTAAACATCTCCGCAATCACACCAAAGATTAAATTATATAAGCCGTGTAAACACCAGATCCTAGTAAATAGCCAAAACTGTTAGCATACCTGAATACCTATGATTATGTTGAGTGAGTGCCATGCATTTAATAATGAAAGATAAACAAAAGCCCCAAATTGGAGATAAAAATTACTGAGAGGTGAGAAAGGACGAGCAAAATAATTCATGAACTGAATGGTTAGTCCCCAGCTATGGTTTTCATGAAATAACTATAAAATTCCAAATGCCAATTCTAAAACACCCACCTTTAGGAAAGACTTTGGTGGCCACAGAGGAGCTTGAAGAAATGGCACAAGGCTCACTAAAATATCAAAATTGCTTCCACATGCTTCAGGTTCCTGTGATCTCCTCTGTGGTTTAAATATTACTCTCAGCAATAAAGACAAGAATGATGAAGGCCATGAGCTCTTCCTAGACCATAAGAAAGCCACTGTCAGAGAACAAACACTCTCAGGAGTGAGGTATCACTGGCACTGGAGTGTACTTGGGGCTTCATAGGAGACACCAAGGTTTAATGAAAGTTGAGCTAAGAGGTGGCTCAATCAATGAATGTGTGTGTTCCTTCTAAGTATGAAAATCTGAGATTTATCCTTAGAGTGCAGGAAGGAAGGGAGTGAAGGAGGAAGGAAGGAAGGAAGGAAGGAAGGAAGGAAGGAAGGAAGGAAGGAAGGAAGGAAGAGAGAGAGAGAGAGAGAGAGAGAAAGGGAGGGAGGGAGGAAGGAAGGAAGGAAGGAAGGAAGGAAGGAAGGAAGGAAGGAAGGAAGGAAGGAAGGAAGGGAGGGAGAGAGAAAGGGAGAAAGAAAGAAAGAAAGAAAGAAAGAAAGAAAGAAAGAAAGAAAGAAAGAAAGAAAGAAAGAAAGAAAGAAAGAAAGAAAGAAAGAAAGCTAGCTACACAGGATGGCATGAACTTATAAGTCCAGTACTAGGAAAGTGTAGACAGGTAGGTCTTTGAGATTCACTGATCAACAGTCATAACATATTTGGCAAGTTTCATGGCAGTAAGAGAGAAAAAATGCAAACTTAGGTGGTATCTAGTCTTCACATGCATTCACAAAAGTGCATACACACTCATGATCACAAGTACATATCTGGACTCAGCTACACACATAATTACACAGACACACAGGCACACACAACACAGATACACACACACACACACACACACACACACACAAAGGAAGAGAGACATGCCGAGAGAGACAGAGAGATAGACAGACACAGAGAGAAAGAGAGAGAGAAAGAGAAAGAGAGAGAGAGAGAGAGAAGAGAGACAGAGAAGTTATCTACATGTTCAATGCAAGTGTTATCCAAGATTTTTTTTTCAAAACAAATCAAACTGAGACCTAGAACCACATCACAAAATGTAGAGAGGCAGTCAGATTTCTCAGGACTATCCCTCCTCCTTTGTACTATGTGAGCCTGGACTCACCCTTCAATTCTTTCTATTCCAGGAACTCCTTAGCCCATGACTTGGGATGCACTAGTTAATTCTGACATGTAATAACCTCTCTATGTCCCTTTCTAGTCACTTAGCTATGATTCTGAGGAGTCATACTAGTCATGGTCTGCTGCCAAGACACCTACATTTAGTTTGCTGTTCTTCACAGAACCTCGGAAGGTCAAAACAACAGAGGAGGTGATGGTGCTCCTTCCTTCTCCTGCTCTCACCTGTTTTTTTATATCAGTATAAGGTGGGAACCCCTCTGTGGCTGTCTCCCACATGTAATGCTTATGGTAGTAGACCTGTTCTGTATGTACAATACCATCTCTCTTAGGGGGAAGATATGCCCTACTTTCCAATTTGTATTTCATTTTTCTTTCTTTTCCACTTGATATAAACTGTATATTTCACTTTGTACACTCCATGTCCTAAGTAAGAACTTTATATTAGGATGGAGGCAAATCATTTCCCTCTGACTTTCTCCCATCATCTATGATGATGTGTAAGAAGTATCCTTCATATATATATATATATATATATATATATATATATATATATATATATATATATATATATACTGAGTACAAGGGAAGAAATGAGAACATGAAAGATGAAAGGAGGGGAAAGAAAATATCAAAGGAAGACTAACATTAAACATGCCCTTCCCTCAGCAGTTCCTTATATTTTAGTTAAGCCTAGTAAACTTCAGCCAATTCCAATAAACCTGCCTCAAAGCTTTTAACCCTAATTGGGTCTATTGAAAAAAAAGTCAACTTTCTATATTAAGGTTAACACATGATGGAATTAGTACAATCTCCAGAGCCACAGCACTGACTTCTCAAGAGTTAGCAGAGGTCTAAGCAAGTTTCTGACCATGTCCTGTGATGAAACTGGGCTTTTTTATATCTAAAGCTACTGGTCTCCTAATAGCAAAAGAGTCAACACATGCAAAAGATTAAAAAATATTTTTGCCCTTTCTGTCTATATCCAGGAGTTGACAGAGGCATGGAATAGGAGAGAAAGTTCCTGGATCCAGTCATCTGTCTGGTTCATCAGCCCTGGTCCTTAGACAAGCTCCCGGTCTTGCCTGTCTCTTAATTTAAAGCAAGATTTCACCTTTAGAGTCCTTATTCCTTAAGAAAATTTGGCCCTCAACCTTTACATATGTCAGGGCATGCTTGACCGTGTTGTAGGTACATTTTCTCTAAGTACAATTACATTTCTCTCTTAGTGTTAATAGAACAAAGACAGATTTTTGTGAGAATATAATTTTACCTCAGCTTTCTGTATTATGTCTTCTGATATTATGTCAAATGAATGGTAAACCAGGATGGCCCATGTTCTTACTCAATGTGACTGTGTCATGCGGTACTTGTCCTGCTCTCATTTCAGAGAGCTTTACAAGAACTAAGTCAGACTGGAGACATGACTACACTGTTAAAAGCTAAGGCTGTCAAAGAGCTAAACTGCCATAATACATGACCACTATTCACCAAGAGCCCATGCAATGGCAGCAATTGGTAAGTGCTTGCATGTGCCCGATGAAAACTTAAATTGCATTCATAATCAAATGGGCATTTTTCTTAATTTAATGTGGTAAGCGTCTTTGAGTAAGAGAGTAAAAATTAACTAATTTGTGTTGGCATTACCAGAATATTTGATTATAATCTTTTTGCTTCACTTTCTATTGGTTCTTTGTGAATTTCTTATCATTCACCCCTATCCCACTCATTCCCCTCATACCTGCCTTCCATACTTACAGATTTCTTTGTGGAAGCTGTAGTATGTCACAGTGTATCCCACAGCATACCCTTTTGCCCAGACTTCATTTGTAGCAAATGTTCATTAGAACAACTCAGTTGGTCTAGTATGAGGTCTCTGGCTTCTGCCAGTCTGTCAGTACTGGAACCTCACAGGGACTTCTCTCAGACATCCTGCAGTTGACCCGTGTGGTTTTAGATCTGAAGGACCAGCCCCTTCATGCTCTCCAGCAGTTCATCAGTGGGGTAGATGTTTGGTCTGGGATCATTCAAAGCCCTGTGACTGGGCCTGGGAGGATTCTCATCTAGGCAGCCCACCAGCTCTCCTGCCCTCATGCCCTTGGAGACAACTCACCCACAACCACCACAACCAGGACAAGCTCTCTATCCTGATGCCCAGGTGAGGTGCAGGCTCCACTCTCCTGACTGCTACTGTAGGTAAGGAGCAGGGCTAGCTATCCCACTCTCCCACTTGCCATCTGGGAAAGGGGGCAAGGGTGGAGGAAAATATCTCTTTTGCCCATGAGGCAGACAGACCAGTTGTGGGACCACACAGCCTCTGGGCCCGTTTACCTGAGCTTACCCCCTCCCACCTACCTGCCTCTGCAGTGCTATCAGGGTCTACTGTGATGCCCACGTGAGGAGCAGGGCCTGCTCTTCCAAGTACTTCAGCAGGTGAAGGGCAGGGCCTGTTCTCTGGCCTGATGCCTCATGGCCTGTTCTACTGCCTGCCATAGGTGACAAGAGGTGAGTAGGGATGTCTCTCCCTCACCCTTGCTAATGCATGGCAGACAGTTATTAGGGCCAGATCACCAGCACCCTGGCTCCAAAGTCATCTCTATTGCACTGCCCAGGCAAGGTGAGTGAGCCTGTCCTGAGTGTTGCTATAGATGGTGAGGTGTAAGGAGAGAATGGGGTTTTCCCTCATCCATACCACCACTCGGTGGGAGGACTAGATCGCCCAAGATTATATGTACCAGTTCTGTGCAATGCCAGACTGGTGTTCATCTCAGGCTAGCTCCCAATCTGTGTCCCCATGGCATGAGTCTGGTAGTCATGTAGGGCTTGCTTCTTGCCACACCCACCTGTGTGTCCCCATGCTAGCGTTGTTCGTCTTGAGTTCACTCTCAGCTAGGCCTGTGTAAACCCAGATGGGGATCTTCTAGCCTCCAGCTCACTCTCTATCCTGGAAACTTCTCTGGGCCTGCCAGGGGCTGGACAGGTAGTCATCTCAGGTTAGTTCCCTATCTGAGACCCCCTACCACCAGACTAGTGGTCGTCTCACACTCTCTGTTAGGCTACTACTCAATCCTATGTTCTAGGTCAGAACATTGAACATAGACATAGCCTCTCTCCTTCCTGCCACTTACTGACACACACATGACTGAGAAGCCATACCTGCAGTGCCTCTACAGGCAAATGGTTAGAGTCTTTGTGCTTAATTAAAATAGGCTTGGTTCTGTTTTTCTGATTTAATTCTATTAGGTGAGTAGGATGAACCTACTATTTAGTTACTGTCTTTTCCACATTAAAAAATAATCTGAGGCTATAAAGATGGCTCAGCATTTAAGAGTGCTTGCTGCTTTTTCAGACTTCTTGAGCTCTTTCCCCAGCACCCAGGCTCAGTGGTTCACAAGCACCTGTAACTCCACCTCCAAGACACTGAAAGCCCATTTGTGGCCTCCCTTCATAGATACCTGTCTGCAAATGCGCGCGCACGCGTGCACACACACACACACACACACACACACACACACACACACATTTTGTTTTTGATATATTTTATAATGTTTGAGTGGTAATACTGATATATTTGAGTCTATTTATACAATCATACTTACACTATTTCAAAAATATAGTCTTGAAATCCATAGGTCTTATATTATTCTGTAGTTCTTCTAATTTTATTATAAAATTATGAACAAATCACCATTCCTTGTTAATGCCCCCATTCTAATTTTTAAGTGAAGGTATTTAAGTAGATAACCTCTAACTTGTTTGCAGATCATATTTTAGGATTAATATTCTGCATTCATTTTTAATAATTATTCCTATAACTCTGATAAATAAATAATTATTTGAATATTTCTTGAAACTTTTAATTGAGATAGTGACTCTTAATTTTCACATTTCCAAGGACAATTTGCAGGTCTAAAACCAATTTTTTTTAATTTTAGTAATAAGAAATTGGATTATTCTATATTTTATTTTCAATTAACCACATAAGAAGAAATCTTATTTCTTATTTATTGATGAATTGAATGTTGTTCAATATAGAGGAACGTTGTTGCTCTCTCCCACGTAAGTGTCAAGACAATCGGACCATTGCTGACTGGACTGCTGCATATCGGCACCTTCAGAGCAAATACACGTACGAGATGTCCACAAACGTCTCTGAGAAAAATGAATGCGTGAAGTGTATGAGTCAACAATCTTTAGTACCCTGTATTTCAATGTATGAAATCCTAACCCTATTTCACTGTTTATCCTTTCATGAAGTTGTTAATTTCAGAACTGATCCAAGAGAACTCTGAGATTTAATAAATACATTTTGTTTCAAAATAACTGAGAGTCTCTGTCTTGATAACTCTGTCATCAACTTCAGGCCTCCACACTTACTTTCATACTTGTACCCATATGACTATACAGACATGCATATATATATATATATATATATATATATATATATATATATATATATATATATATATATATATACACATATATGTGCCCATATCATATACACATATAGAGGAAGCAGATTCTAAAAATGAAAAAGAAATTTTTTATTTGCAAATGTCTTCACAAATGTAGCACTCAAACAGTTGGTTTTTCTGTCATTTTACAGACACAGATCTTAATAGAATACACGATGCTTCATCCTATTTAAATCTATGGTACTTTTAAATAACAGTAGAGGCTCTACCAATTTCTTAGATGAATTTGAAGATTTATCTACAAAATATAGTCCATTGAACTGGTTCCTTTAAAGGATATTAATGTGTGAAGTACCTTATTAAAGAATTCCTTTTTGATCCCATTCCTTTGAAGCCATTACAAAAGAAGCAGATCTTAGCAGCTGTTAGCCATTATCAAGTCAATGGCTTTGCATGTCAGAGACGTAAACATTATTAAACATTAACCAGATCTTTGACAGTAGAACATGGCAGCGTGCAACAATGTCGTTGTCTCAATCTAGTTTCATAATAAATTAATGATAAGCTCTGATCATAATAGGCAAAATATTTAAGACCCTCTCTTTTCTTACAGATTTGGGAAGATGAATGAAGCTTATAACTCTTGAATGCTTGGCCAATCTTAGCAGTGCTTGCGTCAAGTGCATTCAAGAGATGAGTTGTTAAACTGTGAGGTTTTGACATGCTTAATGTACATGCACATGTTTAATGTGTAAGAAAACTCTCTTATAAAAATTGGTATCAGATTCTTTTATTCAGCTATTTTAAATGATAGCAATAAGATCATCTAAATTGAAGGAAAACAAAAATAAAATTCAAAATATGATCATTTAAAGATAAAAAAAATGGGGGAAAGAGAGAAATGGAAAATACACTCAGCACATTTTCTGCTTTCTGAAAAGTTATCATTGACTTATTTTCAAACATCCAAGTGGTGGTAGATATGCAAGCCTGGGAAATTGAAGTCATCTTTTGTACTTGGCTCTGCACAATGCTTTGGTAAGATGGTATGACACAGGAAAAATAAAAGTCTTCATAGACATTTCCCCACCACTATCTTTGCCCTGACTATTTTCATCTCATCCAGCAACTTTCCAAACAGACTACACATGGATATACTCACATTATTAGCAGACTGTGTGTTATGTGTTTAGTTGTTTGGTGATCAAATTGCTTCAGAAATACAAGACTGTCCATATAGAAAGTGAACACTTACATATTACTATGGTATGGAACTGATAATGATATTTTACTCAGTCAGCACCTCTACCAACAGTTTTAATTTTTCTGGTCAATCATGACAATAGATCCCCTGCTCACTGCTTTTGTAGTTTTCTGGCAACGTGGTGATGAAACCTTGTCAGACACTGCCAGACTGTGGTGCTTGCTCTGTCAGTTACGAGTATTGAAGCAGACAGCTCAAACAAAGGTAAGTACACCTAGCAGCCAGACCCTGACTTTTCTAATAAAGGAAACTAGGGCTTCCTTTGAAAAGTGGCTGATCCTTCAGGGCCACAGATATGGGAAGGGATTTTTCAAGATAGCCATATTGTAGAACAAGAAAGAAAGGAAGGCAGGACTCAAGAACTCACACATGTATGTACCCACACACACTGCTAAGACATAGCACATAATCCACTGTCACGTAGAGTGATGAGAATGTCAGAGGAACACGTGAGCCATCCAGAGGAGTTCGCAATATCAAAGCTACAATGATGTGAGCAGTAAGATCATCTAGTATTGGGTTGCAATGTAAAAAAGTTACTAAGTATCCATAGACATAGATCATTCCATAAGTGAATTAAACTTAGACAGACTTCCCCTGAAGAAGTCAACATAATTTACATATGTATGAATGATGAACCTAGTCCCGAAGTAATAATCATTCTTGTTTGTTTTAAATGAAAAGTCAAAGTGACAAAGTGTGATTTTTGGTGGTGAAATCTCCAGGCTGTGGATGGAGGTAGTACCTACAGTACTGTCATCTCCAGGCTGTGGATGGAGGTGGTACCTACAGTACTGTCATCTCCAGGCGGTGGATGGAGGTAGTACCTACAGTACTGTCATCTCCAGGCGGTGGATGGAGGTGGTACCTACAGTACTGTCATCTCCAGGCGGTGGGTGGAGGTAGTGCCCACAGTACTGTACATCAACAGTAACCTGCAGCTTCGTGGGAGAAGCACAGCACTGCTCTCTAGCTTTTCTCCAAATAAGTCATTGCTATACTCGAAATATGAGGAGAATCAGACCATTACAAATGAGTCCATGTTTTGTCCCATAACAGACCAGGAATCTCAATATCCATGGAAACAACAGCTGCAGGAGCCTCTGGAGACACAACGGCAGTGTGTGAGATGATGCTGCATGTAGACCTGAAACACAGAAAGGACAAGATGCTGAAACTACAGAAATATGAGTAAAGCATGTTACTTGGAAATAACTACTCAATACTGAGTCATTGCTTATGACAAATGATAGGAGTAAGTGGGTAGATGAGAGATGAACTGAGTGTAGACTCTATACATACCTCTGTCCTATAACAGTTTTCTGTTCTAAAAGTCTAAAACTATCCCAAGGTTAAAGGTAATTCATTTACATCTTTATTTATTTCCCTCTTACCTTTTGCTTCCCTATCATTACTGTCTTCTTTAGTCCCCCAGAAACCCAGCAGCCCCCTGCCTTCATTAGGCCTTTTCTTTGTTGGTTCCATTCTTTAAGCACTCTCATCTCAGAAGAGGACAAGTCAATCTCCCTCACTCTCTGGGATTTTTCTTATGAGCTAGCCTAAAGTGGCATTCATGTGCGAAGCCATGCGTGGAATGATTCTTTCTTGTTGAAGACTTTCCTGGTTTTCCAAAACTCAAAACTGGATCCTTAATCTACCCCTCTGGCCTATCATGCTTGTGATATTATAATTGCAAGGGCATTAAAATCAGCCAAGAACTGAGAAAATGGTAATAGTACAACAAAATTCTTTGCTGGGTGCAACAGATAACAAAATGGGTAAACAAAGTTTCAAAATCTTAAACTACTTTAGTGACTTTAAGGTTCTTAAAAATGCAATATAAGAGATTCAGACCTAGAAGAGCAAGCTACTAATTTCAACTGACTTCTATTCTCAGCTACTTCAGAAATAGGAGCATGAGGATTCCAAGTTTAAGATGAGCTTGGACATCTTAGGGAGAATCAGTCTGTAATGAAGAAACAAAAAAGTGGTCTGTAGATAATGCTTAATTACGGTAGGCTTCTACCTATCATGGGATAGCCCTGAAGTTCAATTACTAGAACCATGAAAGAGGAAGAGGAGAAGGCAAAAGAGAAGGAACAGGAACAAAAAGAGAAAGAGGAGGAGCAGCAGGAGGAGGAGGAGAATGCCTACAGGGTTGGCAGAGCACAGAACAGACGTGAAGAAAGTGATTATGAAAGTGATTATGAATTTACTCTTGGTGGGTTGTTCAAGGTAGATTGTAGAAAACTTTCCGGCAACACTTTGTGGGAAGAAGGTGATAGAACTTCCCCCAGGCTAGAATTAATCTAAAGCGTTTTCATTGGCTTAATAAACAACTTTCTGTCACTCTGCTTCCTGACCTGTTAAGTAACCAACATCAGTAGAAGTAATTACTACCATCAATAAACAGTCAGCAGTCACTGTCTGTAGTTAGACACCCAGCAGCAGCACAAACTCAAAGATTTTATGACATTGGTGCTAACGGGGTTCAAACAAAAGTCAAAGTTGCGTGGTGGATGCCAGAGATATCCTTTCAAATGGAGGATGTCAGAGATCTCCTTTCAGAACCTTCATTCTCTTTAGCTCATAAGAAGCAGCCACTCATAATGTTAGCAAAGCTGAATTCCAATTGTCCCATTCAAGATTGGTGAGGGCAACAATTTGTTACGAGTTTTCTGGCCACTAGTCACCCTACATACTTTATATGCATATCCTACATACTACATATGACATCCTACATACTTTATATACACATTCTTGTCCAATTTCAAGACAAATATGAAAGTGTGTGAAGAAGAAGAGGTGCAGGAGATTAAGTAAGTGGACCCAAACTCTGCAGCCTGGAAGTGTGGAGAATGGTGGTGGATCTATGTACTCTGGTTGTAGAGTCTACACCCTGTGAGCAGATTGCTGACTTATCATGCTTAGTGACTCAGAATGTCTGCTCCATCTTACTGCTATTGACTGTGTCTCTGTAAGACTGACATACTGAAATTCCCTAGACAGCATTATTAAGAGGTGATGCCTTCAGGAAGCAGTTTGATCAAGTGGGAATTACACCCATGAATGGAGTTTACACCTCTGCAATAGAGTTTCCTATGAACCTGTTTGTACCACCCCATGTTGGGTTTACCATGAAGCAGAGGATGAGTCTACCAGTGACTTGATCTTGTATTTCCCAGTCTCCAAAAGTGTGCATAGCAAATTTCTGCTGTTTGTAAGTTACCTGGACTATGATAACTAAAAGAGCAACCCAAAGAAAGATTTTTTAAAAAATAATCTTGTCTATAGTCTATCATGCCTATTACCAAGAGAAAGTCTCATAAGCAGCAACATTTTGTTCTCTTTGAGTTAGAAGAGTAAATCTTGGTTAACTGTTTAGAAGTTGAAAGCCCTGGGCACAGCACAAAAAGTTTCTAAGGCTCTTGTTCAGGCAAAATAATATCTATTTCTCAGAACTGTCACTTAAGAACAAAGAAACACTACATGGCCCAGTATTTTGAACACTGTAGAGCATAAGACAAATATTAGTTTTCATTTTTCTTCAAGATTCTCTGCAGCTTATGTTTTTCTTGATGCTTCAGACTTTTGAAAAATGTGCCTTTATGGTTTTACTGCTTGGATGAGTTTCTATGTTACTCTGATTTCTTCTAAAATAGGAAAGTAACAATGAGGCTAGATTTTTACTGGTCCATTTTCTCTTCACCCACACATATAGTGGGCATTTATGATCTGATCATATGAATTTGACTGCTATAAAGTTTGTGGTGTGAAAGGAGCCAGATGACGTCAAAATGACCATTAGTGCCAGTCTGAAGACAGTCACTTTACTCTACTTGTGAGCAGCAGGCCCAGTGAGAAATAAAGACAGTCAACAACAACCCAAGGAACAAATAAAACCCCCAAACCTTCAGAAACAGTGGCACGAAACTAGCCAGAGTGGCTTGTTTAATTAAACACTTCTGATACATAATTTAAGCTCAAACTGAGATCTTAATAAAATAATAAAAAGAAAGATTCTTTGAAATAGAAACAAAAGATAATTATAAGGTAGCTCAATAAAATGAAAGAAAATTAGCTGAGTTATGGAACCCCAGGACGGAGGCCAACAATTCCATAACATTAACTCTGATTCCATAATATTAACTCTGGCACTATAGGAACAAAGGCTGCCTGGTGGTGCTGAGGAAGTGAGAGAGCAGTCGGATCTCTCTCCGGCAACTTTGCTATATGGATCAACACCACTTAGCAATAGAACCTTTCATCTGTCCATTCCGTTTCTGATATCTTACCCTGATAAAAATTTCTTTTTCAATGAATAGAATGATTTTTTGCTAGAATATTCACTTGTTCAGTGTAATTCTATGCTTTTGTTTTTTAAAATGGATCCTTTTTGTCTTATAAGAGGACCCTAACATCTAGTAATGTTATCCTTTACTAAATATAATCCTTTTCATTGCAAATATGTCCTAAAAGTCCATCAAACTATAAAAAAGAAGAAAAATCACTAAAAGGATGCATACCAAAGTGTTAAAGGTTAGTAGGTCTGAGCATGACTGTTGACAGTTATTTGTACCTATTGCTGTTAGTTTTAATACCAGGCAAGGAGTTGCTCATTACAAAATATCCCATCTGCTCTTTCAGTGGCTTTTTAGATGCTTCCTTCTCTATACAAAGTAACCTGAGCATCTCCGTTGTAATTAAGACATTTTTCCCTCTAATTATAACTAAATAAAAATCCCGAGAAATGAATACAAAGTCACCTACACACACACACACACACACACACACACACACACACACACACACACCTGTGTATACACAGACAGACAGGCAGGCAGGCAGACAGACAGATAAGAGAGTAGTGCCCCTGGTGACCCAGAATTCCACAATGGCGAAGTATAAAAGGATTTAAGGCCCAGGACTTTGATGGGAACAAAAGCACACCATGCTCCCTCCCATGGCTCAGCTCCGACATTATTTGCTCTCTCTACCTCAGTTTCTTCTGTCAACTGAAGTTTATAATCTTGTCAACTGCCTCAGATTACTGGAAGAATCGGATGAGTCTGCACATTTGAGATCTCAGAAAAGCATGGTCAGGCAATAGGCATTAACCACTATTAAAATTCCTAGTATATAATATTCATACACACTTCTTTGTGAAATCTCATTTCGCAGTTTCTTGGTGGGCTTTTAATCCTTACTTCATCATGGGCTCTTTGAAGTGAAGTCATAGCTCATGCTTATTTATGGCTTTTATACCACACCACACGGTCTTGCAAAGAGTAAGAGTTTGCTGAAATATTAATTGAATTCATCAGTAAACTCACAGATGGTATAGGAAAGCCTTAAGCTCACATATTTTACACAGAAAACCGAAATGTAGATATTGAAACATGTATCCTCATAGTAGAGTGTAAACTGTAGGCATTGTCTAGAATTAGAAATAAGAAAACAGAGACTGTGGAGCGGGGGTGGGGGGGGGTGCGACAAGCAGCGAAGTTTTGAAAGCAAGACAATGCTAGTCACAACTTCTACCCTTTTAGTCATAGATCAGGTTGCTGTTTATTTATTGTTTAGTAATAGATCGGGTTGCTGTTTATTTATTATTTCCTTTTACAATTGGGTGTTTATTTTACCTAATTATGCTTTACGACATGGATCAAGTGCTTGAAATCTGTTCTAAACAAGTGTCTTGCATTTGTATATAAACAATCCTGCTATGTAATCTCCCCTGGGGATTTCCCTGGGTCCAGTCCAAAAGCCCTAAGTCCCTAACAGGAGGACCACTTCTCTTTCCCACATAGGGGAATGGTGCAGGGAGCCTGAATAGCTCAACCCACAAACTTAGACCCACAGTAACAGACTAGTTACTGCCTTAGCGTTAACCAACAGTATCCTGAATTCATCTACACTTGAATCCCTCAACTCGTCACTGAATGATTCATGGTTATTTAATTTTATTCCCTATCAAAACATTTATAGGCATAATCTTTTAAGTATTGTAAGTATATCACTGGGCTTATTTAAAGCTCCTCAATTCTGTTCATTTCATTCAACATTGCCAATGAAAAAATTCACACACAAAAAAAATTGATGTATTCTTATCCAACATGAGCTTAGACGATCTGTGTAAATAAGAATGTCATCTTATATGACCAAATGGCTTCCTTGCTACGTTTGGTATTTGGGACTCAGAAATGTCCAAACAAGTTGGGTAAAGTTTACTGTCGTAAAGACAAAGGGGTAGTGGGAGAAGTTTTGCTTTCCAGCTCCTGACTCTTGAATGGCAAAGTCTGAGCTATGAAGTATTCATTCTATACTCCAGGGTAACAGTGTCCTCTCATTTTAACATAGATGTTTATATGAACTGACAGCATTTGGAGATAGCAGAGAGAGGCTGAATTATCAGGATTTAAACTGTCCTTGTGTAGCCTGTAACCAAATAGAAGTAGATCCAGGAGATCCTAAAATTTCCATCTGTTCCACATGGACAGATTGTCGAAGGTAGGGCCAGCGCCAACAGCTATGTTCCCATCCAGTTTCACAGAGGAAATTCCTTCATCCCATATGATACCTCTGAAAGTGATGTCATGGTAAAAGATACAGTTCCATCATAAAATGCAAATTTTTATACAAAGAAGAGCAAGGGCTCTCAGTGCATATTGAATCAAATCGTACACAATCTAACTCAGTTTGATTGAGGCAATATACAGGGAGCCAGCACAGATGATTGGCTTCCGGGAAGATGGACACCGGAAGCCTCTTTAACCTAAAGCGCCAAGCAGGACTTCATTCATTTCTTTGAATTCCACACCAATCTTTTTTTCATGACTTCTTGAGTTACAGAAGAAAAAAACAAACCCCAGCAATTTGTAGAACACTGATTCTTAAGGGAAAGGGGGTCAGTGTTATGAGCGTGTTGTACAAAATAATAGCCTGCTTCATCCATAGACAGCAGGGCTCCCCCTTCCCCAGGAAGAACAGTTTTACATTCATTTTTAAGTCACGTAAGTTTCACACATCTATCTCTTTCTTTTTGTCTTTTTTTTTAACAGCAAAAACTGGTCAAACAAAGCAACAAAAATACATTTTCTTCCTGGAAAATATGAACAAGTGTCAAAAAAAGCAAGCACTTAAGTTACAAGAGCCCCCAGGCAAATGTAACTTCCTGCTGGGTTTATACTGCTATCATAAACACCACACCACGGGAGATCGCTAACAGTACCCCTGACCAAGCCAATCCTGTCTTTCTGGAATTTAAGGCATAATTGCCTTAATGAACCCATACAGCCTTGAAAAAGTTTCCAGTGCATAACCATGTGCCCAAGTAAATTGTGTCCCCATTATAATGGTGTTCCGTGTTGAGTCACGGGGTATTATGCATTATTTTATCATTTTAAGGGACAGTAAGCATCAGGTAAATGATGGATTCTTGTAACTGAGCAGCTATCTAGACAGCCATGTGAAGATTGCTTTCCTACTTTTCTTAGGCTGTCAAATGTGTCCGGCAGAACAGTGTCCATAACACTAGTTCAAGAATTAAGGATGCTGTTTTATGTGCTCAAATTTAGACACGGAATTGGTCAGCAAAGGAGGAAAGTTGCTAAGCTTTCCTTTCCACATACACACTCCAGTGGGGAAAGGGCTTCCTAAAATCAACTGTCTAATAGGTTGGCACTGTTGACTTTTGAAAGTCCCTGGCTATTAAGCCTCCTTCTCTTGCTTTTTCTGCAATACTATTCCTGTAACCCAATGTTTTTCTAGGTCAGGAAGTCCTTTAAATGTCCCTTCTTAGTTTCACCCTAGAATCCTGTACTCCAAGGGACAGAAAGAGAATAATTAAGCAGCCATAACTCATCATGAAAATGTCAAATAAATGCTATCAAATTCCTATAGGCAAAACTTAGTTTCTTTTCTATGATTTGTGTTATTTTTTCTCTTGATGCACATTTGCAATAGCAATTTAGAGATGCAATTCTTCAACATTCTCATATGAGTAAGACTTATAACCAAAAGTCATATAAATATGACTACAATTAAATAATGTATATATATATATTGGAGTTGCATACAAGTCCTTTAAATATCTTGATTGATTTCATTCCTCTATCAAGTACTATTTTAGCTTTGGCTATTTGTTAGAACAAAGGCTATTTCATAATGAAATAATAATTATTTTAGTGAATAATAATGCCTAACCAACTTTATACACAGGAACCAAACAACCATAATTATGTGAAGTCAAGATTTTGTTTCTTCATTTAACTCCTTTGTCTTAACTTATGATCTCAGCATTGAAGTTAAAAGATTCCTGTCCTGGTGTAGCCTCCACTACAGAATAGAGTGAAGCTAAGTTATGCGGCAGAATGGCTGAAGCTAAGTCACGAGCAGTAAGCAAATGTATTACCTCACAGTTCTGGGTCCTGGAAATGGAGATCCAGTTTCTTCAGCATCACTCTCCTTAGACATGAGTTCCTCACATTGTTGTGTTGTGAAAAAGTTCAACAGTTTTTAGGAGACATGTTCAAACTCTAGCTGACCCTAAATGGAAGAAATGTCCAACATGAAGTCAACGATTTATATACACACTTAGGAACCTATATCTCCCTTAACTAATCAACCTGCCTCAATCAGATTCCATCTTCATACCCAATAGAGTCCCTTGACCATGCTCCTTGGAGAAAAGGTATTTTCTCTACATAAATTAGGAAACACTCCACGTTGTCCCCTAACAATAGATGTGTTCTTGGAGAGCTTTGTGTTTTTCAAGAGTTTGTGCATCAAAATGGAAAGAAATGCCATTTGCAATTTGCTAGCTTCTTTCTTGGAGACACCCTCCTTTGAGTCTGTGCTTGTCCCTGCATGAGAACTGTCTGGGAAAAGCTGCAGTATCGGGAATCCCAACAAGCGCTTGTCCCCTACTTCGCTTCTCATGACCTTCATTTTCTTTATCACTCACTTAGTCTTTCAGAGAAGTTATTTCATTCCAAATAACTTCATTTATAATACCATTCATAACAATATTAAAGACACATAGCAAATATAATATGAACTTAAAATAAAATAATAGTCACAAAAAGTTACAAAGCAAGCATACTACCATGAAAGATGACCATTTCCAAGGCCGAAAATGAAATTAGAATGGAATATTGGTTTTAGAGCCTTTGTTTTATTTTTTCCATTGAATAAATTTTAGGTTTTATATTTGTGAAATTATTACAAGCAGTAGGGAAGATAAGTTGAAAAGCTAATATGATCATTATTACTTTTCTTAAATCTCAAAAGACTCCAAGTCACCATATTACATAGTCTTATCTTTTTCCACAAATAACCTTTATGGTCTCACACTATTGAAATTACCAAAATTAATTTCAGCCATAGTTTTTTAAGCATTTTTCATTTAATACTCAATTTTTACCTAAGAAATTTTTGAATAATCTTCAGAATATAGAATACAGATATGTGAAATAGTTACACAAATCAAATACTTATTAGTAATGACTTACAAAGAAATTTATTTTAAACAAATATTTGGTGTATATGTCTTTTAACATTTACTAAAACATAGAAAAAACAACACTGATGACATGTGTGTGTGCTTGTTTATTTTTATATGAAGAATTGTATCTTAGCAAAATATTTAATATTGTGCAACCTCGAATATCTTCAACACTTTCCAAATTCAGCTAAACTTTTGAATCTATAGATGTAAATTCTGAGAATACATGTCATTTTGCATAAATATATAGTGAAAATAGCAGAAGTATTGTTGGAGACATTTCAGAAATTGCTGGAAGTTCTGGCTTGATCCCAAATCAAGATTCATTTAATAATTTTAATGACATTCAAGTCAGCAATGCAAACAGCTATTTTTAGCATTAAGTATTATAACCCAGCACACAGATATAATAATTTGATACTTATAAACTAAGAAGTAACAGTAGGAAAACATTAAAAGGTTATTTTTTAATTAAACCATTAAATATTTTATAAAATCAGCCAGTTGTATGATAGTGAAAGCACTGTAATTGATCACACAGTCGCTGCTCAGCTGATCGAAGGGGTTTCAGACAGTGTTCACTGGTGCAGCAGAGAATGCAAGATGCCAAGTGTCATGTTCAGAACCAAGGACACGTGATGTAACAGGTGAGGGGTAACACACACCGCCGACTCATTTTCATTTGGTTTTTAGTTTCTGGCAGTTGAATGTTCAGGAAACACTTCCCATTGCCAAACCTTTTATGCCTTCAACATTCAGTTGCAATATGCAGTTCAAGATGCTGAGGTTTACGCTGTGGGTGGTGAAGGCTTGAAACCTCTGTCTTAGATGTTAAAGCATAGCACATGACCACATTTTTGCTTAGAAGACGTCTCCCCTACCGAGTCTTCTCCTGACCACTGTTTCCCCATACTAAGAAGACACCAGCTTCAACCTGCTATTTGCTCCTCCTATCATGCAACATGATTGATTCCTGCCTGCAGAATGCTTTGTTCCTACAGAAAAGGAAGCATTAGGAGTCAAGGTATGGAAAGGCAGAGAAATCAAAGCAGTGACTGGGTCTGGGAGATGAGAATCTGAAAGCCCTTCAGATAACCAGGCCTACCATGCTGAAGATAGTAATATTCTCAGATTGAGATCAACACAGTAAAAACCAGGCCTCGGCGATGGATCAGATGCAGACTCTATACTCTGTCACTGTAAATCTGAGTGATTCGTTAGCTCAGCTCTGTTGAGAGATGTCTCTCACTTTTCAAATATTTATAAATGCCACTTGTTCTTACTAAAGTGAAATGACTTGCCATGCCTCACTCTAACTGTGCCAGATAATTTCCATTTTCATCACAGACAGTAACTGTCCAGTAAAATGCAAAGCAGTTTTGGACTAAAGTGAGTAAGTGGGAGCATGGCTCTGTGTTCTAGCTTGGGGTACAGGCATTCCTGGAAATTACAAAGCTTCATTGGCAAACACAGGCTTGTATATTATAACTCAAAAAGTTACATGGAAAAATCCCATCATAGCTGTCTCATAAAACAAATAACTGACACAAAAGATACCAAAACTTGGAGAGATACAAGTGTTCTCTGAGATCCTGAGGTAGAGAAATAGAATCTAGAATTCTCTGACCTGCATAATCCTGGGCTCTGTAGAAAATGCTGTAATTTTTTTCTGCTTACGGTGATAACTGAAACCATTTTGGAAACATCACTGTCAGTTCATCTTTTAGAGGAAGGCTCTTTATATTGATTCTCTTAATTATTTTTCTCAAGCGTCACAACTCAGCTAAATTAATGGTCTCTCAGGGAAATTTGATTGAGAATTTAGCAATTTTTAGATTGATTTGGAGATTCAAGGGATAATAGCTTTATCTGGCTTATTTAGTTAAACAGTCAATTAAAGGGAAAAATGTCTCTAATAAATCTTTGAGTCTGATGTACTATTTGATGTTTTGTTGTTTTATTTTTTTTAATTTATGAAATTAACTCACTGGCCAACTATGGTTAGTGAGAAGGTATGTTTCTTTTCTCTAACTAATGCAAAAATCCATTTTTCCCTTTAAACTACTTTCCAGTTATTCTGAGATGACCAAGATTTCCTTGAACTACATATGTTTTCCTCATGTTAAAGTAATTCTGGTATGTTTCAGCTCTCTGTGATTCAAATAGATAAAAGTCAATTATTTTCATTCATCTTCAGGAGTCCATTGATTCAAATGCTTGAATCAAACATCCTTTTATTTAGAATACCCTGACATTTCTATTAATAGCATAACTCTAAAATGTTAGAAGATGAACATAGAATAAATAGGCCCAAACTTAAAAGTATTATTCTTCTTAATCATTCAAGTTATATTAACTCAATATTAAGTCATCACAAACCGACCTTTATTTTGTTATTAATCAAATAAGAGGGAGAGAAAAAAGAGAGGGACTGAGAGGAGAGAGAGAGAGAGAAAGAGATAGAGAGAAATTGAGACAGAGACATGAAAAGAGACAGAGAAAGAGAGACAGAGAGACATGGAGCCAGAAACAGAGTGGGACAGAGTATGAGACTACACATACCACGCTACCAATGTGACAATGTCTTCATCACAGAACCATTGCATTATATATGAAGCTTAACTGTAATTCATATTAGAACCAAAGATAAAATAATATGGTACTAGGAAGTAAGAGAAAAAACAATTTTAAAAAGCCAATGGTATAATAAAACACCATAAATATCTCAACCCATTTATTCATTCATTAACTTGTCCAGTTACCTACACCTACAAATCTCTTTGATGAGGTTAACTTTATTATTTCTAAGGATACTTAGTTTTAGTTTTCTTTGAGGGTTTTTTTTCTCTCTCTCACATTTGTGCTATGCTGTCTGTAACAGATTAATTCTCAGATAATACAGATTCAGAATAGCCTACCTGAAGATTTATTAGGAAGTATAGACTGCATGTGTCCAAACCAGATTGGTGATTGGAAATCCAGTATGCAGGATAGCAGTATTTAGAGACTAGAATAGGAATTGAGCAATAGGATGTCATCATGATAGTTGCAGGAAGGAACCATTGCTGTCTGCATATATTTGCTTTTGAATTCAACTCTTATAATGCAAATCTGTGGAATTCATTCCTTTGAGAATAAGTGAAGATTGAAGCACACACTTTGTGCCATGGCTTCCTGTGTCCAGATGCTGCAGACTCGGACCTCTGAGATTCCTGTCCTGAAATGTCTCCCATTTTACACTGAGGCACCAAAAAGTAGGTGCTCCATTGTGTTCTATTACTGGGAAAACCTACAGGCATTCATCTTTGATTATAGAAGGTGATGTGTGAGAGTTTAGGGGAAACCGGTTTTTGAGAAATGAGACTGGCTTGCCCTTCATAAGGTGTATGGCTCCCCACAGATATCCTAGTGCATTATTTAGAGTTTCCAGCCTCTCTCTGCAGGTGATTGTGCTTAAACCTGGGCAGGAAGATAAAGCTAGCTGGCAGAAGTCAGGTTTCACAGACTGATCCTGCCCCTCTCTAGAGAAACAGATCGTACTACCTACAGACAAACCAAAATATTGTTGAACATTCCTGTTTGGCATCTTAAAATTAGATTTTTAACTTTATAGATGAAACTGGAGAAACTTTATTTTTCTGATCTGAAAAAGTCTTTGGGGAAAGAATTCATGGTGTGCTGTGAGCTATGCTGTACAATCAGAAACACACATTTCTACAATACCATGGATGTCAGGTTGAGTTCTGGGACTCATCAAAGTTTTCTTGTTTCTTCAGATAGATTCTCTATTTAAGAATAAATTCAATAGTGATGGAAATGACCAGTTAGCCAATAAACACCAATTTCATACCATCTGAGGTTCTTGTGTCATAGATTCTCAGAAAACAAGCTCTTGTCAAGGCCAAAGTGGGAAGCAGGAATGAGGATGGTGATGTGTGGATATTTTTAAAACTAATTATAGGATTTATTTATTTTATTTCAAGTGTATGAAGGTATCGCCTGTACATGTTTGTGTACCACATGCCCATGGAAGTCAAAAGAAGTCACTGACTCCCCTGAAGCTGGAGTTTCAGACGGTTGTGAGTCACTGTGTTGATGTTGGGAACTGAACTCATGTTGTCTACAAGAGTAACAGTACTTTTAAACACTGAAGCATCTTTCTAGCCCTCAAAATGTTTTTTATAAAGCATAATCATCTCAATGATCAATACTTTCTATTGTTTCTCTTATAAAAGAAACTTTCCAGATAGCTATATTGTATTAGTTCTAGGGTAACAAAATATCCAGCAAAAGCAAACTCGAGAAGGATGATTGACTGATTCACAGACTGAGGGTGTAACCCATCGTGGTGAAGTCATGGTGGTGAAGTCGTCATGGTGGAAGGAACTTGAAGCACTTGGTGACATTTCATCTTTAGTGAGAAAGAAATAGGGGAAAGAGAGGGACAGAGATGGAGGGGGGAGGCTAACTCTCACCTTGCCATTTTATTTAATCCAAAACCTCAGCTAATGTGATTTAGGGTGATTCATACCAGCTCCACTAATGCAAATGAGAAAATCCTTCACAGATATGTCCAGGGTCTTCTCTCCTAGGTGACTTTAGATCCTGTGTGTTGGCAGTCATGTTTATATTTCAATTCAGTTATTCAGTAGTTCCTTTGTGACAAACCAGAAATAATGCCTTTGCCTTTACCACCTACATGTTCCAGATCAATAAAACCCAATAATATATGGAAATAGTTTACATAATTAGGACAGGTAAAAGGTAAATGAAAAAAATGGCAAGTTAGAGACACCAAAGGATTCTCTGGTATGATTCCAACCTAAGGGTGAAGGTAGAAAAACCAAGAAAGTCCATGAAGACCATTCCAAACTGAAGGCTGACAAACACAAGATGCATGCTCAGCTTTCTACTTCAGTTTGAATCAAAAAAGAAATAATGTTTAACCAGATATCTGAGAAGCCCATAGACTGGACTTAAAATGTTAGTCATCATAATTTCATTATTTTATCATCTTAGCATCTATACACAGTTTAAGTCATTTTCCAAATAAACCATATACCCAAATTAAGACAAAAATCACTATCATAAATATACTTAACTGGATACATATTTTATATACACTGCATGCCCAAAGCACTGAAGCCCTGTACTCACATAGGAACTAAGGCCTGGTTGTCAACCTTTATCTTTGGAAACTCCTCACTTAAATACTAAGATGTAAAATCAGTACTTAAGTACTAATATGTAAAAACAATACAGACACTGTGATTTAAAATCTCTGCATATCATATTATGTTGTAAGAAAATAAGTGAGGAAAGAAAAAGAGATGTTTTATATATGTATATGTGTATGAAAATATTATGTATGTGTATATATGTATATTCATTATATATATATATATATATATATATATATATATATATATATATATATACAAACTTATCAAACACAAATGAGAAAATGTTCTTGGTAATCATAGTCCTTAATTTTTGTAACTGGTCAGGGTATAATGGCTGGCATTTGTAACTACTTCTCTCTACTTCTCATTCTATAATATTGTCATTTTGTCTTAAACAATTACCTTAGCTGATTGTAGAATTCAACCTGCTAGATGACCAACCTCTTTATTTCTGAAATATCTTTATCATTCATAATTCTTGCTTGTATTGGGTTGTAATTTTCTCTAGACCTTAATTACTGGAGATAGTAATACCAAGAGTTGTAAATATCTGTAAGTAATTTTAATCCAGAAACATGACTGCTCTAGCAAGAAATTACATCCAAAGACCTTCTAGGCCTCTGTGATCTGGCTAGAATACAGACATGCCTTTAGCACACACCTTTAATCCCTCTGACTAGAATACAAACATATCTTTAATTTCTTTGGCTGGAATACAGACACACCCTTAGTAAATACTTTTACTCCCAAACAATGGCGGTAAAGTTAGTCTGTAGAAGAAAGTAGCCACGTCTGAAATTGATGTCTGAGCAGCAAAGAGATAAATCAGAGAAAGATTTGACAGAATGAGTCAGAGATAGGACACTCCCAACTCTCAGGAGAACAGCACAGGAAAGAGAGGCTATTTCTGAGCAGTGCAGACAGAGAGAGAACGTAGTTGAATCAGTTCAGTCAGTACAGTGTAATGCAATGAAGTTCAGTTGAGGTCAGTTCACTCAGTCAAGGTTGAATTGAGTTTAGTGAGTTGCTATCACGGAGTTGAGTTCATTTGTTTCAGCAGTGGCATCTAAAGCTATAAAATAAGAAGGAGCCAGAAGACTGGAACAAATTGCCAGAGTTAGTTTGAGACCAAGCACAGCAAATCAGTGAGAAGCTGAGAGAAACTAGATAGAATCAGTCACCTTGTAGAAGAGTGTGAACCAGAGTAGCTGAGTTGAACAAGCCAGCAAGAATACAGGAGAAGAAGGAGAAGAAGAAGAAGGAGAAGAAGGAGAAGAAGGCGAAGAAGAAAAAGGAGGAGGAGGAGGAGGAGAAGGAGAAGAAGGAGAAGAAGAAAATAGAAGAACGGATAAGCTTTTTCAGAAGAAAAACTCCAAGATGAAAATCACATCTGGAGAATAAAAGTTACATTTACAAATGCCTTTTGGATTCTAGAAATACATCCTTATTTACAGTGTGAAATAGTTATCTACAGTTATTCATTGGTAGTCTGGGTTAATTACACCAGTTAATACTGTGTTCCTCTCTTGACCTGTTGACAGAGGTATGAAAAGTCCAAAGAGGACTCCCTTTGGAATCATGATCTCTAGGCTATTAGACTAAGGTCATGTAATAGGCCACTAGCACATCTTTCATTTATATTCTATATTTTGATTCCTAGATTAGTGAATTCTGACTATGAGAAATAAGCATCAAATATTTGTTAATATTCAGAATTATCTCCTTCTGGAGAATCTTGCCTTAGATTTAAAAGCTTGTTTATTTTGTATTTGAGTGTTGAAATGGTTATCATTCTTCTCTGTCAAGCTATCTAACTGAGAATTATAGAGAATGTGAGGAGAAAACTTGTGATATTTATGAGCATGAGTCCACTGCTGCAATTTATTCATCTGGAAATGAAGTTGAATTTTGATATTCTAAGCAACACTTTGTCAAATACCATTGCGGCAGATAGGGTATTCTCTAAGTTACAAGTCATTGTTTTATTAAAGGCTTTGCAGGCAGGAAAGCAAATCTGTAGCCAGTGCATATTCACATGCACAAAATTCTTTCTTTTTCATGAGGTCCAATATAATGATACTTCCCCCTGTTCACCCTATGAGGCCACAACAGAGATTTGATGTTATTAGACCAAGTGGATAGCCATGTCACTGCTATAACAGATGAGGCAACTAAGGGTGGTTATGGGAAGTTTTCATTTGCAAATGGTAGTCTGTGTTTCTGAGTCTGCAAAATCTCAGAGCCTGCTATTGTGTCACTTAGCTCATGAGATTCTTAACTTCAGAAATGGCTAAAGAAGAAGACTGAGTAATATGAACATAGTAGGTCAACACACACATTTGACTATTTTACTCATCTCTTACTGAGTTCACCCTTTGATAAGCATCAAATAGGAGGTAGAATAATTGTCTTTCATTCTCCTTCTCTTTTTACTTTTTCTCCTTCTTTCTCTCTCCTCTCTCTTCTTCTTCCTCTCTCTTTCTCTTTCTCTCTCTTTCTCTCCCTGTCTCTTCCTTCTTTCTTTCTGACATTTAAATAGCCCATCCATTGTTCTTTTCCCCAGATTTCCTTGTCATGAGTTTTCATATATGCTATGTTCCTTCCAAGGCACTGACTTGGCAAATTCACTGAACTGTCCATAATTAATTAATTAGTATGTAAACATATAGTTGTCAATTATTCCTTTAAAAAAAATCTAGATGAACTAGGAAAACTTTTGTCCACTGGAAGAATTTAATTTAGCTACTGTCCTTAGTGGATGACTGAGAAAGGGCTTGCAATGTCTGAGAATAAAAAACCATCTGTGTGCCATCCTGATTTTTCTGCTCCTCTCTCATTTTAAAGGCTCATTCGTGAGGTCATATGTATAAACTTGAAGAACGTAGTAGAGTAGATTTCAGTACCAGGAGTGGGGTACTCTATTATAAATCACATGAACTTAGGTAGGTAAGCTCTTGTTTTGAAATCTCTGAAGGAAATGAATAATTATTTATTTGAAAGGGTAGAAATGGTGCTATCTGTTATAATGTGACAAAATCTTGACTAAGCCATGTTCCATTTGATTATGTAACAACTCATATCACAATCACACCAGCGTCTGTGTTCTGACTATGAATTGCACATGATACATGTAACAAAGTTCCATGAATCTGATTGTTAGACATTTTAACTTTCAATGAAGAGTTTTTAGAGGACTAATGGGTTGAGGTTAAACTCAAGAGGAAATATAACAAAATTGATTCTGGGAAGTGGTTGCTTAAAATAAAAGAAAGAAAAATCAGAAATGTAAAGATTGTTTTCTCTATATATATTCTCAGATCTTCCTTCCTTCCTTTTGTTTTCTACTCTTCTTCCTCCCTGTGGCCCTCTACCTCTCCTCCAATTCTCTATTATACATAGAAGAAGAAGGCATTTCACAAAAGCACAGTGAGATGATAGCCTTCTACAAGCTAAGGCAAAGGACCTCAGAATGAAATATGCCTTCCTGACCCTTTGATCTTAATCTTCAATATTAATGACTACAGGGAATAAATTCTGATTGTTGAATGCACTTTATGTTTTGTTAAGGAAGTTACTACTGACACACTAATATATCTCACATTTTGCAGCAATTATAAGCCCCTCTTTCACATTGGATTTCTTTTCAAGATAGAATGAGAATCTAAGAACAAATCCCATAAACAGCAGGAATCTTTTAAATGCTAACCATAGGCCAGGCAAATTAGATACACACATGTAAAGTTATCAGAATCCTAATTACTTCAAATAATTAATTATGCATAGTAATGTTGAAAACTATGCTAAGATGTACAGGAGGTCAGTGAATCATAAGTTGCCTTTTATTCATGACCCCAAATACCCTAGTCTGCCCTCCCCTTAGCAATTTGTGTTTCCAGTGGCTCTTCCATGTCATTAAATTGAATAATTAATTTCAAAAGCTCATTAAACTTTATCTGTCCATAACAATGTCACCTCAAACTCCTTGATACTTTTAGCCACACACTTCTTACTTGCAAAATACCAAATAGTTTTATATGTCCTCCCTCTTCTTGTGAGACTTTTCTTTATTGGATCATTGTCATCTCATGAACCTTATTGCTGGGGTTCTTCCAACTACTTTATCAGGTCTTATACAAGTTCTTCAACCAGTTTGAACAACCATTAATAAGAAGATAACATGTTATTTTCTTTCTGTCTACCCTGGTATCTGAGAGCCCTGTTCATTCTCTAAGTCTCTCCCATTTTTTTTTGCAGTCATATGATTCCAATCCCAATACTGCGAGTAACACATGTGAAACTTACAAAAGTAGTTCTAGAATATTTTCCTTACCTCAAGCTTTTAAATATGATCATCCTCCTGGTGCTGCCCTTTATACCTCTATTAATCTATTGTGTTTTTCAATGGACTTTCCTCACTAGGTTTAATATAACCTTACTTCTGGCCAGAAACAGGCTTCAAGACTCAAGCTGCCTACTCAGCAATTGTAAACCCCATCAATCTATTTCTATTCACTACGACACATGTCTCTTTTGTAACTGGGATAACTTTACAAAATGTCTATTAACCTCAGAGGTGAGAGACTCTCAGGACTCAAAGGGAGGAACCTTAGATGAAATGCCCAACAGTCGGGAGAGGGAACTTATAAAGTCCACCTCCAGCAGGAAGACAGGGCATCAAATGAGGGAGAGGGGAGCATCCCACAGTCACATCTCTGACCCATAATTGTTTCTGTCTGAAATAATTACAGGGATGGAAATGGAGAGGAACCTGAGGAAAAGAAAGTCCAGTGACAGTAACAACGTGGGATCAAGCTCAAGGGGAGGTCTCAATGTCTGACACTATTACCAAGGCTATGGANCAGGAAGACAGGGCATCAAATGAGGGAGAGGGGAGCATCCCACAGTCACATCTCTGACCCATAATTGTTTCTGTCTGAAATAATTACAGGGATGGAAATGGAGAGGAACCTGAGGAAAAGAAAGTCCAGTGACAGTAACAACGTGGGATCAAGCTCAAGGGGAGGTCTCAATGTCTGACACTATTACCAAGGCTATGGAGCGCTCACACAAAGGGACCTAGCATAACGGTACTCCGGAAGACCCAACAAGCAGATGAAAGAGTCATAGGCAGATAGTTGCACCCAACCAATGGACAGAAGCAGCCGACCCCTGTTGTTGAATTAGGGAAAGACTGAAAGAAGCTGAGGAGGAGGGCAACCCTGTAGGAGGACCAGTAGTCTAAATTAACTGGAACCCCCGAGATCTCTCAAACACTGGACCACCAAACAGGCAGCATACACCAGCTGATATGAGGCCCCCAACACATACAACAGAATACTGCTGGTTCTGTGTTCATTCAGAGAAATGCACCTAACCCTCAAGAGACTAGAGGCCCCAGGGAGTTTAGAGGTCAGGTAGTGTGGGGGGTAGGGACATCCACATTGAGACTGGGGGGTGGGGAGGAGGTATGGGATGTGGGGCAGTAGGAGGGTAGAGAAGAGGTGTGGGGGGAATAAAATATGGAGTGAAAAATAAATAAATACACTTTAAAATGTCTATTAATATGATCTTAATGCCTAAACTGTTTGAAAGAGTTCCTTTCCATTTATTCTAAAGTAAAAATCTTATTGTTTGGGCTGTCTTATTTTTATCCTCTCTCTATGTTTTTGTGTAATGACCCTTTTGTCCGTCTTCCTAAGTAGACTTTAAAATACCTATTTCTGTGGTGTAGGTTCAGGGCTTTACCTTTGAGGTTTAATAAGCCCCATAAAGCTTGTGGTAGGGCAGAAGCATTGAGGGCTTAGGACTAACAGAAAGTCCATAGACCACCATTCATTTACCCTTAATGGGATCATGGGTCTGTCATCTCACTTTCTCTCTCCCTTCCTGGCATTAGGAAGAGACTGGTTGCACCACACACTTTTGCCAACTTTCTCATTTCCAAAGAAATTAGAATTATAAAACTTGGCCTATAATATCCAGGACTGTGAGCTGGCATAAAAACTTTCTTTTTATAAGCTAACTGCTTCTGGTATCTTGTCCAGATAATGCATAGCTGACCACGGAAAACTGAGAAAGTTGACAGACTCAGGCTCTGGATCATTGTTACTGTTGTACACAAATATGTAGAGGAATCTTTGGAATTGATTAAGGCCGTGGTTCTCAACCTGTGGGTTGCGACCCATTCAGCAAACCTCTATATCTGAAAAACTTTAGATTGTAATTCATAACAGTAGCAAAATTTCAGTTATGAAGTAGCAAGAAAAATAATGTTGTGGTTGGGGTTCACCACAACATAAGGAACTGTATTAAATGATTACAATATTAGGAAAGTTGAGAGTCACTGGTTGAATGGAAGAGTGTCAAAGAGCTTGGTGGATGAACCTGGAGATATTTTGGAGTGCTCTTCAGTGGAAAGACCAGAACACTGGTGAAATGTGGACAATAACTATACTGATGAAATGAGTTTTCCTTTGAAAATTATTTAAAACACCCCACTGGACCATGTCAACAATTTTGGCTACATTCTGACCACATCATAATACCCTATGAGTGGCTGGTCTTAAAGAGAATGGACTAGTTTATCAGGCAGCTGGCATTTCTAGTCTGCGAATCATTCAGTTTACAGCATGGGTATTCCTGGCTGCTTTTAGTGAACCTTACAAGGAGAATCAGGAGTAGATAAAAGGAAGCAGAAATCCTGAGGGAAAAATTACAGCTTCAAGAGAAAAGGAATGCAGAAGCCTGCAAATATGGCATCCATTGGAACAGTGATTCCCTCCCCAAGTCACTGAAGTGATTGTTGATATTACAAAGAAAAGCAAAACAATTTGACATCACACAGTAAGAAAGATACCTCGAAATCATCCCAACCGTCCAATGTGATACTGCCCACAAGTTTACTGAAGTAAAAATGCACTGCCTATACCTGAGTGACAGGGGCTGTTGAGTCTTAGATGGTAACCTGAAGAACCCTGAGCCAAAAAAAGCATTTTCACTTTATAAATTGATTGCCTCAAGTATTTTATCATATCCATGGGAAACTGACTCATCTTTCAGCTCCTTCACTACACGCCACACACTTTGGGCTCATTTTGTTTCAGTGATCCACACTTTTTCACATAGAATAACCCCACAACAATGAATCCAGACATGACTTCCAGGAAGCAGACTGTTAGAAATCTCAGAAAGGACTTCCCTCATCACCAATACTTCCTGCGGGAAGCATGGGGCACAGGCTATATGAGTTCTCTCAGTTTAAGAGTCTTTCTCGACTGTTTTAGTCAGGGTTTCCATTACTGTGAGAGAATACCCTGACTGAAAAGCAAGTTGGGGAGTCACTTCCATATTGCTATTCAGTATCCATGGAAGTCAGGAAAGAAACTCAACTGGGACAGGATCCTGGAGGCAGGACCTGATGAAGGGCTGCTGCTTACTAGCTCACTCCACATGGCTTACTCAGCCTCCATGGGCTGGGCCCCCACTCACTGATCACTGCTAGAGAAAATCCCTTACAGCTACAACTCATAGAGGCATTTTCTCAACTGAGCTGCCTTCCTCTCTGATGACTCTAGCTTGTGTCAAGTTGATAAACAAAATAAGCCAATGCAACTGACCACTTGTCAACTTGACATACAAATACATCATTATGAAGCCACAATCCTCCCTTTCTTCTTCATCCCCAAGATTTCACATTTTAATAAGCGTCCATAACTTTAGAAGTCCCACAGTCTTTACAAATTCAAACAGGTTCAAATTTCAGTCTCTTTAAAATAACCAATCTCTCTAAAAATCCAAAATCTCTTTCAGCTGTGGGCACCTGTAAAAATCCAAATTAAGTTAAATGCTTTCTTCAGGAGGGAAGAACCAAGGTGCAGTCACAACCTGAAACAAATAAAACTGACCTCTAACAGTATAAATAACTTACTTCCAGTGTCTGGGATTGACACATGCTAGTCTGTGCTCCTCCAAAGGGCTTCTTACAGCTCTGCTCTCTGTTGAACGCAGAGCGTATCTTCTAGGCTCTAGCCAGATCCATTCCATTGCTGCTGCTACTTTTGGTGATCATCCCATCGTACCCACGTTTCCAAAATGATGGGATCTTCTGCTGCAATTGGGCTGCACTTTCACCACTAGTCTCTCCTAGGCTCTTTTCATGGTGCCAAGCCTCAAATTCTTCACATGGCCCCTTCACCACTGGGCCTTCAACTTCCAATGAGACTGCATTCTCACCAATGGCCTCTCTTGGCCTCTTACAGTATCAAGCCTCAGGTGATCCCTTCATCCATCAAAACCAGTACCATCTAGGTAAATCTTACACATTACTAAGTCCGGCTGCCAGCACAAGGTACAACCTTGGCTGCCCCCGAAACACAGCTTCTCTGTGCTCTCAGAAAACACTTCCCAGAAGATTTTACCTTAGTGATGCTAGTCTGTTTTTAATCACTGATTAAAACTTCTTAGCTCCAGCTAAGTAGCATCAATTGTCCAAATAACACAAAGACTTCACTTTCTCAGCTCCAGCATCTTGTTAATCACAGCTGATTCTTCATCCACAGCTAACCAGAACCATATAGGATCTTAAATCAAAATAGTAAACAGCTCTTATGGAGTCTTTAAATTTCCCTCTGTAATTTCAAAAGCTAGGCTTCTATCCTCTGCACTTCTCTCAACATTCTTTTTTTCCAAATTCCTACAGAACATCCCACCGAGGTCTCAATGGTTCTTCTAGGCCAAAGTTCCAAAGTCCCGTCATAGCAATACCCCATGACAAGGGTGGTATACCAATTCTGTCTTAGTTTCCATTGATGTGGAGTGACATGATCAATGCAATTCTTATAAAGAAAAACATTTAAGTGGGCTGGCTTGCACTTTCAGAGGTTTAGTCCATTATCATCATGGTGAGAAGCATGGTAGAGTACAGTTAGACATGGTGTTGGAGGGACTGAGAGTTCTACATTTGAGCAAAAGGCAGTTAAGAGAGTTGAATTCCACAAGCATGAAGAGTTTAAGCTTAGGAGACCTCAAAGCTTGTCCCAGGAGTGACACACTTCCTCCAACAAAGCCATACCTATTTCAAAAAGTCTACACCTCCTTATAGTGTCATTCCCTATGGGACAAGCATTCAAACACATGAAGCTATGGAGGTCATACCTATTGAAACCACCATAACACCACCCCACCAAGCAAAATATAATCTTACCTAAAGAAAATATTGTGTCAGTAAATCAAAGATAGTCCACTAAGCAATGCATAATAGAGCTAACTGAACAAAAATAAAGTGTTGATTTAGTGTGTGTGTGTGAGCACTTTGAATAATTTCTGTTGGCTAAGACCAAGAATACAAATATGATGGAGTCTTCCTGTCCTCGGAAGTTTAACCTTGAATTTGAGGTGAGCATAAAAGAAAGCTAACATAGAAGCAAGAAATGAACATTACATAACTGGCCGTGAGCGTGCACTGAAAATTTTTAAATATTTTATAAAACAATTCAAATGTGATGGTTATAATTTGAAAGATATAGCAATGCTTGATAAAGAAGCACCTTGAGGTGTATAGGAAGGGATAAAAGACACTACTCAATTTAAATTAGTAAGTCCTAGGTTTCTCAGTAAAGTCTGTACTGAGCCACACTCCAGAGGCTCATGAGCTCTGGGGATTAAGATCAAAGGGTATAATTTTAAAGGAGTCTTAACTAGGAAATATACTTTATTAAAAAATTGAAATTTTAGTCACTGAATTCAATAAAAAGCTAGACTATGAAATGATAAGAGTCCTAATAGCTGTAGATTAAAAAAACAAAGCTGTACTATTACATTCCTGCAATGTGTAGCAAGATTCATGTGGACTGGGATATAGAGGTAGAAGATATAAGAATTCAATGAACTAGTATAAAAATGTAAGCAGCTTACAATACTGTAGTCTTGGACAGTTGCACAACTCTCAGTGGGGTCTTTGGAATTACAAGCACATAAAACAGGATATGTGCTCTTCTCTTTAGTAATCTGAGCTGTTCTGTGGTTTCCAAATCCTACTTTTCATGGTTAGATGCTTCTACAAAAACTTCATTTAAAGAAAACTAACCTGGAGACAGCTTGCCAACAATCCTTGGACATTTTTCATTTTGAAAGCAATCTTTTTATGCTGTTTCTACTTCTGAAAAAAAAAAACAGAACAGTTGTATTTGGCAATATCAAATATAATCATTTTATCTGTAGAATTATTTTGAAATAGAAGAATTAAGGAATTCACAGCCTCATTGATAGAATTTACTGTATAAATCTCTAACAGACATATCATTATTACACTGGTTTATAGCATGTCCGTGGGCGTGCATCAAGACAAAACTGTGGAATTTTATCTCCAGATCTTCACATCATGATGGAACACAAGCAGAAGTATGTTGTGGCTTAATCATCCAGAAGTCATTCTGCACTGAGCTCACTACAGAGTTGTCTCTGGAGGAGGGACATTTATGACAAAGAATCCAATATCCTTCAGTCCTATTTCTCTTGAGGATAGTCAAACTATATGGAGAAGATTCTTTGGAATTTGCTGTCTAGCTGTTAAGGTCCCAGGTTTAAAAAAAAAAAAACAAAACTGGAGAGACTAGTGATTAAAAACGTAACAGGAAACCCCTTCTCTCAATTTTCTAGTTGAAATCTTCCATTTAATATCTACATCAATACATTATTAGCTATTATTTTACTTTTTATTAATTATCAATCTCTCCACAATTTCTTTATTATGAAATCCACAAAGAAGCCATTACAAGTTTTCTGCAATTGTTAGGAGGGCACAGTTTTCTAACTACACACAATGGGCACATAAAGAATAATGATTAATTATTGGACTGGGAAGGTGGCTCCATTCTAAAGCACTTACATTAAAGGATGAATATATGAGTTTAATCTTCAGAATTTATATCTACAAAAAAATAAAATGGCAGATATGGAGATAAGATGCCATCATCCTATCAGGAAACAGAGACAGATGGATCCCTGGACCTGGCTGATCAGCTTACCCCACCTACTTGGCTGTCTTTAAGCCACTGATTGAGAGATCCTTTGTCAATGCAAAAGTATTTTTGAATAATTACTGGGCCATTTAGTTTGTGCCAGGAGTTTAGAACAAAAGTTGGCTGTTTTTATCATATAAGAATTTGCTGAAATGATCAGATACTGTTATGAGAACTTGCACAGGAACATATCATGCTAGCAGAAGGAAAAAAATCTTTTTAGGCTGTAACAGTGAAGTTAAATCTTGACAAAAAAGAAGTGGACCATCAAAAAAGGGGGTGGTGGTCAATCTTCATTGCCAGTTTAGCTAGATTTAGGGTCACCATGGAAATACACTTCTAGGTGTGACTATGGCTGTGTTTCCAGAAAATTTTAACTAAGCTAAAATCTACCCTGAATATAGTCACTACCCATCGACCTATGGGCTAGAACTCTGGACTGAGTGAAAAGGGAAAGACAGTAAACACTGGCATTTTTCCCTTCTGCTCTCTAAACTGTGCGAAACCCTCCCCCTATAATTCTACCACTCAGCACAGAGGTTATCCCTGGAAGGCTGAGCTAAGGGAGGGGCTGAAGTGACAAGACAGGACTGGAGGTGTCATAGAGATTTGTTCATCAAAGATTAGTCCCAAGAGCTCTGCCCATGTCCACACAGGAGACATGGTGTCACTCACACTGAGGGCTACCACTGTTGGAAATGTGCTTACCTTGAACATGTTGGTTTTCAGTAAAATGTATCCTCATCTAGACAGAGTTGGCTAAAATCTTTAAAGTAATTTATTGCCACAGAGATTATATTCAATAAGCTGTTAATGAGGAAACAAACTGTTGAAATCTTCTCCTTAAAAGCTACAGAATTTTACCAGAACTGGAGAGTGTAGATGTCTGCATATGGTAATGTCTTTCCCTGTCTTAAGAATTCAAGGTTTGTTTTGTAATGAATTCCTAGGAACTGTGTATTCTATCCATATGCTATATTCACAGGTGCCAGGTCTAAATGAGTATTTCAAGTGGAATCAGATAATTTTGTTTCCAGAAAGAATTTAGGATTGTTCTACAAACCAATAACTTTACCGGCAAATAAATAGAGATTTAGAAAACCTGTATATTATCTCAGAGTTGGCATTATCAAGATATCTTAATCTCTTGAGAAATTTCATTTCCACTGCAATGTTTTTCTTAAATTGTACTCACTAAAACTTGTGTATCCCAAATTATAGTTTGAAAAAGGGTCAAAGTTCGAATGTATGTTTAGTTTTCCCAGACTACAAACATTACACTAGAACTGTTATAGTACCTATTAAAATTTCACAGGAGCCCATGAAACACTTTGGGAAATTATTTCTTTTTGCTGTGATTTCAATATGGTGTGACCCAGCACAAAACATGTTGAGGATTGATTCTCTAGTGAACTACGAGCTTTGAGGTTTTGCCATCAGTGAGAGGTGTTTGAGCCTTCAGGAGGAGTTGATGCATGCCTCATAAGACTATGTCCTTCCCACCAGCTTGCCTCTAGGACACTTTTCCTGCTCTTACCATGCCATCATCCACCACATCAGGACTCAGCCACAGAGCCTCTGTCAGATGCCTGTGCCTCATTGCTTGAAATTCCCAGTCACCAGGATTTTGAACCAAATAACTGTTTTTCCTGCACAACATCGGGTATTTTGGTATAGCAATGCCAAATGGGCTGAGACAGTTTTCTAGATGGATTCTCACTGATTTCAACGGAACTGTCTTCATGGAAAATGTGGTACTGAAGACTGCTACCTTGGCACACCATCTTTCTTGCTCCTGGGTGGAGATGAGTATTTAAGACTTTGCTAGGAAACATGTAAGGTATTACATGCGGATTCTGAGGATCTTACACGGATCTGATCTGAAGAACTGTCGCAAGACTCAAGTTCTTTAGAGGAACACTCCCATGATTTTGATTCTGCGGCTACTTGCAGCTACAGATCTTCAGGCCTGCGACATTCGCGCATGAGATCATGGGCAATGCAGTCTCAGAATTGATCCATTTTGGAAATTCTTAACCTTGATCTGTACAGAATATTTCTCCACGTTTTTAAGCCATGCTATTATCACCCCATGTGCCCTATTTCTATTTTCACTTTAATGTGCCTTGAGCTCCTTAGATAAAAGGATTATCAGAAGTACAAAGTGTTGTATTATTACTAAAAGCATAAGGCCTTATCTCTCAGTTCATCAGTGAGACTTTGGTCCAGTGACTAACAGAGGTCTGAAGTTTTTGAAGTATGCTACCAATATGTTTCTGAGGACTTACAGAAATGTTGGGCAACAAATATAGAGTTCCTTTCTGTCTTTAAATGTTCGAGTGCTGGATACTAAAATTGTGTATCTTGTTCCTCCAAGGACCTTTTGAGCATAGCCTTTACACCTACTGGTAACTTTTATCCTGGGATGGATAGAAAGAATGAAATCCCTAGTAATCATTCTTAGTAGTAGTGTAATAAAGGGATGACAATGTTTGCTTAAAAGAACTTGGTAATTTCATTAAGTACTGCCATCAAACAATTCCATAAATGAAGAAAGTGGTTAAAAAAAAGTTCATGAGCATTTGCTTATTTTTTTTCCTTAAATTTTCCTATCCTTATCAAGAACAGAATGGTAAGATATATTAGACTGATAAAGACTATCTGAGGTGGGCTAGAGAGATGGCTCAGTAGTTAAGAGCACTAGCTGATCTTCCAAAGGACCCGGGTTTGATTCCTAGCACCCACATGACATCTCACTACCATCTGTAACTCCACTTCTAGGGGATCTGATGCCCTCTTCTGGCCCTTGGCGGCACTACAAATACATAATTTACATATACTCATGTGGCAAAATAACTATATATACAAAATAAATTGTTTTGAGTTTTTAAAATCCATTTGATGAATATTTGTCTTAGCTATCCACATAATACTGCCCAAAATAAATTTACTGGGGATACCAGAATGCCCTCAGCTTCCAAATCTGTGGATTTAAACTTGACTCAACATTTCAGTATTCATGTTTCTCTGTCAGGTATCATAGAAACTCAGACTCCCCAGATAAACCTTTCCCTTTGTGCCGTGACCATCAAATAGACTTACTTCAGTTTCCAACCATCCTCTCCTTATTCCACAGACGCCCTCATATGATGTAAGCATTTTATAACTGGGTTATTATAGATGTCCTGTTTGTAAGTTCATCCAAGGCAGCTGCAGTGCTATTCTTATTGTGTATAGATAAACACAACTCTGAGGAAGTTTCCAGCACTCAGTAAAACTTGAGACTTGGGTTCAGTAAGGATCAGAAGTTCTGAGAAGTAGGTCAACCGGTAGACTGGGGAATTAGGCATAGTCTTTGCATAGTGTCACAGAAATTCTCAATCTCCCAAGGTAAGTGCCATAACCCTGCCACCTAGTCTGAGAAGACAGCCACATGGATGCTGGAGCCCAGGGTTAACATACTCAAAAGCAGCAGAAGCAGCCATAGTTTTCAGTTATCCTCCTCTCGACCTCTCTGCAGCATCGGGCTATTTGTGACCTTGAAAATCTGTCTCAACTTACATCCATGTTTCATTAGAAGAGACATCTCTTGTAAAAGAAATAAAAAATGTCAGGAGATACGGTTTAGATGTTGAACCTGATTTCCTTTCCCTGGGGTTCAGAGCACAGACGTCCATGCACTCTTGGGCCTTCTCAGGAGCAGTGCCATTCTAAGCAGTCAGGGTGGTCAGGGGACAGAGGACAGTGTCTTGCCCCTGTGCTGTTGTGTGATGCAGCAGATGGGGTCAGGTGACCCCCACTTGAGGCTACGGCTGCAAAAGATAATAGAAGGGGACATAAGCAAGAAAAAAAATAACATTTCAAATAAAATTTAACATTGCGCTAAACACTCACACTCTAACAAAGGCCAGAGACTGGAATCCCAGCACCTAAGTCTAGCAGGAGAGATGTGTGGTCCTGTGTCAGTGCTCTGCTCTGATCGTCTGCGTCTCACCTATGCCATCAGTGGTGGTCCTGACACTTACCTGAGAGGAAAGAAGTGGGGTAACATGAAAGATAGATTTCTGCCCTATAATGAGCTTTTCATCGACCAGCAGATAAGTGGTCTAATTATTTTGTCATGTACGGCAAATTGGCCTACAATACGAACACTTTAAGAAATTGAATGTCCCCAGATGTGGAACAAACAATGTTTCAGATATAGCATCCTGGTCACATGAGGGACTGCAAATTCTGGCTTAGCTGCAGCTGCCAGAGCAAAAAGAAATCTACAGATCCAGTGAACAAGCCAGCTAGGGTCTCCTATGTCTGCCTTTTGTGCCAATAACTGCACATTTGGCTTTGAGAAGCTAAGACCTGACAAGGGCAGGATGCCTGAGCAAGAAAAAAGAAAGATGAGGGTAGCAGACAAAGGAGGAAAACATGTCTGTGTGTATGATGGAGTAGCATGTAGATACTGTTCAGAAACATTTGCAGGATCTAGAAAATGACAGTCACAGGCAACATCCACATCCCAAAGGAGCTGAGAGCCAAGAGAGTCCCAACATGGAGGGCTTTATTACTCAAAGAAAGGGCTCTGTGCTCCTCAGCCTGGCCTGCTACCACAAGGACTGGCTGTGGTAGAGGAAGTCTATTTTTTAAAGGTTCTAATTTCAAAGCTTCCTACTTCCTTTTTATGCTAACTTGGGTGGAGGCACAAGCTAGATGGGTTTTGTTCTTTTATTTATTTACTTTCGGAAATAAGTGAAAATCCTTCTTGGTGGTGAAAAATGCAATCAGCGTGGTCTGAAAATAGACTGAATTTTTTTTTTTCTACACACAAGAAACTTTTCATTTTCATTCCTGACATTCCAGAAGAAAGGGGAAAGAAGGAAAGAAAAGAGAAATTCTACTCTGAAAGTAGAAAGAATAATCTGGAAAAGTAGGCTGTAAAGGGGCATAAAACCTTTCTATATGCTTGCTTTCTATGGTCAATACATCCTCCCTTTACTCACTAATGGTACCATGGAGTGGTGTGATCCCAATGAAGGCATTAGGAAAACTCTTGTATTTTCCCTACCCACTCACTATGTAATCACCCATGCACACTCTCGTGTATGCACACACACATGCACCTGAGCATGCAAAACTGCATACTATGCACACATGCACATGTACACACACACATGCACACACTTGCATACACGCACGCACACGCACACACACACACACACACACACACACACACACACAAACAAACACACAAGCCCAGCATGAACACACACACAAACACAATACCCTTAAGGCAAACCAGGGTGACAAGTAAGTAGCCCATGCTATAATTCGAAGCATGATTATTATACTTAATTCCTGGAAACCAATTCATTCAAAACTCCTCTAGCAGCCCCATCTACAGTGACAAGACTGTTTGTTTTTTTGTTTTTGTTTTTGTTTTGTTTTGTTTTCTGTTTCACCAATAAGATACCTAACAAATTGCCCAAGTTGTCTTATTTCCTCATCTATGATGCCCCTGGAAGATGAGATTATAATTGTCACCCTAGTTTTCTTACCAATGGATCACCAGCCTTTCCCCCTTTCTGCCCTTAAAGTCCACACCTAATATTTACACTGACAAAGCAGGGTGATCTTTCCTCTGCTCTTTTAGCCCCTTCTAGGAACCACCACACATTCTGCTTCCCACACACTTATTGAAATTTTAGTTTTTATCTAATTCTAGTAGAAATCTTGACATTAGTTTAAAAGCATACTATTTTCTCGGGATTCAAAAAAAATTGAATTTGAGGTTTGTTTGCTAACTGAAGAATCAGGAAACCCTGCCTTAATTCCCCTTTATGTGTCTCTAAGGCTCAAGGACTGTCTACTTGGGATGTGCTTCATGAGGTCTATGCAAGTCTGAGCAGAGAGAGGGATATGAGACTTGGGTCCACCCTCTTTCAGCACAGGCATGTCAATCAAACTCAAAACAAAAGAAGAATTCTTTATCACCTTAACATGGGGTGTAAAAATAAATCTCAGGTGAAGCATGCCATTTCTAACGTATCCAATAAGTGTTTGAGTCTATAAATGCTGTAATTAGAGTAATTCATTAAATGTTATTGAATAAAATGACTTTAATATAAAACATCCCTTACAGTTTCTTTCTCCACACAGAGTGCCCTGTCTTGCCACTGGCAGCAGTACCAAAAGGTACTTTCATGAAGAACTCAGTTTCTAACAGACTCCATTGCAGGAGGTCTGGAAAATGTTTATTACCTGGAGAGCTCCATTTACTCCTTTCTAATGCTCGCCTAACCTCCCTTATTTCCTAAACTTGTCTGGTCTTCAAATTAATCTTTTTAAAGTCACAATGCTTACACCACGGCAGTGAGGAAAAAGAAAACAAACTTCCACAGCCTGGGATCTCAAAGTCCATCTCCTCTCCAGTCTCTTTCTCCCCACTAAAATGCCCTGACTATGCTGGGGATAGTGATACACCTGCAATCCCAGCATTCCCAAAGCTGAGGCAGGAGAATCAGAAGTTTGAAGTCAGCACACAGCAAGTTCCAGGACTTCTTAGGCTACATAGAAAGGCATTGACTCAAGCAACAGCAAACAAAAATTCTGTCATATGGGCAGACACTTCCCACCTGCATAAGCAGATGTGTAGTTTGAAGCTAATCCAATTTAAACGTCAGGGCTTCTCATGTGTTTAAGCTTTTACAGGCTGTTTCTAATTTTGTTTCCTTTCCCTTACAAAAAATGTGATCTTCTCAGGTCACATGTCAAACACATTGACTCTCTGACTTTTCGAGCCACACCCATCTTCTTTCTCATTCTTAACACTTAAGTTCCCTCTTAGAGACTAAAATCAACTCTTGCGTCTGTGCTTCTATTCACAGCTACTAGGGTCTTTTGACATATTTCATTCTCCAGGTTTTTATACTTCTATTTTTTCTTATATTTTAAAACAGTGTTAAATATTTTGTGTGTTCCTGTGGCCACATGGGCTCATTTGGGACACACACACACACACACACACACACACACAGAGTATGTCGATTAGCATATCACATCTCTCTACGCCAAGAACCTAAGTTGTATATTTTTACGTATTGCTCACCAGTGCCTCTGTTCTACATAGATAAACACCTCTTGGTGTTTAAATTCAATTCTTGGCTGTTGATGCTCCTCTAAGATATATCTAATTCTAAACTACTGAAAATTTTCAATATACACTAGGTGTTGTCTAATAGAAGTGAATAGAAAAAACAATAAAACTAACGGGCTCAGTGTCTACACCACACTCACACAGTACAGACCATTTCTATGATTGCAAAATATTTGCAAAATTATCCCCACAAACCGATTCCAGCATCCCTGCTACTTCATCCGTGGTTGACCATATGGCCACCAAGGAATCAGCAGAACAGAAGTTCTCCCTTACACTGTATTTCAAAACAGAATCCTCTGCAAAGGAGACCCATTCTGGCAGACTCCATCCCACTGGCTCAATTCTGATACAGTCTCTATAGGTTGAGATCTCAGCCCTAAGGCATTGTGCCCACTGAGACTGGTTTGCAAGCCAAGGATTTGGGGATATCAAATTGGCTGAATACAAATTATGGTTCTGAAGTTCCTTTCTTGGGGGTTAATGGATCATATAGAGAATTCACAACTGTATTCATAGAGCAAGTAGCTGAATAGGAAAGATTTATTTTCATACTGTTGGATAAGCAGCACTTTGGCAGTACCCTGAGCTTTTATACATCTTCCCATGTCTCTATACATGTCTCTGGTGTCAAGAATTCCATTGAGCTTTGGGTTGTCAATAGAAAGATTTGGCTTTCTGAGGTTTAAAGCTCCACACAAGTTTTGCCATGGCCATGAGATGGTTGAAGTAAACCCCAAACGGAGTGATGCAAAGAGGATCAGTGCCACTGCGTCAGAAATGCGGTGATGACAATGACAAAGAAGGAGTTCCATTGAGTCCAGTACTGTAGTGATCACTGGAAATAGCAGAGTCAGTGCAGTTCTGTGGCTGTTTAATACTCGGTTTAGAAGAAGACAATGTAAAAATAAGGATCCCAGTTATAGCATGTACTTGGGTTATAGTTTTTGTTTTCTGATTTTTTTTTTATTTTGTTTGTCTGTATCTATAAATGTGTTGGTGGTATGTGTGGTGTGTGTGTGTGCTGTGTGTATGTCTGTGGTTGTTATGTTGTGTATGGTATGTGTTCTGTGTGTGCTTCTATATCCAGCCAATTAGAATCTCTTTATTGCACATTCTCGTACGTTCTCATACAAGCACACAGAAGCCAGGGAAGGACATTCAGTGTGCTGTTTTGTCAGGCTACACTTTATTTCTAGATAGTGTCCCTCACTGACCTTGGAGTTAGGGTCTTAGCCTGCAAGCTGCAGGGCTCTGCAATCTTCACATCACTGTCACCAAGCCAGGTTTGTATACTGGAGTTACAAGACACACATGCCCACACTCAGCTTTTCACAAGGCAGTAAGCTTTGAACTCAGGTCCTCACATGTGCACACTTCCAAAATGTTGCTTATTGATCTCTCCTGCAATAATGGCTCCCATACTCAAGGACCTGCCCAGGGAATAAAGCATTTCTCAGAGTTTGGTGAACTCCCTATAAGATCCATTAACCCCTAAGGAAGGCATGTCGACTTGTATCCAGCCAGTGAGACATCTCTTTATCCAAAAACCAATCTTTTGTTTTTATCCAAAACCCCTCATTTTCTTTTGTGCTCAAATGTCTTCTAAGAGGACTACAGAGGTTCATTTCTTGGAAAACAAAAACAAAACAACAAAAATCCTGTCTCTGTCCTTCAAAACTATTACTTCAACTTAAACTTGTTTCCCACAGACATGCTAAGGCTTCAAGATTTTTCTAGAACTCTGAATCCTGTCTCTGACAATTCCTAGCTATATGATAGATGAGGGGACATTTACATGGTACGGGGGTTATACATTTGGTCGTTATCATCGTATTGAGTTGGTATTGAAAAACAATATAATTCAATGGGTTAAACATATCTCTGATTAAACATCTTTCTGTCCTAGAGTAGTACAACTGGGACTTCAGAGAAGTTTGTACTCTCGCGTTCTTTAGGAGCACAGGGAAGAAGTAATGCAAAGGCTTCTCTGTGTGTGGCACCACCGAAGCTTGCATAAGGATCTTTCACCTTGATTATGATAAAATATATCACCAAATTTAAATGATGTAATTATGATAAAACAGAACAAAACTATGGAGGAAAGAAATGACAGTTTGAAATATGGGGTTCATAGTCAGAATTT
This sequence comes from Mus minutoides, assembly GCA_902729485.2. Taxonomy (NCBI): domain Eukaryota; kingdom Metazoa; phylum Chordata; class Mammalia; order Rodentia; family Muridae; genus Mus; species Mus minutoides. The sequence goes on along the minus strand of LR749606.1, from coordinate 1,531,032 downwards.
CTTGTGTGGGTGAACTCACAAGCGAATTAACTTTAAGCGAATTGACAATTTCTTTATTTACAAACCCAAACCACACTGTTAAGTAGAAACCATGACAATTTTGACAGGCTACCAGAATTGAATAATATTGGTATGAAAAACCCTGTTGGTAAAAAATAAAAATAGCCCCCCCTTTTTTTTAATTTTCTTTAGAGATGCCATCAAAACACTCAGTTTATGGTTTCGCTAGAAAAGTAAGTGGTTGTCAGATGGCATAAGTACCAGGCCAGGTGGGAGAGAGGCCTAGAGGTCAGACAAGCAAATTGACAGGGTTGAGAATACCTGCTTTGTCAGGGTGAGTGGCAGTGCTGTTCCGTGCATAAAATCACCAATTTACCCAAATGCTACGTCACTTGCCAAGGACTCATTTCACTGTTGCTCTTTTTTTTTCCTTGTGTCATGTAAGATTCCTTGAAGGGCCTAGAAAAACAGTCATAATCCATTTGATTTTCTGTTTTCCTCGGAGGGAAACTCTTGACGGACGATAAATAGCAGCTGCTGACTATCATCAGTGAGGAGCTCTCTTGCTTTTACATTAAATACAAAAACAGAGTTGTAAAGTCACAAGGGATGGGACTTTTGACACGGATGAGACGAATATATAATCCTCAGAACCACCTCGCTGATGGGATCTGAGACGCGGCAACAAAGCCTGCCGATTCCAGAGTCGAGTTCCACAAAGTCAAACTGTAGCTAACGTTGATATCTGCAGGCCAACGCATGTTCCACCCAATGTAGCAAGCGCGTATCCAGAAGCCCTAGTCAACGTGCATGCACAAGGAAAACAGCCATTTTATCATACTGTCTGTTTTAATTAAGGGTAAAGGGATACCAGAAAACAAATTAAAAAAAAATACCATAAACCTAGTTAATTAGATGACAGAGGCAATTCTAAGGCACAGGGGTTTGACTCTCAGATGTTCATATCTCATTAAACCTGCAGGAGAGCTGAGCATACAGGACCCTTCAAAGAAAACCAGTAAATTACACACGTGACTTATCAATAGGGGGGGGTGCCATGTACAAAGGTTACTTCCTTAATAGTCCAGTGTGCCCCTTCTTTCCCTGTTGACAGGTAATCGCAGTGGCTCCAGAACATTCTTCCTCTTTGGCTAACTGCTCAGTGACATTCACTTCAAGTTTATCTAACCAATTTAACAACCCCGGGTACTCATGGGACCCAATTTCCACCTCAAATTATACATATTTTTGTACTTTGGATTAAATGACTGATCTTAATGGGAGGAATCTTATCTAATAAGGCTGGGGAATAGCAGTTACTTCAAATTTCATGCTATAGTGAATGATCCTAATATCAAATTAACAGGATTTTACAGCACTCTGTTTATTTACCCAATTAGTAACACTCTGGCCTTTTGGCTTTTATATAAAACTTATTTTCTTTTATTTGGCCTAATTTCCCCAAGGGAGGAAACTAAGAGCAAGGTAGGCAAGGTTAAATAGATTGTTCCTATCATCCAAATCTCCTTTCTCCTTTCTGTCTTCCACACACCAGCACATGACCGTACCTGAAGAAAGGCAGACTTAAGAGAGGCGGGAAGTTGTGTCCTGGGATCCATGTAGGTTCCAGTGCTCAGCGTCAAAGCTTTCACTGAAAGTAGTTGGACGGAACCATGCTTCTACAAAAGCTGCTGTGTGCTACACTGTTTTATTTTGTATTATTTCTCTGCCTATGAGATTTAGGTACTATCACTCTCTGTTTATGCCTTTCAGTAACCTCAATTTGTTTTCAAAGAGTGGTAGCTGTTAACAAAATCACTCTTAGAAAGAAGGAAAACCAATATTAAAGTTGATGTGAGACTGAGTCAATAGCTCAAAGGTAGTGTGTTTTCCTTTCTAGGCCAAACCTTGGTTCAATCTCTAAGCACAAAGGAAGGAGAAGGAGGGAGGCAGGGGCAGAGGTAACAAGAGTTGTTAAGCATATATATATATATATATATATATATATATATATATATATATATATATGTGTGTGTGTGTGTGTGTGTGTGTGTGTGTGTGTGTGTATGTATATATTTGTTTTAGCCCTCAAATAACTCAATTTTGGAGGCGGTGTTATCCAAACTTACTGGCGTTTGGAACATTTTGAATGGCACAACTAGGAATTAGGTCAGGACTTGAATCCTTGTTTAGAGCCTGATGATTCATCTCAATACTTCTCATATGCACTGTGAACTAATAATCCTTATTATTCTTATTTTTAAACATCTTTGTTATATTTATTGAAAAGACAAAACAATATAACAACAAATACACATATAACAATTAAATGAAAAACCATGTTTTAAAAATAGTGAAACTCAAGAAGAATGAAGATCAAAATGTGGACACTTTGCCTCTTCCTAGAATTAAGAACAAAGCACACATTGAAGGAGTTACAGAGATCAAGTGAGGAGCTGAATCTAAAGGATGGACCAACCAATGACTTCTGCAGCCGGGGATCCATCTCATAATCAGCCACCAAACATAGACACTATTGCATATGCCAGCAAGATAGTGCTGAAAGGGCCCTGATATAGCCGTCTCGTGGGAGGCTATACCAGTGCCTCGCAAACACAGAAGTGGATGCTCTCAGTCAGCTATTAGATGGAACACAGGGTTCCCAAGGAAGGAGCTAGAGAAAGTACCCAAGGAGCTGAAGGGGTCTTCAACCCTATAGGTGAAAGAACAACATGAACTAACTAGTACCCCCATGTCTCTAGTTGCATATATAGAAAAAGATGGCCTATTTGGCCATCACTGGGAAGAGAGGCCCCTTGGTCATGCAAACTTTATATGCCCCAGTACAGGGGAATGCCAGGGCCAATAGGGGGGAGTGGGTGGGGTGGATAGGGGAGCAGGGTGGGGGATGGAGGAGGGTTTAGGGAATTTTCGGGAGAACATGTGAAATGTAAATGAAGAAAATATCTAATAAAAAATGGAAAAAAAAGAAAACACACAAAAAATAGTTAAGCTTTAAATTTACTTTCTTTTATGTTTTTACTAAATAGCAATTATTCCTTGTCATTTTTGATAAAAATATATTCTAAAGTAATATTTAATTTTAATAGAAATATACATAGTAAATTAAAGTGAGTTTTTTTTAAATTATACATTTCAAAGTAACACTTAGTTTTAATAGCAAATCCACAATGAAGAGTATTTCTTTCAATGCTAAGACCTGAGATGATTAAAATAAATTAATTTGAATGGCCATAGGTCTAAATTAGAAACAAGATGGACATATTAAGACGTATAAGTCCTCCATTAGCTCATGAGAATAAAAATGGCTAGAATTAATACTTGAAATAGACTATAGGAGTCTAAGAAAGTTAAATGCATGGAACATCTAGGTAACACATTGTCATAGGTAAAATATATTAATTTATTAAAGTACTAGCTTTTGAGCAAAATGAAACATAATTTGAATCAATGTCAGCCAGAAACAATACTCATCATTGGTTATAGTAGTTACTTCATTAAAGTTTATTAGAAGCTGTATTATGTAGTGAGTTTACACACATTTTCATTTGAAAATACTGAGAAACAGACTGAGCAAACACACTGAGCCCCAGATGGGCCAAATTTCCTTGTGTAGTATAAACCAAGAGCAGCCTTCCTACGAAGGACAGTGACATGGTCAGGTCCTAGTGTAGTATAAACCAAGAGCATCCTTCCTACGAAGGACAGCGACATTGTCAGGTCCTTTTCCTTTTCCTTTTCCTTTTCCTTTTCCTTTTCCTTTTCCTTTTCCTTTTCCTTTTCCATTTCCTCACCTAACCTCAGCCTTTCAGTGCAGCTGGTGAAGTCAACTTCTTCCATGTATTCTCTTCACAGCATCTCCTGTCAGCCTGTTCTTCCTGAATTAATATGAAAATAGCAGGAACACTGTGAACCACACACCTCCCAACTGCTTTATCTCCTGGAGATATAGCCTGGTGCAGGAGTTCATCTCTCCCAGATCCACTCTTAAGAAGAATAACCTAACATGAACTTTGATATCAGCACAGAGTTGCCATGTAGTTGGACTTAGCAGGTAAGTGTCCATATTACCTTTTACCCCAATTCAGAATCGGGACACCAGCCTTTTCAATTGTGTCTCACTGTAATTTTAGGGTGGAAGGAGAGCTTAGTTTTCCCACAATTACAGGGCCCTGATGTGCAATAAGTATATTGAAGACTTATGACATTTTCATTGCAAGTGTTAAGAAAATGCTACAAAGGGTTTAAACCCAGTCAAATTACAACCATGCATCAGCCATCCATGGACAGCTTGGAAGACAACAACGGAACCCAGGTAAACCCTCAGTAAAGATAAATGACACACTACTGCTCTAACTTAAAAAAGGTGGATTCGAGGCAACCAGTGGCCTGTAAGTCAGCAGAGCATCTGCTGACTTTAATTCTTTCCATAAGAATACTCCTCAGTAGTTCTGGAGGAGAAAAATGGGACCACTTAATCTGAATTACTCTGAACACTCATAAGGAGAGGGGGTCAAAGGTTGAGCCCTAAACAGACCAGTTAACTTCAAACGAAGAAGACATCTGTTTATCAGGCACATTTTGTGCCCCCAGTAATCCTGACCAGCTGTCTGAGAAATGTCATTCACAATGGAGATCAGTTGAGACTCTGGACTGTTCATTGGTTCCGTGCAAACATCTCACCAGAACAGGTAGGAGGCTCCCATGTCAGCATTCCACTTGCTGTGTCTTAGCAATTTTAATGTGCAAAACAACAACACGACAAACACTGTTGTTTTGTCTCACACAAGCTAGTAAAAGCATCAAGTCAGTGAATGAAAACGACTTACAACATTTAACACTGCCTCCGGGACAAACAACATTTCAATGTTTTGTCTTTTCCAGCTGTCAGGAAGACAAAGTCCCCCTCTGCTGTCTGTCACACTTGCTTTCAATGGCATTTGGAGCAAACTGTCCTTTTAAGAATCTAGGAAATGTTTATTTATTCCATTTACTAAGAAATAAAGCAGAGCTTTCATCCTGTGAGAGATAGACAACAACAACAACAACAACAACAACAACCAGAGTCGAGTGACTCATCTGAAGACAGTCTATCCCAAAAAAATGAGGCTGGGGCCTGATCTCTTAGAACCCAGGTTTCCCTCTGCGTCACGAAATCTTAGGGATATTACATTATTCCTGGGTTTTCTTTATTTGAGGGAATTTGTGAAGAGCTGACAAGTGATTATAACGTAAAGAAAATGACTTTGTTTAAACGGGAATTTAATACTATATTTCTTCTCTGCCTTCTGTTGGAGGTTCTGTGGTTGGATTTTCAAAAGTATCGAATGAATAGTCTTAAATCAGTAAGTGTTTAAAAATGTTGTTTCTCTGTACAAGGCAATCTGAAGGCAAATAAGCCAAATTTGTTTTCAAGTCCTTCCTTCTTCATCCACAGAGACCAAAATTAACTAAATAACTAAGAAGCAATAACTCCTTCATGTTCTATTTAATTTGAAAGAGCTAAAAGAAAAAAACTGTCATAGAACAAGATAGCTGATCTCATAGCTGCATACTGAAAAGTTCTCACAAGCCAAGTCAGGGTAGCTGTACTGTTACAAATATTTCTTAGAAACAAAGGGAATATTAAGTTGTGGAAATTATTCAACAAATCAGCTAGCAATTAGTACATGCTCTTTTTTTAAACATTCACATAGCTTGTCACATACATGATAACATTTACGTACTTAATCTCTCAACCTCTGCCAATAGAACTTCAATCATCTTTACTTAATTTTTTTTTATGTTTAATTTTTTTTAATTTTTATTTTTCATTTACATTTCACATGTTATCCAGAAATTTTCCCTTACCCTCCCGCGTCCCCGCCCTGCTCCCCTACCCACCCCCTCCCACGTGATGGCCCTGGCCTTCCCCTGTTCTGGGGCATATAGAGTCTGTATGACCAAGGGGCCTCTCCTCCCAATGATGGCCAACTAGGCCGTCTTCTTCTATATATGCAGCTAGAGACATGAGCGCAGGGGGAACTAGTTAGTTCATGTTATTCTTCCACCTAGAGGGTTGAAGACCCCTTCCGCTCCTTGGGTACTTTCTCTATCTCCTACCCTGGGAGTCCTGTGTTCCAGCATATGCTATAGTGTTTATTTTGGTGGCTGATTATGGGAGGGATCCCTGGAAGCCGCCGTCCCTGGTTGGTCCATCCTTTTGATTCAGCTTCACACATGATCTCTGTAACTCCTTCAGTGTGCGCTTTGTTCTTGATTCTAGGAAGGGGCACTGAGACCACATTTTGAATTNTGTGGAGAAAGGGGAACACTCCTCCACTGTTGGTGGGACTGCAAGCTTGTTCAACCACTCTGGAAATCAGTCTGGCGGTACCTCAGAAAACTGGACATAGTACTACCGGAAGATCCAGCAATACCTCTACTTGGCATATATCCAGAAGAGTTTCCATCTGGTTATAAGGACACATGTTCCACTATGTTCATAGCAGCCTCATTCATAATAGCCAGAAGCTGGAAAGAACCCAGATGTCCCTCAACTTAATTTTTTTAAATTATAAGTTTGGGCAGGCCGGGCGAGGTGGTGCAAGCCTTTAATCCCAGCACTCGGGAGGCAGAGGCAGGCGGATTTCTGAGTTCGAGGCCAGCCTGGTCTACAAAGTGAGTTCCAGGACAGCCAGGGCTATACAGAGAAACCCTGTCTCGAAAAACCAAAAAAAAAAAAAGGTTGGGCTACATGACTATTTTCTTAATACCATAGAATTCTTCTTATCTGTTGCAGTGTATTTTTAAGCATCATAATTGTGTCCAGCTACTCTACAGTTCTCACCTATAGATCATTTAATTTACACTGAAGTGACTTGTTAAGTATAGCTATCTTGAAAGAAATTCACCCTGGTGCTTATATGGCCTTAACTGTGTGGAGTAATTCTAATGGCTGCTTTTTATGGTTATCCACTCAAGTACACAAAGAAAGGCATTTGAAGAGGGAGAGAGAGAAGAGGGAGAGAGGATGGAAGGTGGGGAGAGAGAAAAGGAGGAGAGAGAGGGAGAGGGAGAGAGAGAGGCAGGGGGTGAGAAAAAGAGACTGAACCTCTGAAGCACGTGTTTTAATGAGGCTGTGAAAGAAGTCAGGAGTCGGTCTGAATACTAGGGAAGTGCTGTATAAATCCACCAGTGTTATTGTTTTTGCTGTAACATGGCAATGAGCTTCCTTTCAAACCCAACATCTTTGAAAAAAGCAACTGAAATGTCAGTCTCAATAAAAACAACAATTAATACCTATTAAATTCTAGACATGTATAATTCAAAAAGATAAACATATCCTCTAAGCTCAATATTTTTTCCTAAACATGAACTTACGAAAAGAACATTCCTTTAGTACAGAAACTTAAAACAGTATTTCAGAGCCAGGAGGCCAAGAGACAAGAGATTGAGTAAAGAAACCCATGGTATGCCTTCACTCCAGAAGCCCATATCCTCCTGCAAAGGTAGATCACTTCTTTTCTACCCCCAAAGCATGAGGCCACATCTGATTTTACCTTGTTTCTTCATATGCATCCTCCAGTCTTTATATGGTCTGTTACAGAAGATTAAGCCCAAACTGTCCTACACAAAATCTATCATCCATGTGTGGTAATTAAATTAGAATTGATAAAATTTAAGTTAATTAAGTGTATAAACTATACTAGCTCCGAGAGAAAGCTTTTAATGCTGCATGAGTGTGTGGGCTTCTGACTTACTGTCTCTTGTCCTGGGCACACAGGATGGGATAGAGCTTCTGTCATCATCAACGTTGACCAAGACTATTTGGTGTCCCTCAATTCTCTTTCCTCTCTTCCTGTTATTACATTGAGTTCAATAGGTATGTCTACTTTACTTGCCCTAGAATAACTCTTGTTAAGAAGAAAAAAGTCAAAGTGTTTTAAGTACCACCTGTTCAAAACTCACCATTTTACAGATGCCAATGTTCAGCTTAAGAGGTTAATTCCTTCTTTCATGTCAAGCCCAGGACAACAACACTGGTTTCTGAATAATGTAAATTTATGTCACACAGGTACACAGAAAAAGATGTCATCACATATGAGAAAAAATTATAAACACCATTCAGAAGAAACTATACAAAGGTGACATTTTTATTAGAAAATTAGACATAGTACTACCTGAGGACTCAGCTATACCACTCCTGGGCATATACCTAAAAGATGTTCCAACAAATAACAAGGACACGTGCTCCACTATGTTCATAGCAGCCTTATTTATAATAGCTAAAAGCTGGAAACAACCCAGATGTCCCTCAACAGAGGAATGGATAAAAAAAAAAAAAAAAGTGGAACATTTACTCAATGGAGTACTACTCAGCTATTAAAAACAATCACTTCATAAAATTCGCAGGCAAATGGATGGAACTTCAAAATATCATCCTTATTGAGCTGACCTAGTCACAAAAGAACATGGTATACACTCACTGATAAGTGGCTATTAGCCCCAAAGCTCAGAATATCCAAGATACAATTCACAGACCACAGGAAGCTCAAGAAGGAAGACCAAAATGTGGGTACTTCGTTCCTTCTTAGAATGGGGAACAAAATACCCATTGAAGCAGTTACAGAGGCAAAGTGTAGAGCAGAAACTGAAGAAAAGGCTGTCCAGAAATGGTCCCACCTGGGGAATCCATCCCATATACAACCACCAAACCCAAACACTATTGTGGATGCCAACAAGAACTTGCTTACAGGGGCCTGATATATTTGTCTCCTGAGAGGCTCTGACAGTGCCTACAAATACAGAAGTGAATGCTCACAGCCATCCACTGGATGGAGCACAGGGTCCCCAATAAGGTCCCCAATGTGGTCCCCAATGGAGGAGGTAGAGAAAGGACTGAAGGAGCTGAAGGGGTTTGCAACCCCATAGGAAGAACAATAATATCAACTAACCAGACCCTCCAGAGCTCCCAGGGACTAAACAACCAACCAAGGAGTTCACATGGAGGGACCCATGGCTCCAGGTGCATATGTAGCAGAGGGCAGCCTTGTCAGGCATCAATGGGAGGAAAGGCCCTTGGCCCTGTGAAGGCTCAATGCCTCAGTGTAGGGGAATTCGTGGACGGGGAGGCAAGAGTGTGTGTGTGGGGGGGTGGATGGGGGAACATCCTCATAGAAGCAGGGGAGGAGGGATGGCATAGGGAGTTTCCAGGAGGGACTGGGAAAGGGGATAACATTTGAAATGTAAATAAAAATATATCCAATAAAAAAGAGTATGATAACTAAAAGATCAAAGCAAACTAAATTATGAATTTGATATGGAAAACTTAATTTCTTAAAATAGAAAATGATTTCATAAAAATAAATATGGACACAAACTCTTCCCTGAATATTTGTGGATAAGTACCTTAGCAAACCTGCTATGGAGCAATATATGTGTATATTCATTACACAAATATTTACTATGTACCTACTGTGTGTAAGATATTGAATATCCAGTTAGTAGAATTGCAGTTCTAAACCAGAGATAGATTACTTAGCAATGGGATTAGCAGACTTCTAAGGATGAAATTGCAAATACTTCATTAGGTCCCAATTTGGGATTATATAACAGGAATATCATGGAGATACTAGAAGAAGCATAACAGAACAATCTTTTGTTCATTCATGCCTTCAAACAATAATGATCTAAAGTAGCATGCACACATCAGCATTGGGGTGCAATACATGGATAAAAAAGGTAGAACCCCCAAATGAAGTTTCAATTTAACCAGAGAGCATTCCATAGTTATCACAGAGTCTAAAAGAAAGAAAGTCTTGTCTGAGACTTAATGTTATAAGATCCGCTTTACACATAGCTTGGAATCCTGCTTCTAGACCACCATTCCCCATTACTATTTCAAAACAAAATGGATCTTGATGACAAGTCTACCAGCAAGGATGGTTTGTTTAGCCACAGATGATCTTCTGAAATAATTTTGGGACTTCGGGTGTGAATACGTACATGACTACTTTTTAAAGGAGCTCTTTATTCTCAGCCTCAATAATTCATATATATGAGAACTGACTGTGGGAAGTTTGTAGACTCTGAGGATTCAGTGATGAGCACTGGGTGATTACTGCATTAAATTATTATTCAGCATCACTATATTGCATGCTTTTTAAAAATGCAGCAGTAATCCATTTAAAAATTTTCTAGCAAGGTGATAAGAACAGCATTCTGAGTTGACTCTGGCATCCCTAAATTATGCATTACTAAATGTTTTCTAATTGTCAATTACTTCAATCTCAGGCTTGGTCCTTTCACCCACTTTCAAGGTGACTTCTCTTTGTTTCTGTTTTAATACCTATAAATCAAAGTAGGAGCTGCTGAAATGATACTTACTGTCTACTTGCGAAAGGTCTTGTGATGATTAGTGGGTTAATAGCTGTATGAACATTGCAGTAATTACATATCAAGCAGGAGAAAAACTTCAGAAGCCTTATGCTTTCCTGAGGAATCTTTCCACAGCCTTGTTTGTGTGTGTGTGTGTGTGTGTGTGTGTGTGTGTGTGTGTGTGGGAACATATTAGCACTCTTTAGTCTTCTCATGATATGCTGTCCTCAGTGAGTTTTCAGAAGTATTCACTAAACTGGAGCTTTTGTTACTTCCTGCAGAATTTCAGTGAATAACACATTTAAACTAATGCTCTGTCAAATTTAATAGTCGTAATTGCCTAATTATCTGCTCTAGTGTGAAGGTAAAGCCTTTTAACATCTTGCTTTCCCCTAAGGAGAATGAATGTATTTTCTAGAATACCACCTTTCTCTTCTTTGGAGAATACCCAAGCAAATAATTCATTTTACTCTTGCCTCAACAGATACTATGTTGTTGCCCTTGTTTGGTGTGTGTGTGTGTGTGTGTGTGTGTGTGTGTGTGTGTGTGTGTGCATTGTTTAAGTTTGATTTGGTTTTACTCTATCCATATCCCCCTTGGCTTCAAATATATGAACATTTTTGAACGGTAATAATCACATGTATAAAGCAAGATGGATAGTTGTGTACTTTCTTAATTAAATTTATAGAATTCCTTTCTAACATACTATTTCATTTAAATCACTTGATAGAGCTTGTCTAGAAAGATGCCTTTCATGTTCTTGATAATCGACACTATCCTCGATCCACCTGCTAAAGATCTGTATCAATTAACTAGTGTGATCATTTACTACACACAACCAGATAACCTTGGCATTAGATGAATCATTTTCTAGTTTAGCTGGTTTGTATCTGCTTGCTTTGATTTTTATGAAACTTTAGCCTCCTAAGCTCTACCTTAATGTACATATTATCTTTACTTCCCCCCCTCTTTGGCCTTTGAACTTGATCTTTCAATATTAACCCATCTACTTGGGGGTCCTATGGACTGTGCATCATAATAAGACTCACACATGATTAGTGCAAAGATGCCAACATGCACCAGGTCATGCAGGTGATGACAGAGAAAGCTATTTAGACTAATCTGTAAGCCGGAAATGGTGACAGGTGAGCCCAGAGGAGGAGAACTTGCGGCACTTCAGCTCTCCACTGAGGCAGGCGTCTAAATGGTAGGCTTGCCCAGG
>LR749606.1:1237674-1326451 GCA_902729485.2 Mus minutoides | reverse complement strand
GGTTTTAAATGTGTGGATAAGAAATAGAATCATGAATGTACACCATATGGATTTATTATTTTCCACTGTACTTGAAACATTTTTTGTAAACTTCTAATCATTGTCTAAACTAAGTTAAGAGCTTCCTGTTAGCTTTGGACTCTAACAAATGAAGATTAAAATGTGAATATTCTTTCTCCTGAACAAGCCCCCCCCCCCCGGCTACACACACACACACACACACACACACACACACACACACACACACACACACACCATCACTGACAAATGACAGAGCATCAGAGAGAATTTCCTGGTGTTTTTAACTGGGCCATGAATTGCTAGCAAATAAGTATGCTATGCACATAAACATGAAAAAATATTCACATACACACTGAGAACTAGCTAGTAATGCTCACAACTGGCTACACTATTTCTAGATTAAATAGTTTCTGGTAAAATTGCTTTTCCTTCATAGTTAGTGTATTAGCAATATTGAATTTCTTTTCACGCCTTTAATCCCAGCACTTGGGAGACAGAGGCACACAGATTTCTGAGTTCGAGGCCAGCCTGGTCTACAAAGTGAGTTCCAGGACAGCCAGGGCTATATAGAGACACCCTGCCTTGAACACCCTGTCTCGAACCCCCCGCCAAAATTACAATTTCAAAAGGAAATTGATCAAATATTATGGAATTCCCATGCTACCTCAAGATTGACAGAGCCCAGGTATGTGCCCATGCTTCACCGTGATCTCCGCCTGTGCTGTAACTATTTCTTCTGATCTGAAACATTTCCTCTGGGTGACCAATGAGTGCCTCAGAACACCCCAGAAACTAATGAACTCAGGAAAGTTCATTAGGCTCGGGAAACTCATGAAGGACACAAGACTCATAGAATTCCTTACCTAGGTTATACATACACCAAAACAATTGCTGTGGAGAGCTGACTCCCCAGTGCAACTCTCCTCAGGTTGTGTAGAAGCTCCAGAGATACATATCTTGTGAGTCACCAGCTATTCTGAGGTGAACCTTTTAATGATGCAGCTGCCTTTGAGTTACTTATGCCCCTAGAACTGCTCACCCACACCCTTGTACAATACTTAAGTCAAGCTCACTGGTTCACCGAGCTAGTCTTAGGTGTAATGTTCTCTCTGGTGTACTGTCAATGCCTCACTTGGCTTGAATAGACATTTGTTGCTCTCTCCCAGGGAGTCACATGACTCTATCTCACTCACTTGTCCTTTTCTCCCCAAAGCACAGATCTCTATCTACAGCTGCCTCTTTTGGACTGTGATACAGTCAGGTCAGCCAGCCAAGCCACAAGCCCTCAAATTGTGGTCCACAGCTCTTCCTCCCTTTCTTCCAAGGTGGCCTGCCAATAAACCCAGCCTCTTCTACAACAAGGTCCAACTGCAGCTGCCACCAAAGGGGGTATGTGCAAAAGTTGAACTGCTAATTATAAAGATGATAGTGTGAACCCTGTCCTTGCTTGTCACTGATGCTAGACCCTATTTGGCTTAAAAGCAAAAATCAGTTTCCAAGTAAAAAATTAAGCATTTGAGTGTAACACCATGAGTATCCTTAGAAACACTGCTCAACCTCATGCAGTCTTGGGATCCACTGGGCTTCCTTTTGATCTACTATTTCCCTTTGAGAAGCTCAGAAATGCAAGTCACTCAACCAAGCTCAAGTTCCAGTAATTTCTTGTTAATCAGGCTCATAGATGAGTGGTTAGCAGTAGTTATCTGTGCTGTTTCCTGACAGGAGCCTGTAACCACACAATGTCCATTGCTACCACCACAGCGGAGATCACTCTAGCCAGTCTCCCAAGCACCCTTACCATGCAACACAGTTTACCTTATATTTTAGTGAATCTGCTCATGGGATTCAGTTTTCCTTTTTTCTAAGTGAGTAACTAGATGTTTGATTGGCTCTTCCTGGTTTTCCATATTAACTTGATCATGCTTTGCTTGTGTGCTTTTGAATCCAGATATTTCTCAAGATTCTGTTCCTAACATTTATTCACTCCCCTCCTCCTCACTTTTTCCCTCCCTTTCTTTCTCCCTCCCTTTCTTCAGACAGAGTCTCACTTTGTAAAGCCAGCCTAAAACTCCCTAAGATCAGGATGACCTTAACCTATTAGAGAGCTTCCTGCTTCTCTGAGAGCTTGGATTAAAGGCATATGCCACTATGTCTTGCTCTTCCTCATTTCCTTTGGGTAGACAACTCTTGTGACTTTGAAGAACTCTTGTATCCTGCTGATTTTCATTTAGAAGTCTTCACTTTATGTTGAAGTTTCAGGTTGTCTTATTTACTTGACTGTTGTGTCTACAAGCCTAGCTCTCTCCTAATCAGTTGTTAAATAAATGCATCTTAAACAGGGTTCATATTATCTCTAAAAAATAAAATGTAAAAACAATAAAAAAATGCATATTTCCTCTTGGATACTAATAATAGCCTCCAAAACACAAAAAGTGTCTTTCTCCCTTCTTTACTGTAGTTCACCATAAAATTAATCACTTGACATATCTCCTTTGGGGACTGAAGAGATGGCTCAGGGTCCTCTAAGAGGACTTACTTGTCACTTACTGTTCTTTTTGTTGGTGGGTGTGGTGCTGATGGTGATGGCAATGGTTTTGGTTTTTCGAGACAGGGTTTCTCTGGGTAACACCAGATATCCTGGAACTCACTCTGTATATCAGGCTGGCCTCAAACACAGATACCTCTGCCCCTGCCTCCTGAGTGCTGGGATTAAAGGTATGCACCACCACCTCCTAGCCCACTTGCTGTTCTTGCACAGGACTTGAGTTTGATTCCCTGCACAAACATTATGGTCTACAAATGTCTAGTTCCAGTGGGTCTGACATCTTCTTCTGCTTCTGCAGGTACTCCAAGCATGTGGTGAACATAGGTACATGCTGGCAAAACACCCCATGCATAAAATAAAAGTAAATTAATCTCATAAAACAAAAATAAATTTTCTATTCATATTTTCTGTATCACCTGCTTCCTCTTCTTCCCATGGCTTTAAGTTAGGGGTCTCCTGTTTGCCTAAATGAAAACAATACCTTTCTGTTCCAGCTCACTCACTCGTCCTTTCTCACTTCCTGCTACATCCTTTCGAAAAAAAAAAAAATGTGATGGATCTTAAATCAAGTCTGACCATGTATGCTTCCACTTAAAATTTCCCCAGAGTTCATTATTACCCACCGCTTCTTGGCATGGTGCACAGGCTCATTATGTACTTCTCTATATCTACCATCAACTCCAGTGTTTACCCCTACTGCCTGATATTGATTGTGTTTTACAATATCGTTATATAAATGGCTCAAACCACACTTCAATCTCTAAGCTTTGTGACTCATCTATGCTATTTCTTTGATTGCTTTCTCTGCTTGATATATTTTTCCTGCTTTACAACTTCAAGATTCATCCTTCAATATTCAGTACAGAGTTTTGCAATAAATCTCTAAGCAAATCTTAAAGGACGTTCCCCACATATCATAACATTCTTACCAGTAACCACAGTAAAATGAAATTATGATTTTTGTCTCAATCACTAATTCTAGGATATAATCTTTATTTTAATGAACTGTGAACACTCAACATCTTTTAGTACAATGTATTTAGATATGGTTTCCTCATAACATCCAATTTGTGCTTAGACCCACTGTGTATGTGGTAACCCTGTTCACTGACACCAAACATAAAGGAATCGGGAAGTATCTGGTGCCATGTCACACATCGGAAGATGCCAAGTTACAGCTAGAAGGAAATATCTGGTAAATAGATCTGTAGCAGGAGTTGAGTTGGGCATTTAGGAAAGATCTGGGCTTGAGATGAAGGTTGAGAAGTCATAATTATCTAAATGGTAAAAGGCCAATAAGGAACTTTGAATTGTTTCCTCCTGAAACTTCTAGGCTGAAAACTAATTATTTATACCTTCTACTTTAATCAAAGTTGCTGCTACAGAAAAATCATTTTAATTAACTCAAATACTTAAGAATCTGGTTGCTTCCAACATGCCTTGGTCTCGATTAAGTAATAGAGTTTTGATTTCAGCTCCTAGACTGTGGGTTTATTGTGTTTATAATGAGAATTACTCACATGAAGCTCTTACACAATCATTAAAAACACATGAACAAAAGGTCGAATTAAATACTACTGAGCTCTGAAAGACAGACTCCTGAAAGACAAGTGTTGCTCTGTGGTAGACCTGGACAATGCCAGTGGTTATGATACAATATCACGTGAAAGTGCAGGGCCTGATGGGGTAACCAAAAATTTCAGGATGTAAAATAGCTCTGTGTTTCTTTCTTGGTATGTAGACCCATAAATACAATGCAGGTTATAGATAATAGGTTCTCACTACGCTTATTCTTTAATATTCATCATGTGGTTGTAAAAGTGTACTGGGTCATCACCATTTGTCTGTGGCTATTATAGAAGTGAAGAAAACAGGTAAAACCTATTCTCACAGAACTTCTAGACCAGTGAGAAAGACAAATAATATAATCAATAAAATAATGTATGTTCAATTACAGTAAGTATGATGACTTAAGTACCAGCACGGAATAAGACAAACTTCAATGGAATGAAGTTCAGGCTTGAGCATTGTGAATAACTGGAGGAAAAATTCTAGGCAAAAGCCAAGAGTATGAAGTGAGGAAATCCCTACAGTGCTCAGGGAACAGCAGAGTGATTGAGTATAGAAAAGGAGATGAATGTGTTCAGCCCATGAGAGCTGCTACTTCCACTTCCAGACTCCGAGACCATTTGGAGAGTTTGCTCTGAGTGGCAGCCATTGAAAAGATTTGAGCAGAAGAGCCTTGTGATAGAGCTCATCTTTGTACTTCTGGAATGGAAAAATGGCTTCCATGCTGAGAGGAGAGTACTGGTAGCACATAGACAGAAGCAGAGAACAGGGAAGAGACACACATAGCAGTCAAGGCCAGAGCAGAGGTGACTTAGCCTAGATGGAAGCAAAAGGCATATTAAGAGATAGGCTGAGTTTTAGAAGTTAAAGCCACAGCATTTTCTAATAGCACAAATACTAATTATAAGCATAAGTACAGCTACAGAAAAAAACAGTATTTTTTAAGCAATTAGAATAATGGAGATGTTAATAACCGTGTTGAGCAATAAGAGGTTTTCACTGAGATGGTAGGGGATTCCATCCTAGCTGAGCCTACTTGAGTTGCCTATTAAACATTCCAGTAGAGGAGGTGGGTGAAGAAATAGATAAAAGTGTCTGGATTAGAAGAAGCTATCGATATATGGGTGCTGTTTAGTTATTCTTCTGTTGCTATGGCAAAAAATATATATAAAAAAGCAGAGTTTAATTTTGGCTCACAGTCTGTTGGAGAGTCTATTACAGCCGGTCACATTAACCTCCTCAATCAGGAAGAGGAGAAGACTAAGTGTCTGTGTTCATTATGCAACGGCATTGCTATGTCCCACCTCAACTGTGGATGTGTGCTATGTCCCAACTCAACTGTGGATGTGTGCTATGTCCCACCTCAACTGTGGATGTGTGCTATGTCCCAACTCAACTGTGGATGTGTGCTATGTCCCAACTCAACTGTGGATGTGTGCTATGGCTGCTTTCACTTGCTGTGTGTCTGCACTATGGCTGCTTTCGCTTGCTGTGTGTCTGTGCTATGGCTGCTTTCACTTGCTGTGTGTCTGTGCTATGGCTGCTTTCACTTGCTGTGTGTCTGTGCTATGGCTGCTTTCACTTGCTGTGTGTCTGCACTATGGCTGCTTTCACTTGCTGTGTGTCTGTGCTATGGCTGCTTTCACTTGTTGTGTGTCTGTGCTATGGCTGCTTTCACTTGCTGTGTGTCTGCACCATGGCTGCTTTCACTTGCTGTGTGTCTGCGCTATGGCTGCTTTCACTTGCTGTGTGTCCTTGCTTCACAGGCAATCGGTACACAATAACATCTCTCAGAACAATGGTCATGTATTGCTAAGTTCTTTGTCTCAACCACAGAATTAACTGCTCGAACAACCGTTCCTTCAACCAAGTCCTTACCATCTCTATAAAAAGTANATATATATATATATATATATATATATATATATATATATATATATATATATATATATATATATATGATTGGATAAAAGACAACATATGATAAATTATTTCTTAGATGCTCCATTGAAATTATAACAAACAATGTAATTTAATAGAAATATAACAGCTAACAGTCCAAATAAGTGAAAGACAAATGGTTCACTATGGTGGGAAAGTTTTTAACTATAAGCAATATGTCCATTTTTATAAAATGTGTTAGTATCCATTTCAATAAGCTCCATCATCTGACACAATAAAGGAATACATTCAATTATGTTTAATAATATATCATTATAGCATTCTATCTTTAAAAATAGTGATATTTATGCAGCCTTAAAATAGCTGCTACAGAAGATATGAGTTGATTTGGCTTGGCCAAGGAAGGCATGAGAAAATATTTGTCAGAGCTCATTTCCTAGACCCACTTATTCTTGTACCTGCCAATCATCGCATTAGGCTGAAGACTAGAAACTGGGAATTTGAAGAGCAAACCATGTTCAGTCCCCCATAAGAACCAGCCTTTGAAGACTTCTAGCTACTGCCTTTGTATCTTCTGGTGTTTAAGAAGCACATTTTCAGAAATATGGTTGTCTTTTCTTAATCAAAATGATCGTGGATCTAATAAAATGTGTTGAATTACATTAAGTGAATTCTATCTAATCTGTCTGGCAGCACAATGTAATACTTTCCCGTCCTCCAGGTGGGTCTATTTGGACTGACAACAGCAGTCTGGGAAGCAGAGAATGCTAATACATGAAGATGCTCTGAACCTGGATGTCTTTATCCAAAGTAGGTTGCTGACTCCAGAAAGGACCAATCAAAATCTGGGTAATCCCAGAGAAGGAGAGTAACAAAGCATTTGGCCAAATTCAACACCCAAGTGGTCATCACTAGTGGAATCTTACAGAGTCAAGTCACAAAAACAAAACAAAACAAAACAAAACAAAACAAAACAAAACAAAACAAGACAAAAACCTATGCTATGACTTTCAAACTTAGTCAATCATTATTAGAGAGGAGAAAGAGGAACACTCCTCCATTGTTGGTGGGATTGCAAGCTTGTACAACCACTCTGGAAGTCAGTCTGGAGGTTCCTCAGAAAATTGAACATAGTACTACCGGAGGATCCAGCAATACCTTTCCTGGGCATATACCCAGAAGATGTTCCAACTGGTAATAAGAACACATGCTCCATTATGTTCATAGCAGCCTTATTTATAGTAGCCAGAAGCTGGAAAGAACCCAGATGTCCCTCAATAGAAGAATGGATACAGGAAATGTGATACATTTGCACAATAGAGTACTAGTCTGCTATTAAAAACAATGAATTTATGAAATTCTTAGGCAAATGGATGTATCTGGAGGATATCATCCTTAGTGAGGTAACCCAATCACAAAAAAGTCACTAGTTATGCAGTCACTGATAAGCAGATACTAGCCCAGAAACTTAGAATACCCAAGATACAATTTGCAAAACACAAGAAAGTCAAGAAGAAGGAAGACCAGCGTGTGGATACTTCATTCCTCCTTAGAATAGGGAACAAAATACCCATGAAAGGAGTTACAGAGGCAAAGTTTGGAGCTAAGACAAAAGGATGGACTATACAGAGACTACCCAACCCAGAGATCCATTCCAAACCAGTCACCAAACCCAGACACTATTGCATAGGACAACATGTGTTTGCTGAAGGGATCCTGATATAACTGTCTCATATGCGCTATGCCAGTGCCTGGCAAATACAGAAGTGAATGCTCACAGTCATCTATATGATGGAACACAAGGCCCCCAATGGAGAAGCTAGAGAAAGTACCCTTGGAGCTGAAGGGGTCTGCAACCCTATAAGAGGAACAACAATATGAACTAATCAGAACCCCCAGAGCTCGTGTCTCTAGCTGCATATGTAGCAGAAGATGGCTTAGTCAGCCATCATTGGGAAGAGAGGCCCCTTGGTATTCCAAACTTTATATGCCCCAGTAGAGGGAAACACCAGGGCCAAGAAGTGGGAGTGTGCGGGTAAGGGAGCCGGGCTGGGGGGGCGGAGGGTATAGGGAACTTTTTGGATAGCATTTGAAATGTAAATTAAGAAAATATCTAATAAAAAAATCTAAAAAAAAAAGAAATGAATTTGATAAAAACAAACAAAAAACAAAAAAAGGTTAAAACTTAGAATCTACCACTAAGAAACAGAGACCCATAGCAAACACCTCAGTGTGTTCCCTCAGGGATCTTGTATTTCTTTTAGTCCCCAGCAAGAACCAGCCTTGGAAGACTGCTAGCTACTGCCTCTGTATCTTCTGGTATCTAAGAAGCACATTTTCAGAAATATGGATCTTCATGTACATGCTATGACCGGTTGTGATTTCCACATTACAACCCCAAAACATGGACATCAGAAATGAACAATGTTGAAAGCCAGTTTTGACACCACAAGTTTAACTCAGGAGGGCCGAGAGTAGAGTCAGCAGAAAGTCACTCAGCAGACTTCTAAGGGAACAAAGCAAAACTTAATTCTCTGAGGCCAGCAAGAAAGAGGAAAAATCATGAGCAGGCACACACACTTGGTGTATGAAGCAAGCTCCTAAAAGCACCAACAAATTCACACATACACAAATAGGCAGGCAGACAGGCAGACAGACAGACAGACAGACATATTGGATGGATGGAATAAAGCTCTAACGAGCAGCTTCATGTCTTTCCAAAATAGAGAAGTTTTCTATGTAAAAAAGATTACCTCATACCAACAAGTTACATATTCTCTAAAAACAATCACCACAAAACCCACATTCTTCAGAAACTGATTAAAATCACTGCACAAAAGGAAATTACAGCACCATTATTGCTTATGTATTCTTCTCTTGAAACTCATACCTAACTAAACATTTCCCATCAACCCAAATCAATAATTCTTTTCTCATAGATTAAGAAAATGTAAGCATGCCAGTCAGTCTAGAGTCACAAGTTCTTTCCGATGCTTAGCTGACAATAATTTGTATTTACCAAGAAACAGATCATCATCGATCTTAGGTCTTAATTTTGAAGTCTTGATAAGCTAAATTGTTTTCTGTTCTTACATTCACGATGAAACACTTACTCTTTGTTCATGAACACACCAAAAACCTGTGGCTGCATTCCTGGATACAAGATCCAGGAACTCAGACCCAACCTAGAATATGAGTTTTCTTTGATCATTAACTTGCCCCCAAGACTATTTTTCATGAAAACTACATGCCTGTAATGCATGAGGGCTTACTACACTTCTATTCTCACCTATGCAGCTCTTGCTATTCTGTGAGGAAGGGACACATTCTTTAACTTTTAACTTTCTATCAACTCCCCTAGCTTCCCAAGAATATTGAAATTAAACTAAGGTCCTAAACTACTTAAATCAAACCAAGAACTCCACAAAATCATTTATTCATCTAAACAGAATTACCTCAAGAACATTCTTCTTCATGTTGATCTGCGGAAAACTTGCTCAACATAGTAGGATACCAGCCAGGAAGTAATTGCTCCAGACTATAGGCAGTGAGGGTCTCCTTGTACTCAATCACACCAGGTCAGGTATATGAGAAATGTAACAATAACAAACATGAGACGGCACATTAGTAGCAAGAAGCGGTCCTGGGACAAAGCCCCTGGGGACAAGCCTTTCCAGGTGACACCCATCACAGCTAACCAAAATGGTGGGCCATCTTCAGGAAGCTCGCTTGCCAACTGCAGACCTTCCTGCATGTCCTCCACCAGAAGAATCACGTATTTATGAACTGGTGTCAACAGTTGTTCCAAAATAATAAATGATATCAGTAAAGTTATATGCTCCTCTCAGAGACAAACCAACATTACATTAACATCATTCAAATAGTCAACACTTGCATATGACACTTCTTTACAATATCTGACTTACCTCTCATGGCAATGAACACTTGCATATGACACGTCTTTACAATATCTGACTTACCTCTCATGGCAATGAGATTGATATTGCTGTTATCTACCGTTTTATGGATAACAAGAGAAAAGAAGAGAGGCATTCATTTGCCTCAAGTAAACAGAACAGCATTTCCAAAGCTGACTTCTCACAATACAAAATGAGTTTCCCTAACCAAAGTCCTATGTTCCCTGTGGGCCCTGTGAGTAGTCATGATGTAATCTAAATAGGTGTTGTTATAATTAAGCTGGATAGTAACACATAATTCTTTAGAACCATATTTGAGAATAGTAATTACATCATACAGAGTAAAGAAAGAATGTGGCATTGTTAGAAATGGTGACATCTCTTATGACTGGTACAAACTTACCTGATGTTATGTCATATACTCACAAGGGAGGAATTAGTCCACTATAAGCAAGGGTGTTATGGGAAAGAAGAGGTATTCATTTGGCAAAATGAGATTTTTTAAAATGGCTTAGGCAACTTAATTTTTCAATTCCTTGAGTTTTATAGTGAAGATTTAAGTAAGTTGCAATATCCAGTGTTCTGAAGTTTTGAAGAACCCAAATTACTTTTAAATTCCTTTGCTAGACAAAAAAGATTGAAAAATTGTCATAAATTAATTCCTTCCTTTTTTCCAGTATTGGAGATTGAACTCAAAGCACTGCTATGCTAGGCAAGTAGTCCATTATGGAACTATGTCCCCAGCCTGGATTAAAAATTTTAATGACATTGAACAAGCCTTACCAGTAAATTTAATACCTCTGAAACTGAAATTTCCTACTACTGAATACGTGACCAAATGTTAAACTTTGCTTTCTTTGATAGAAATGATACATTTTAGTAATTAAATATTTTGCCTGGTGGGGAGCAAGGAGGAAAAACATTCTCATGATACTGGCCCAAATGGGAAATGCCTTAGAGTTGTGAGTAGCCATGAGAGGCTGGTGTGGGCTGGGTGCCTGATCACACAGGACAGGTATGTGGAAATGGCCCCTCTATGGTCAGGTCCCTCGGTGCACAGCCAGTTTCCCAAGTTTTGTCAAAATCTCAAACATCTGCATGCAAACTTATGCAGTAAAAGAACACTATCAGAATAAATGTACTTTTAACTACAGCTTGGATACATAGAAAGATCCTAGAACACTACTTAAACTAATTACATAAAATAGTAATTTTCTTTAGAATATGGGTATCCAAAATGGGCAAATCATTACTCTGTCAGTTTTAGATTCAGGCCTATAAAATCCAGGGCAAGGTCATCATCTTTCAAACAGATTTGATTTTTATGTCATTTCAGCAATCAAAATAAAGGTAAATAAACCACGAGAGCTCAAGAAAGCCTGGTGGTTTGTTTTATCTGCTGTACTTATTTCTAACAAATGCAAGGAAGAAATAATAAAATTGAATTTAACAATATGATAGGTTTCATGTATCTCCGGCTGGCCTCAGACTTTCTCTGTAACTGAACATGACCTTGAACTGACTCTGTCTCCCAAGAGCTAGGACAAGGTTTGTGTCAGTGTGTCACATTTTATGTGGCACTGGGAATAAACCTAGGGTTTTCTGACATGCCAGACACACTATCACCAGAGCTCCAGAGACTGAAATAAAAATAGTTTTCCCAACGCAAACACAAGCAATTCTTGGAGAAGCGAAAGTACCTAGCCAGGAACATATCCTTGACTTTAAGACCTAGTCACTGTGAGTTGCTTCTCATGGAAAACCCTGATGATATTTCATGAGATAAAAATGAACATTCATCTCCCAATCTACTTCTCTGAATTTCAATAATTGTAAATTGTCAGAAGCAATCAGAAGATAATGACACAAATGAGTTCCAGAAGAATCCAAACACATACGTAAACGAAAAGGTTCTGGCAAAGAAAAACAGCAGGCTCTTCCCAGGCGAACAGTTGCAGGGATTCTCCACCTGGCAGCGAATCTCAGCCTTCTATGTCGCCTTGCTGGAATCACTCCCCATCAGCGAGGGCCATGTTCGTAGCTGAAGACAGGCATGCAGTTGGGGCATTTCTGTAATCATTTGAACCTCACTTTCATTTAAGTGCACTCTGACCCAAGAGAGCAGATGTAAGAAAGCCTATCAGAATTCTCAGAACTGTCCCAAATCATTGGGCAAGAAAGCAATTGCAAACAAGCAGGTTTATGCTGCGCATTTTCCCCCAATTACGATTAAAAAAAATAACACCTGACTATTAAGAGGTCTTTTCCAACGCGTGGCAAATCTATTCCTTACTTGTAACAACTAACTACCTGTCTCTACAAAATTGCAGTGTATAAGGGAGGAGAAGGAAAAATGAGGGGCAAGCTGAGAGCTGCCTTAACTCATCAGTGCTTGCTCTCTGTAAGAGCATACAGAGTGGGAGGTGGGTGGGTGGCAGTTGAACACCCCAGACCAAGGGAGCTGCAGAACCAGAGCTGCCAGCAGTCCTCTGTGCCCAGGCCACTACGCTTTTGAGCATGGTGTGCTCTTCATGGCTCCCTTCCCAGAGAAAGACTGGAATGAGCGAGGGGCCAAGACCAAAGCATGCTGGACATTTTATCTCTGGGACCTTTACTAGCTTAGCCAAGAATTTAAAATCAGCATTAGAAAGGAAACTGGATCCAGTGTGTCTTAAGCTACAGGGGGAAAAATACGCCTCTGCAACTTCCTGCACAGTAGAAAACATCTATGGCATCTTTTTATGAAGACATCAGTCTATCCACAGCAGAAGAGTGCAGGTGACTGATAATAATTAATACATCCTTTCAATTACAGCCTCTGACAATATTACTGATAGACATGTCGTGGACAACATTTATCTAACAAAAGATATGTTGAAAGAGTTTTATGCTCTGAGTGGTTTCCCACTTGAATTCTTTCATCTGAACCAGTCACAAGTGAGAAAAGTGACTGTAGGTGCCAGAAGAGGCCGGAAAATGGCCATAAATCCCCTAGAACTGGAATCAAAATGTTGGGAGCAGTCTGGTGCTGACACTGGGAACTGAACTTGGGTCCTCTGCAAGAACAGTTCATGCTCTGAACTGCTACGTCATTTCTTTAACCCTAAGAAGAAGGATCTAATTTTTCATATGTTGTTTTGAGGTAGAGTATGATGTAGCTATGGACCTTCTCACTGTGTTTTCAAACGTCACTTATACAGTTCTGGTCACATTTACTCATTCGGTAGTCTGTTTCCTTTGAGATGGGTTCTCATGTCAATCAGGCTGTTCTCAAACTTGCTATATAAACAAGGATGGCCTGAACTCCCCTGTGCTGGGATTATTGGCATGCACACAGTACCAGAATAGAGAAGTACATTTTCATAGAGAAACACCATGCTTGTCTGCAGATATTGACATTCAGAATTTTGAGACAAGACAGCAGAGACCTAAGTAAAATCATCACCCTATACCAGTGCATAGATGTCGCACGCTGACTTCAGCAGAGCCAGGGATTAAAGGAGTCTGAATTATCAATCCACATATTTTATGAGAGAATATCAACTTCGTACTTTTTGAAAATTTAACTTCTCGTGTGCATCTGGGTCTCGGAGGAAAGCTCACACATCACAGTGTATTTCCTACGTTAATCCAATTATAATGATTTCTATAGTTAACGATGAGCCACAAAGGTTTTTAATCACACTGGGTTCCCCTTGGTATGGCTTTCACAGTACCATTGCTTGCCTGCAGAAGAGCAGCACAGAGATGTCCCTGTACTCTAATGGGATGATGGACAAGCCAAGAGTTCATCCTCAAAGCTCAAGACACTGTCTGAAAGAGACAGAACCACAGATTTGGAACCAAGCAAAACAACGATTCACCCGTGTTGTCCTTGGCTTTCACTGTGTAGTCAAACTGGATAATTCCAATAAAAGTATTCACCTTGGGGCTTAAAATTATACCCTTAAAATTAACAGGATAATTACCTGTTCTGCATTTTTCTCTCCCTCTGAAGACACAGCTTTCTCCTTATGGCTTCAGGGAAGAAACACTGGGAATTTAATAGACGAAGAGAAAAGAAAGAATGTCAAGGCTGGGATCTCCCTTTGTTCAGTTAGTCTAGTCTCAAAGCTTTAGAGATCCTGAGATTAAAAAGTTATACACAATAGCAGAGTCTTTTCCTAAAAAGGCATGGCATTACCTTCCATTGTCATTTATACTTGGGCATGGGTTCAATTTGAAACAGATTTTCATCCAGAAGAAGGTGGAAATACATAGTGCTAGGTCGGGGTAAGACAATTAGCCAGGGAATTATACTAATGACAGAGGTGAGTTGGGGTGAGCTGGGCATGAACAGAGGACCGTTTGCCTCATAAACTCCCAACTGTTGGAGGAGAATCATTGGCTGTGTGTATGTCTGTCATATCGCTGTACTGTGAAGTGAGGTTAATACACAGAAATGTACTGTCTTCCATCAGTGGAGTCTAACCTCCCATTTTCAGAGATTTGGCTCCTGTTGACAGCTGTGAGAGGAACTGTGCTCCATGCCTCTCTCTCCAGCTTCTGATAGCTGGAGTCTCAATGCTCCTTTTGGCTCATGAGTGCTCCCTGCCCCTCTCTCTAGCTTCTGATAGCTGGAGTCTCAGTGCTCCTTTTGGCTCATGACTGCTCCATGCTTCTCTCTCCAGCTTCTGATAGTTGGAGTCTCAGAGCTCCTTTTGGCTCGTGAGTGCTCCATGACTCTCTCTCCAGCTTCTGATAGCTGGAGTCTCAGTACCCCTTTTGGCTTGTGAGTGCTCCATGCCTCTCTCTCCGGCTTCTGATAGCTGGAGTCTCAGTGCCCCTTTTGGCTCGTGAGTGCTCCATGCCTCTCTCTCCAGCTTCTGATAGCTGGAGTCTCAGTGCTCCTTTTGGCTTGTGAGTGCTCCATGCCTCTCTCTTCAGCTTCTGATAGCTGGAGTCTCAGTGCTCCTTTTGGCTTGATAGTGCTCCATGCCTCTCTCTCCAGCTTCTGATAGCTGGAGTCTCAGTGCCCCTTTTGGCTTGTGAGTGCCCATGCCTCTCTCTCCGGCTTCTGATAGCTGGAGTCTCAGTGCTCCTTTTGGCTCATGAGTGCTCCATGCCTCTCTCTCTGGCTTCTGATAGCTGGAGTCTCAGTGCCCCTTTTGGCTCATGAGTGTTGCTTGTTCACTCTGACACATTTCCCAATATTTCCCTTTCTTACAAAGATGCCAGACACAATAAATTAATGATCTTTAATGATCTCAACTTGACCATTTACAAGGACAATTTTTACAAATCTGGTCATAAGTAGAGATACTTCTAGGTGGTATTTTAACACCTTGTTGTTGAAGAGTCTCTTACTTAAACCTGTAAAAGCGACTATTTTTTTAAAAATAACTAATCCTTTTTAAGAAGAAACATTTTTATTAATAACAAAAACCCTTCTACAATGCAACTTTCAGCTGTCCTTGACTGTGCACCATGTGATTAAATTAGTAATTTTTAAAATGTTAAGCATTGAGGCAGTGAGGTAAGTAGGTTAGAAACAAGGAGAGACAAAAGAACCACAAACTATTTCCAAACTGTGAGAAACAAAATCAGAATCAATGGAGGCCATGTGTTTTAAGTTGTGCTGAACTTTTTAAATTAAAATATGAAAAATTAATATTTGCCATATTAAATATAAAAAGTAAAAGCTTCTAAACTTTTGTTGGCTAGTAGAAATGATGACAATACCTCTGGAACTGTCTTCTCTTTCCTACCCTTCTTCCTGTATGGGTTAAAGAAATCTGTCAGATCAAGGTTATGTCTGTCCCCATGATGGCAGTCTACCAATACTACATACTCTCTGTTAGCACCCCTGCTTGGGGACAGTGGAAAAAGACTAAATACAATGCAGCCCAGTGACATCAGTCTGATCTCCTTAGAATAGCTGAGTCTGTTTCCTAAATCAGCTTCCATCTCCCCTTCTGCTACTCTCTAAGGTAATACTTGAGAATACAGTAGCCAAGGAAGTTTTATCAGCTTAATGTGAGCACCAAAATATGCACATGAAAACATAATTGCCAACATACTTGTGTATTACCCAGGGTTCACTAGAAGAACAAAACTAGTGTAATGAATGTAATTACTCGGATTACAAAACATGGACTGGTAGCTCAACATCGTCTGGAGTCTAGTAGCTGCTCAGTCCCTAGGCTGCATGCCTTGTAAGTCTCAAACTGGTACTGCAGGGCCAGAGGATACCCAGAGAGGCACTGATCTTTAGGTCATGTTGAAAACACAAAGAGGCTGGGTTCTGACAAACCTGAAGGAAGGAAGTAATATGGGAGATGAAATCAGCACCTTGACATGAAGACAATCTGCTGAAAGATTTCCTTTAGACCTCCTTTCATCTGGAATGCCACTGGAAAAGCCCACTCATATCTAGGGTGGACCTTCCCACTTTAAGTAACCTATAAAAGAAAAACCATCAGAGATGTGTGATGAAGCTTGTCTCTTAGTTTATGTCAGATCCAGTTGATCCTCAAGACTACCACAGGTGAAATAAATATTGGCAGCTTTGGAAGTGATTAAGTTGTGAGACTTCTGTTCAATGCAAAAAGATATAGAATTTGTACATCTTCTTTGTGTATGTTGTATTTCATATCTACCCTAAATACTAAAAAAATAATCATTCTGCAATATTGTAATCCTATTGGGGCTCTCACCACCACCGCTGCCACCACCACCACAACCGCCACCACCATCACCTCCATCACTTTTACTGAAAATATCCCAGTCTGGATCTTCTGAGATCCAAAGGAATTTGGAATGGCGTTTTTCTTGTTGAAATTTCCTGGGTTTCACACTTCTCACCTTGTGCTGAAAGCAAACTTTGAGCTTTACAGCACCCCAGTGACCCGTGGAGTCAGGGAAGGAACAACTCTCCATTTCTCTAAGACAATAAATATTGGTGTTCAACACTGGAAATGGGTCCCTAAAAACAATAGGTTAACACACATGTACTCTCACCATCCCAAAGTGACATCCCTCTACATAAATACATTACAGGGTGATTTCCTGTTCCTTCAAGTATGATCCTAGATTGTAGGGTGAAGGACATTCTTAGATTCCACGACTAAAACAGAAACAGGTATAGAGATCTGACTCTATAGGAAAGCAGGAAACACAGCATCGCTATGCTCAGTGCAATCCTTGCTACTAATATTTTATCAGTTTGGCCCAACTTCAAATCCAAACTTGGAGTAATCCTTTTAAGAATTACCCCCCACAAACCACTTTATAATCATTTCTCAGGTAAATAGAGTCAACCGGTCCTGTATGTGAATCTCTGTACTAGTGAGAATGGCCCTACTGCTCAAAACGCCGATGAAAAATATTAGAATTATATTTTACATTTATAACAGAAGTTGACTGTGTGTAGTACATCTGTGTGTGTGTGTGTGTGTGTGTGTGTGTGTGTGTGTGTGTGTGTGTGTTTACATGTAATATCTTTGCGGTTTCTCCCCACATTTGTTTTTTATACAGAAATTCTAAATGAAGCAAGAGCCACATCTATGACTGGACTCACTTGTCCAGACCAGTTGTGCTAACAATTCCTAGGAACCACTTGTCTGTACCCCCTCAGAGTTCTCAGTACACATCATTTCACCCAGCTTCTGTGTGGGTACTAGAGATCTGAACTCAGGTCCTCCTGCTTAAATAGCAAACATTTTATTTACTGGGTCATCTCTCTTACCTCAAAACAAAAGAAATTTTAGGATAAATATAAAGTGCCACACATGCATCCAGAACTGTTAGGCAACCAGAAGTAGCCCTGGTGTGAGCATATACATGTGTGGACTGATTTATAATAATAAACAAAATATGAAAGTTTTTATATTTCATTTGCAAAATGGGGTCTCTCTCTCTCACACACACACACACACTCACACACTCACACACACTCACACACACACACACACACACACACACACACACACACACACTCATTGCTTTATTTGATGTCTCATTCACTGCACTTAGCAAATGAGGAAACCATGGACAGTCATCTTAGTAAATTGCCCACCATTACAAATCCAAAACTGCCAGCAGTGAAACTGGAGACTACTGGACTCTTGACTATAAGATCCATGCTTGTCTTTCTATTCTCTGACGTTTTTCCACTGATCATCTTTTTGAGAGACACGGCAAACTACAAGGGTGATAGTGTTAAATGTTTAGTAAGTGGAATGAGAATACATTCCATTTATTAATTATTACTATCAGATAAGAATCTCCTCAGATTACTACTTACAAGTTTATTCTGATTTATTTAAAGCTCGGATTTTGGTAACTAGAGAGTACAAAGTCTTCTATAATAAGTAAATTTGGGAGAAATTCAAATAAATATTTTACTCGGCTAGCTGGCTTATTGACTACAATGATATGAAATTGTAGTGACCATTTGGGTCCAACACAGAACCAGTTGGAATCTGTATTTAAACTGCTCTATGATTTGTAGTTCCTGTCAAGTAATATGGCATCACAAAAACACTTTGTTTGCTTGTTCTTGTGTTTCTGGATCGTTATTTTTCAACTATTTCAGTCAAACCAAATCCTCCATTTGAGTCAAATTTGAAGAATCTTTGTAGAATTTTTAGCGACACCTATTTCCCCTGTTGACTCAGCTGAAGGTATCTGCTGCTAACTAAAATCACTAGCAATGGCCTCCCATGTGATCTGAGGGAATACTGGTTCATGTTCAACAGGTGCTATTTTCAGCAGACAACAGTGATGAACAGATGTCCCATAAGGTTTAGGAAATTGAACTCAACTGTTCTTAGATTAGCAACAGGAAAGCCTTGTGCTGTGCAATTCAAGTCGATGAATATTATCCCAGTAAACATTTATTAGTCAATTCTCCAGAAAAAAAGAAATAACAAGCAAAGTCCTGGTCTTCAATGCAGACAGATTTCCACATTTTAGGTGCATCCATCTTGACTCCTACTCAGCTACCAAGCACGGTAGGCATTTCAGGACACTGGATCTGGCTGTAGCATTCCATTGGCCAAGCATTGTTCTCCCACCATGCAAGTTTCCTGAAACCATATTATTCTACATTGGTACTTAGAGTGGTTGGCACACCACTTAAAATTCTTTCTCTTTTAGTCCTAAAACATTCCAGGATGTATTATAGCCATCTCTACTCTTTCAGATTCTACACTCAACTTTACACATTGTGTCTGTTTCTTTCTGTTATGCTCATGAATTGTTTTGTTTCAAAGTCTAGGACTAAATAGGTGGTCAAGGCCTAAATAGAATTATTCTGTATTTTGAGTTCTGCAGACAATCAGGAAAGATAAATAGATACCAGATAGATAGATACCAGATAGATAGATACCAGATAGATAGATACCATGGCTTCTTTCACTTAGTTTTGTTGTTTGATCTATTTTTTGTCTATGAAAAATAATATAGCTATGAAAAGAAAAGTAAAATGAAATAAAACTAATGAATCATGAAGAGAAATTCCAGTAAAGTTAATAAAAATCTATATGGGTGGCTATACATCTTCAATCCCAGAACTCTGGAGGCTGAGATGGGAGCAGTCTGAGAAATTTGAGGCCAGCATGTTATAGATAGCGAGTAACAGGACATCCTGGGCTACATATTGACAGCCTGTATCAAGAAATATAATAAGTTTACTGATTTATGTTTTTGGAAAGTTAAAGCACTTAAGTTTAAATGTCAACATCTCCTTCAAATATCAATGAGAAAACAGATTATTCAATTGTACACATGAATCTCAAACCACATGCTGTCACTGGCAGTAGTAATGAGATTTCAACATAAAGACCTTGTTTATGTATCTGTTTGTTCGGGTTGTTGAGAGCAGATGAAATCCTGGTTTGCACAGACAACAGTTTCATTTTTAACCTTTTTGTTTTCAACCCTACACATCTTCAATTACACCCTGACATTTGGAGGAGTACAATATGTTTGTTGTTTGCAAGTTGCATGGTTAGCAAGATTTCAGAGTCACACATTGGTAACATTTTCACCATGAGTCTTTCTCGAGTGTGTGAACATGCAGGATTGTGTCAGACACATGTTAATGGAACATGAGACATTAAATAATATCATGGAAGCATCGCAAGCATCTCAATGCCTGTATCCATATCCTAGTCACTCAGCTCTGTCAGAATCAAATTTACTTTACTTTCCATTTAGAATTCAAACCTTAAGTTTGGTTTTCTTGCTAATGCTTTATATGCAGTTGTAAATGAGATTAACATCACAGGCCAGGATTGCATATCGAG
Source organism: Mus minutoides (assembly GCA_902729485.2). Taxonomy (NCBI): domain Eukaryota; kingdom Metazoa; phylum Chordata; class Mammalia; order Rodentia; family Muridae; genus Mus; species Mus minutoides. The sequence goes on along the minus strand of LR749606.1, from coordinate 1,306,208 downwards.
TTCTTTCGGCTTAGTAAAAATGTCAGCAAGAGACGAAAGCAAGCACAACCTTGCTTTCAGTGAGATTTCGTTAGTGGTGCTATTACCATGAGGGAACTTTTTTCCTCATCTCGTTTGAAAGATTTGTAGCAAGACTTGGTTTTGGCAGAACCAACTAACCTCAACTAGAAAGGGAATTCTGGAGCCTCAGTATGAAACCACAAACCCTACTAAAAATTCTTCTTTGTAAAGAATACACCTTAAAAATTGGCAATACTCATCATAAAAGCTGAACACTGTTTTGAAAGATGCTCATTAATCTGCTTTACAGTCAATGGTTGTCTATACAACACACCACAATTGTCTGAACTTATTTTGGCAACTGCTCTTCTATGAATCAAAATGCCTGCGTATTTTTATAGCCATTACTTCCTCAATGCTAATTTCAACTCTGCACATCTTTGGAAACTCGTTTGCTGGCTTGTTCTGAGAAATTAACACAAAGCTTAAACACTAGTTTGTTCATTCCATGTATTTAAATGTTTTTCCCAGCATGGTGGTTTATTTTAATTGTTAACTTGAAGCAGCCCAGAATCACCTGGAAAGTCTAAGGAACTGTTGGGATAGGATTGGCCATACTACTAAACAGCTATGGATGATAACTAATGCACCTTTTTATTTATTATCTAGATTATGAGAGGCAGGTCTATGGAGGGTTGTCTTGATTATGAAACCAAGTAGACATATCCAGTCCATTGTGGATAGTGCCATTGTATGTGCTGAGCACTGGCACATGTAAAGGGACAGTAAGTAAGCAGGCTGCATGCCCAAGAGCCTTCCTTTGTCTCTACTCTTCCCTGTAGATGCTATGTGACTGGCCTTTCTGTTTGAGTTCTTGTTTGACCTCTCCAACATAATGGTCTATCACAGAAGAAGCAACTCTTCCTTTCCGGACCTGTATTGTATTTGCTCAGAGTGCTTTATCACAGCAAAAGAAGTGATACTGAATACCCAGGAATTGTGTGTGTGTGTGTGTGTGTGGTGTGTGTGTGTGTGTGTGTGTGTGTGTGTGTCTGTGTGTCTGTCTGTCTGTATGTATGTATGCATGTATATATGTATATGTGTAGTTGTATGAGCATAGGAGTGTGTAGGTGTGTGTCTGTGTGTATTTATGTGTGTCTCTCTGTGGATGTGTATGTATGTGTGTTTATGTGTCCTGTGTACTTGTATGTGTGTATGTTTATCATTGTAACCATTTCTTACAAAAAAACACAACAAATTATTGTGATATATAGTATTCATATATAGAAATAGTTGAATTCCAATAGTTTCATTTTTGAAATAAGCAATTATTCACAGTGGCTCTTTAGTCATTTGCACAGTCTCTACGGCAATGGCAGACAGTGTGCACTCAAAGCCTGCTCACCTACCAAGACCATCACAAATCCATAGCACTGGGGTAAATGACCATTTTCCTGATATCTTGTGTCTCCCTTCTGCTCACAACACCATACTTTTAAACCACACTATACATTTTCTTGACAGAATTACATTTTTAAGTACTCTTTTTCAAGAATGTTGAATGGCTCAGATTGCATTCACAGATGCAGAGAGTCTTAATTTTATGGTGAAGATTTTCTTTCATAACTTCAAAATTGGTCAGCATTCACAGAGAAGTGAACTTGGCAGAATTTAATTTGATAAACACAATAGGGACATTGTGTCGATTGCCCTGCATTTGGGAGTGGTACGACACTTGTGTCATCTGACCTTCATAGGATTTCTAATATCTACCATGACATTTGATTTCCTCCTGGAACTTCCTGCTTTCAATTAACCATCCATCTCCAGTTTAAGCAGCAATTATTTCTCCTCAATTTTAAGGATTACACTTATGTGTATATTTAATTTAGGCAAAGGACATCTGACGCTATTTTTTTGTGCAATATGGTCATGATGCTATGCGTGGAGTTCACTTATTACTGCACAATTGTCTAACAAGGCATGATAGGAGCTGGAGCTGTGCAGATGTGCCTAAGCCCTGCCTGGCATTTAACTGCACTTAACACTTGTACATTGAACTACATTGAACTAGTGAGCTCACTTGTATAATTTTACAAGAGCAGACATGTGCAGGCTTGCCGTCAAACAAAGACCAGAGCAAACCCCATCTTCCCGATCAATTACACATTTGTAGGAAGATTGTGTCTATGTGTAAATAAACAAAAGAAGCTGATACTGAAATTCTTCGTGGAAGCAAGGAAACCTAGTGCACTGAAAGTACTTCATAGCCTCAAAAGGGCCAGAGGTTGGCAAATAGCACATCTGATGTTTGCTTTTGTTGGCTTGGGGGAGGTTTGCTTTTGTTTCATTTGGGTTACAGCTTGTGAAATAAATGAACTATACTTCAAATATTGAATTAAATGTGAAGCTCTAGAAATATCTCATATGATCCTAAAGTTTCACAGAGACCATGTTCAAAGTACAGAGCGATCCAACAGAGATCCACCCAGCGTAAGACATGATCAGCCTGTTTGGCTCTTATTTTTCCACATTGAAATCTGCTTCTGGGGAGAATGGAAAGGAGGTGAGGGAAGGGTAGAGGAGGGAGAGGGAGGGGAGTGAGGGAAGGAGAGAGATGAAAAGGAGAAGCGAGAGGAGGAAAGAAGGGAAGGAGCTGCATTTGGAGTCTGTGCTGTGGGACTGACAGTGTTTGCAAGGCTCTGCCCTTCACTCACTCCCAAAGGACCCCTCCCACCCCGGTCTGCCTTTGCCAAGTCTCCGCAGTCAACTTCCCTTCACACTGCACGTTGTCCTGCTCATTGTCCTGCACGTTGTCCTGCACGTTGTCCTGCACGTTGTCCTGCACACTGTCCTGCACGTCGTCCTGCTCGTGGTCCTGCACGTTGTTCTGCACGTTGTCCTGGCTCTTAGCAGTTCCACAGAGTACACTGCCTTTAACCCCAACCAGTCCAGTTCCAAAATCTTTATGATATGAATGTCTTGATGAGTTATAGAGAAACAGTTCTTTAATTTCTTGAATTAATCAACATCAATAGCAAATGAGACTTTTAAAAGTCCTGAACCTATGAATGCAGACAGTATGGACCAAAGGTGAGGTCCTGAACCTATGAATGCAGACAGTATGGACCAAAGGTGAGGTCCTGAACCTATGAATGCAGACAGTATGGACCAAAGGTGAGGTTCATGGACCACTACTAAGCATGTAGAGAGCCGGAAGGAAGCTTTGTCTGGTATCTGCTTTAGAATTGATGTCAGAGACACATTGTATACAATCATTCAATTTACATAGCACTAAGAGACAGAAAGCAATCTTCTGTCTCCAAATCCCAAAATTTGGGCCTAAAACTTTAATAGCCAAAGGTCAAATTATTGGTAACCTTCTGAGCTCTAAAGAAACTGTAGGTGTCCATTAGAGCTATTCATATACCCTCCATTGGCCAATTCATTGTCCACATTGTAAAATTTTTCTGAGTTGATCTGTTACTCTAGGCTACAGTTTTCAAAAATATAATTCTACTAATTTCAGACTCCCATCTACCTAGTAGAGTTGAAAGAAAACTGAACCACAGCTCTCAAAGAGATGATGATATTTTAAGCATCTTTTAAAAGTTAGCTTGTAGAAATCCTTCAAGGAGAACAACAGCCTCATCTCCACAAGAAACTTCTCTCTATACCTTCACCAGAAAAGGTTCTAAATACTATCCAGTCTTGAATATCCAGTTGAAAGCTGCCAACGGACAATGGGCAAGCCAAGAAGCCATAAGTTAGCTGAATCTCTCATTCTCATATAAGCATAGGAATGTACACAGGTACCAGGGACAGGGCTACCTCCATGTGATCTCTTGTGTACAGAAGTAAGCAGAATGCATGCATATACACACAGCTGTGCCATGAGTCTCTACTTTTTCCTGCTTTCTTGATCACATGGTCCTCTCCTTCTAGTTCCATTCATCTTTGAAGAGCTTCCTAAATAACATCCCTAATGTAGAGTATTGCCAAGGTTAGCCAGCTGATTCAGACACCTCTCGTTATCCACACGCAGAGCACTTCAAAGAATACACGAGTGAGCATTCTTCCCGTACACACTAATTTGCTTTGTTCACAGTGCTTCCAGTTAGGTAGGCACTGACCTCTGGAAGATAATCAACCTAAGCTGTCAATCTCCAGAATTGCAGCACAACCCCACCTCACTGTAAGTTCAAATGAAAACGCCATGCTGCTCTGAATGTTCGGAAGGATTTGGTCCAAACCCTTCACTTTGCTAATACCCCATTTCAGCACAGAGGCATAAAAAAAGTGATGCTATAAACAAAGTTGCCTGGCAAAGAAGTGATTATTGGATTCAGGCAGCACTGATTTATGCAAGAGCTGACTGCTTCCTCATGCCACCCAGCATGTCTGTGACATGCCATCTGAGAGGCTGCCACGCCATGTTTACTCTGAATATGAATGGCCCTAACCTGGTATGTGTGAACACGTTTATCCGGGAGTCACTGGTAGCTATTGCAGCAGATGTGTTCTGGGTCTCATTTGGTAAAACGATTGCATGTTTCCTTTATTAATCTATGATGGATATTCTTCACATTCATATTGCTTTGGCATGAGACACTCATGCTGTTTTATGGAAAAAAATCCATACTTTAAAATAGACTATTATACATTCTTGATATAACCAATGTCACTTCACATAATGAATGTGTTAATAAAATACACAGAATGATTGCTTCTCTCCCCCAGTGTCTGCACACCCGACTTGAGCCTGCATAGAGCATGTACAATACAATAATTATTATTACATTGTATTGTCAAAATATATTGGTAGCTTAACAACAAATGATGAGCAATCTCAATGGGGTTTGCATGGGAAGCTTTTTAGTCAAAAAGAAATGGAGAGAGAGAGAGAAAAAAAATCACTAAAGTAGACTTTTTTATAAAGCCCCAAGTGCCTTTGTCACCACTGTTAGAGAAAAAAAAATTATAATAGAACTTTCGAGAAAAAAAATTATAATAGAACTTTCTATATTCTGGCATGTATGGTTAAAATCTTAGCCCAGGCTATGAATTAATATCTAAATTTGGTTCTCTCTAGAACCCCATAGTTAGAAATCATGCTTCAATCAACAATCCTAACACTGCATCTTTAATCTTTTGGGAGAATCCTATTTTTTTTAATACCCAGACCAATAATTTTCTGGCTAGTATCCCAGCATTTTATGGCCTGCGCTTCATACCTGGAACAAAATTCTTCCTTCCTTATTTGAATACTGCCTTCCTGAAGTCCTGCGATGGAAATTCAGGTTGTATTTAATAAACCTCAAATCTATCTTCAAGAAGAAAGTTTATCAGGTAATTATTGTCTAAGAAAAGAAATAGGATATTGTCTTCTAGGAAGTTCTATCCATGGAGGACAGTCTGATCTAGTTTGTGGGTCAAATACCAAATAGCCATGTTGTTCTTCATGCCCAACACGGACAAGGTAACCTCGAATTACTAACAACAATTACTAAAGGAAGAGGGCATGAATTAGAAAGAAAGCAAGGAGCGGTGTGTGGAAGGGTCTGGAAGGAGAAATGAGGCAATTGTATTATCTCTGAAATAAAAGAAAATATGCATTAAATTTAGTGGTTATAAAATTAATTTTTATTAATGTTAAAATCCTACCGTACACTGCATCATAAGCTATTAGAAACCTTTACCATGGTAAATTTTCTAGCATGGTAAGGTGTTAAATAGTTTTCCTTTTATTTGTTTATTTTCCTTCCTGTTTTTATTTTTATATTCTAAGTCATCTTCCAACCGGCAAGCCTACGTTTTCGTTTGCTCACCCATTTGGCACACTTGGACTTATTTTTCTCTTTGTAACCTAGTTGAGCTCATTTCATTCGCACCTATGCAGACCCTGGCCCAGGGTCCATGCTCTGTTGGTTTGCAAGGGGAGACAGATCAGTTCTCTCCTCCTGAACTCTTTGCGCCTTTCCTCTTCACCTTGGCGTTCAGCCCTTGCTTGGTTACAGATCGAATCCCCTCAGGATGACTGTTCAGATACTTGCTTGAAACCCTCTTTCCTAGGTGGTTTTTCCTCTCAACTTTGTGACAGGAAATAGAACATCCGGCCTGCCCAAGGCAGAAACAAGAAGTGGGCCCCGTGAGGCTCTCTGCCTTCCTCAGTACAGGAGGCAGTGCAGTCCTGACAGTCCATATGGAGCCTCAGCATAAAAATCGTCTGTGCTCCACCAGGATGGTCCTGAGGAACGTTAGAGCCGTAGTCTTGCTTCTTCCCTGGAGTCAATGCTCATTTGCTTCCCAAAGCCACACCCCTAGCAGTTTAGAAACCACACGTGTAAGCCATGTGCTCATTTCTCAGGCTGGACCAGGAAAGTAGTAATCCTCTAAATGAGGGGCTAAAAATTGCAGGCAAGGGGGTCAAGATCAGCATGGGGTAGATATTTATTTATTTATTTATTGGATCACTCATTACCCAATATTACCCATGTTACAAATCATGATTAGGTTGTCAGTCACTCTCAGATGCCTTTTTTGGGGGGGGAGGGGGTGAGACAGGGTTTCTCTGTATAGCCCTAGCTGTCCTGGAACTCACTTTGTAGACCAGGCTGGCCTCAAACTCAGAAATTTGCCTGCCTCTGCCTCTGCCTCTGCCTCTGCCTCTGCCTCCCGAGTGCTGGAATTAAAGGCGTGCACCACCACTCCCAGATCTCAGATGCCTTCTTGACTCCGGAGTCTGGACTCAGGTGTGCCTGTGTTCATTTCGCAGCCCTGTTGCTAGCCAAACGACACTCCATGAATTATTTAGTCTCTATAAACAGCCATCTTGTCATCTGTAAAATCATAGGATAATATCTTTCTGGAGATGACTTTGAGGGCTAACAGACTAAAGGGACAAATAACACAAGGCACAAAGCATACACTGATGCAGCCTGAGAACTTACGGATGGAAACACCAGAGCATCCAGGGCATCAGGGCATCAGTGTCAGTCTCCCTGAGTCACCAGAGGTGGGGCTTACGAGGAAGGGCAGGCTGCATGCTGACGGCCAATCCTGCCACCACTGTGCAGTGGTGTTCTTCTCTTCAACAAGTCAATATGCCAGATGTTTTTTAAATGACCCCCCTAAAAGTATCACATTTTTAGATCAGTTATGACTGTGAATCTTATAATTTAACAAAATTAAAGTTTCCATCCCTTACCTATACACACACACACACACACACACACACACACACATGTACATGCACTCGCACACGCACATACACAGAGAAGAAGATAGAAAGACAGAAAGGAATGGAGGGAGGAAGGGAGGGGAGGCGGGAGGGAGAGACAGAGACAGAGAAGACATAGGGGTAGGGGAGAGAATGGTAAAGTAAAGGTAAAAAATAAAACCTAGATTTGGCAATATTTTAATTTCTGAGATACATGTTCATGTCCATATCATCACAATGAGATTATTCTGTCTTCTCTGAATATGTATTTGATATATGATTTGTTTGCATGTGTATGTGTATATGCCAGTGTGTGCATGCAGGCTTACATATGTGCAAGTGCACATATGTGTCTTTTAGAGAGATCCAGGCTGAAGTTCATGTCTAGTGCCTTCTGCTATCACTCGCCATCTATTTACTGAGCAATGTTCTCTCAGGGAACTCTGGGCTAACTTTAGGGACCCTTCTCAGGGAACGCTGGGCTCACTTTAGGGATCCTTCTCAGGGAACGCTGAGCTCACTTTAGGGACCCTTCTCAGGGAATGCTGGGCTCACTTTAGGGACCCTTCTCTCTCAGGGAACGCTGGGCTCACTTTAGGGATCCTTCTCAGGGAACGCTGGGCTCACTTTAGGGATCCTGCTCTATGTCCCGAGAGTTGGATTTAGCAAGCAAGCTACCAGACCCACTTCACTTTTACATGAGTCCTGAATTGAAAGCTGGTTCTCAAATTTATCCCCCTGAGAGTCATCTCTGCTACTCCCAATATATGCCTTTTAATTAATATTGCTCAGAGAACTTATACACATACTTATAGATTTTATATGCATAAATATATAATTCAAGCATCTCAGAAAATGTAGAAAGGTTAATATTTGCTTTCTTTAAAACTGAGTCAATGGTATGTTTTTCTTAATACTGAGATATCCTAGGACTTCAGTTAAAATATGTTTTGTTTGAGGCCTAACCCCAGATTTGCTTGATTCCACAAACTGGGAAAATGCCTGGTAAGATGCAGCTTAATAGATGTCCCTGGGATCCTAACCAGGTGTGTATTAAAGCTCCCCTGGAACAAAAAAACTAAACCAACAGTTGATAGTGTTTGCGCTCACTGTACAGCAAATCCTCAACAAATAACAAAAATGATTGCACACCTCTCAAATTCTCACATCCATTTACATATGTCTTTTACAGCCAAATAAATAGAAGTGCCCCAGGTAAAAACACACAGATATGCTTTTTTATATTTTCTCCATTCTGAGGACATGCTATCTCTTCTTAGAATCCCAGAAAAAATAAATACAATAAAATATATCCTAGAAAAAAGAAATAAAATAAGTTTTGCAAAACCCACTAAAGATTGGTATTATATAAATCAAGTTTCATCTTTGGTTTTTTTTTTTTTTTTTGGGGGGGGGGGGTTCAAGACATGGTTTCTCTGTGTAGCCCTGGCTGTCCTGGAACTCACTCTGTAGACCAGGATGGCCTCGAATTCAAAACTCCGCATGCCTCTGCCTTCCAAGTGCTAGGATTAAAGGTATGCACCACCACGTCGGGCTTGTTGTTTGTTTGTTTGTTTGTTTGTTTGTTTGTTTGTTTTTTCCTCAGAGAAGTTTATTTCTTTTTTCAAAGTATACACTCAACTAGCAAGTAGTCATGCATTAAGTTGTCTATTCACTTGATGTTCCCTGCTATGGAATCTATTGGAATAGTCATAACTAAAGTAAAGGTGGCAAGAACATGACTAGTTAAAAAGTTATCAGAAATACAGCAGCTCTGGAAACAGTGTGAATTCAACATAAAAAATATAAATATATCCACCCCCACCCCCCTTTGTTCTAGTCAGAGTTAATGAAGCAATCATCACATGCAAAGAGATTGGTCAATTTACTTTAAAATTTTGATTTGTTTTAGAAGTCAAAATACATCCTCAGAGGCTAGCTGAATGGGGTGTGTGTTTGTGTGTGTGTGTGTGTGTGTGTGTGTGTGTCTGTCTGTATGTATGTATGTGTGTGTGTGTGTGTGTCTGTATGTCTGTCTGTGTGAGTGTGAACATGTGAGTACAGATGCTGGCAGAGTTGAGCAGCCTTGGATACCATCCTTGGAGATAGAATTACCAGCAGGTGTGATCTGTCCAGTATAGGAATTACAACTTGGGTTCTCTGCAAAAGCAGCATGTGCTCTTAACTGCTGAGCCATCTCTCTAGGCCCAGCGTAACCTTCACAGTCTCTGCAAGAGCACAGGATGAACTCACTGAATGTGGTGGTGCTGAATTAAAATGATCATTGAGTCACCACTGAAACCTTCAACGTCTACCCAGCCTATCCTATGCCTCTACGTTCCTCTGTTTAAATTGCAAAACACACTGCTTGTTATTAGTTGCTATCATGTGTTTTGAATCTGACTGTATTGAGTTTAATAAGCCTGTTTGAAGAGACAGATTCTAAGTCGTTGACATTTTCTAATAGTCCCCTCCTGAACAGAGGTCAGCTTTAAAACAAAATTTCTATTTTTTTCCTTGAGATTGAATCTAGCTAGGTAGCTAAAGACAGACAGGAATTTACTATGTAGCCCAGGCTGCCCCATAATGCATATGTATCTCATCACACCTGGCTAATACTATTAACTCCAAAACATTGAAACACGGTGAAAAATATTTAATTACCTTTTAGTGAGTATAGAATGGAAACAATATGACTCTATGAATTACGTTAGGCAGGTTATGCAATTTCCCTGAGTGACAAGTTCTTCATATGCTAAAAACAGGTTGCAAGTTTTGGGGGTGTTTGGTGGTTCATGGTAGAGTGAATGAATTGCATGCTGATAAGTCTAGAGTTCATGAGGATCTGGGTTCAATACCCAGCACCACATAATGTCTCATCCCAGAAGTGATGTGTAAGATTTCATTAACATAATAGATGTACACAACAAATGTAAAATCTGGCAACCAGAGATATTTAAGTAGAAGCCGGCCGATGAGATAACGTGCATGATGTCATCTTTGAACTGGTCTCTCATTGTTCCATTCCTGTGAGCTGTTCCTTCCTTCTGGTCTGTCAATTACCTGGTAGCAGGAACTGTGTGGCTTCATTAATTATCATCTACCTACTGCAGTATCTGCTTAATAATGTCCCATATATACACCTGTGATGATCAGAAACACTCAGATGGGTTGACAGAAATCAAATCCCCCTCTTTAAAAAAGTGGCAGCAATGTCTTAGCAAAGAACACAGCTAAAATGTCTCAAGCACCAGAATGAATCTCCCTTAAGAAGCTGAGAAGACAAAATGACAATAATAGAGAACTGCGTCTTGGTGCTCCTTATGTGCTGAAGCCAGGGAAAGGGCTTCCTCTGTATTAATTCACGCAAATTCAAGGAACCTCAGACAGGGCAAGGGTCTCTCTTAATCTTGTTGCACAAATAAGAGAGTTGGACTTGAGAGAGGTTAAACAATTCCCCAATGTCACACAGCAGTAAGTTCAGAAAGTCCCTAATATCACATGCCTCTACCCCAATGTTATCATAGATTAAAGGTGAAGAGAACGGGAGATCTGGGGTCAGAGATACAGGACAAGAACAGAATGGGCCATTGACCCATCAGTATCCTTCTCTCTCTCTCTCTCTCTCTCTCTCTCTCTCTCTCTCTCTCTCTCTCTCTCTCTCTCTCTCTCTCTCTCTCTCTCTCTCTCTCTCTCTCTCTCCCTCTCATCTCTCTAATGCTAGTGTGAAACTGCTTCCTCCCTGAACAATGCCTTAGTACAGAAAGCACCTTAATTGCTCCCCAAGCTGTTCAAGCAAAGATGAGCACTCAGGTGAGAAAGGTACTTTGTTGCATTTTGAAGTACTTGACAATCAGTGATGCCAAATTTAACAGCAAGAGACAAACTTCCTGGGCTTTCCTCTCTTCTCCTGAGCAACAACACAGCTTCGAAACTGTAGCATCAATAGGGGCTGGGCTCTCGGTCTGTTCTTGGTTGTTATTATCTCATCTTTAGTTTCCTGCAGTTTTTTTTTTTTAATAGGAGTGGGATCAAAGTTTCCCTCAAGTATCAATTTTTCTTTCCAACTTTATAAAATCTTTAAAACGCTCAGAAGAGAAATGCCAATTATTGGCTTTAATTGTGATCTTTCTATTGGTTCTAGCTGCTGTTTTCTACCATAGGGACAGGACAATCATGCCTGTCACAGGTCCTCATGTGTGTGTCTCCAGTGTTAAGAATGGCCACAGATAATACCTGAATGAAGGGTGTAGGTGAGTTTCAAAAAAAATTCATTTACAAAGAGTAGAGGATCAGAGTTGATCCCAGGACTATACTTCACTGACCTCTGGATTCTACATTGCTTAGTTTTGCAAGTCATGCCCCACTATCACTTAAATGTTACTTTAATCCAACATAGATATCATATTGGATTATACCAGGAGTCTTAGTTGAGGGAGGGGCAGATCAAACACAAGCAAGTTAAGTGGGCAAGGACTAATGTAATAGAGGGTTGTATAGAAGTTGCATAGCAAAGGAACAGCAAGATGCCGACTACAAGTACCACATCCTCATTTTTTGCATCTTGTGTGTCTGCTACATAAGGCCAGGGCTCGTGCACTAATTAAAAGTAAGGTCCAAATATTTTTCATTTAATTGAGTTGAAGCTGGAGATAATTAGTTCCAATAACAGTAACTTTGAAAGAATGAAAGCTGCATTGACTGAAATACTTGGAAAACACAGAACGCCTAGCTGGCCTTCGACATCTTGTTCCAGGAAAAAAGAGGAAGGCTGGGAAGGCAGTCTGACACCTCAAGACAGAAGCATATAATTAACAGCAAGATGGGGTTCTGAGCCCTTTTTCGTCAATTTTGTGCTTAATCTGTGTCTTGTCATTATGAAATTAAAATCTAGCTGGTATGTTTACACGGTGACTCGCTCATGACTCTCTGACTTCGGAAGTTACAGTGTTGTACATCATTAACCTCAAGAGTCTGGCATTTGCTTGAATTATTTGTTGCTATAAATTATATTTGTTCATTATATATCTGAGAAGTTATATTAAATTTACTTGTCAACTCAACTGACTCATCCAATGCCTCTTTAAATGAACAAACATGGAATTGAGGGGGAAAGTCTTTTTACATAATTTTGCAAATAGAAATGGTAATTGAAGCAGCGCCTTTTAGGGAGAACATGCATCCTACCAGTTTTCTTGTGCTCCGTGGACTTTTCTCATTTTAATTCTTGCCACTACTCTCTATTGAGAAAGTCCAAACAGGCAACATTGGCCAACGCTGAAGAGCAGTTTTCTGGGTAATTTCAAGTGAAATTTACTTTCCTCATTTAAACTCACAAGTGAGATGCGAAACAAATATATATATATATATATATATATATATATATATATATATATATATATATATATATATATATATTTGGATATATATATATATATATCCAAGAAATTTACTCTGAATTTGTCTCTGAGGAGGGGGGCACAATTCCTTTCCAGGGTTTGTGGTTTGATTTCTTTTTTTTTAATCGAAATTTTTTGAAGAGAAAAAGGCTTAGTTTTGTGTCCAGCAGTAATTAGAAAACATCCATTGAACATTCAAACTAGAGTAGTCTTCCCCTTTCAGAAGTGGGCTCCAGGCATGCTTCTGTTCTCTTCAACATCCCTGCCTGTTTGACCAGCCAAACAGGAAAAGTATGGGCATAGTGGAGTTTACCATGAGAGTCAGTATTCTGTCACTGCACCAAACTGCCCAAAATAATCAAGTTTAAAAGAGGGAGAATTTCCTTGGCTCATGGTATAGATAGACTTGGCCCATGTTTAGTTGACCCTGTTGCTTTTGGCTGGACCAAAGCTATACTTCATGGCAGGAGCATCTGAGCAGAGAGAGTGGGGTTCTGCATCCACTGTGGGCAGGCCTGTCCCAAATGCCCAAAGGACATCCCAGTAAATCCCCATCTCTTACAGTTTCAACCACCTCTTTATGAGTATTAGCAATCAGGAACCACATTCAACATATAGGACTTTGGAGGGCAATGTAAGCCAAACTACAATGTTGTTAAGCTGAAAGGTGAATGAGAAAGTTGCTTTTCATTAATATAGCAATGGCATATGGGGTAGTTATTATTAGAAAAGATAGAAATAAGGTAACACTTCTATAAGAGCTTTATTCTTTTGGTCTAAATTAACATAGGGACATCATTAGTGGGATGTCACAGATACAATCCTGATTTGGACAGAAAGCCTCAGGGAACCACAAATAGATTATGCTGATGTATTTGTGAAGGAAGTTCTGTTGAAAACTGCACTTCAGGGGAAAGTCTTGGACCAGCAATTATGACTTCAGGCAGAATACATGTTCAGCATGCTGGAGGTCCTGTATGGAGTCTCTAGTACCTAAAGGGGTTGGGGGAAGCTTAGCCTTCTTCTCACATTAAAATTACAAAATTCCAGGTACATTTGTTACAATTTTACAGAAAGCAGAACCAGTCAGGTGTGTGTGTGTGTGTGTGTGTGTGTGTGTGTGTGTGTACAAGTGTCTTTGTGTGTATTTGTATACAGTGTCTCTATGTATATGCATGTATTATGTACAGTGTCTGTGTCTATATGTGTGTATATAGGCATGTGTGCTTGTGCATGTACATGTGTGTATAACTGTACTTAGTGTCTCTCTGTGTGCTTGTGTATGCAGGTATGTATATATGTGTACAGTGTCTATGTGTGTATGTATATGTATATATGTGTATATGCATATACAGTGTCTGTGTGTGTTTGTGCATGTACGTATGTGTATGTGTGCAGTGTCTATAGATACATGTTTGTGCATGTACATGTGTGTATGTGTGCACAGTGTATGTGTGTGTGTGTGTGTGTGTGTGTGTGTGTGTGTGTGTGTGTATTGAAAACATAAGACAGTATAAGGAATTAGCTCATGTTTGTTATAGAGACTGGTAATTCTGCACTGTGTAATATGGGCAAGCTTGTGGATATCCAGAAGAGTAGAAAGTCCTAGGGAAACTTAAAGGAAGCACTCTGGAGAATTCTCTCATTGGAAGCCTCCTTTTCCCTCTGTCTGTACCTTGACCTGTTTGGACAGAGACCCTCATTTGCATTATATAGGGGTGATCTATTTAATCATCAATGAAAATATTCATCTCATAGAGCTGCTCTCCAGGTGACACATAAAATTAGCCATCAAAGCAGAATTAATGGAGAGGAAGGCAGACAACAGAGTACAGATTTCAGAGCGGGAACTTACCCACTGTGTGGCCCTTCAGCAAGGCACCTGACACTCTGAAGCCCAGCTCCCTCTCTAGCACCTACCTCAGCCAACAGAAGTGGAGTTAAATGAGCAAATTAGGGTAGGATAATCCCAACAGATCCTTACTGTCTAGAGTTACTCTATATTGTGAAATATGCCTTGAAACTATTGCTATCACTAGAATTATTGCTATTACTAGAATTGCCAAAGAGAATCTGCTGACCAGATATGGTCACATGTCACAGTAAGCAAAGAAAACTGAATCTGTAGTCAGATTAAATAATCAGTATTATATTAAATGCCATCCTACAAGAGGAGAAGGATAAGTATAAGATAGAACAGTACATGTACTTTGTCTAGATTATTGTATTGATGCATGTATTGAGATACGACATAGCTTATCTGAAACACTGCACTATGGGACATCATCATGAACTTGGAGGGAATCAGGAAACAGAGCAGACTGTAAAGATAAAGGATTAGCAGTATTCAAGGCCTTCTGTCTAGAAGGGCCTTGTTGGAAAAATACAGTCAAAACTGATAAACTCAGAAGAACTGTGACTATGGTAAATTTAATGTTTCTGTTAGTGTTAAATGTTCCCCATAGGCTCGAGTGTTTGGTCCCTACCTGGTGGTGCTGTTTAGGGAGATGGGATTGTTTAGAAGGTGGTGCTTAGATAGAGAAAGTGAGGTGCTGGACTGCAAACAGTGAGGGTAATTCCTCCACTCTGCTCTCGGCCCAACGTGCTGCTTCTTATTCCACAGAGATCTGAAAGTGTGAGAATTCCAGACACAGGCTTTCTCCATCACAGAGCGGCCGCCATGCCTTCCCTGCTAGGATGGAGAATATCAAACTGGGAAACAAAAGAATTCATCTTGCCTCAAGTCCATTTTCATCAGCTAGTTAACCAAGGAGATTAGAAAAGTAACTTGGATTGACTAAAAAATCAAAAGCATGCACTATAAAAACAGGAAAAGGATTTAAAACAAATTCAGCACATATATCCATATACGCATTCTACATCCAGTAAGTCAATAAGTCTTACTGACCCATTATCTTTAGAATTAACCTTAAAACTCAACATTATTTATTCCCTCAGTTGATAAGATCCTAATCTCAGTCACGATTACCTCTACACCTGCTCCTTTCCATGAAAGCCTATGTTGGCTCTCCTGCCTAAATTACCTTCATGCAGAGTTTGTCTTAACACAGCAAAAGTGCACTGACTTTAATATGCCATCTCTTTTGAAGACCTTCCAATGACAACCTGATTTGTTCAGATAGCAAAAGCCAGCATCCTTAAGTCAAGCTTAACTTATCTGCACCATCCACTCCTACTTGACCTCCTTTAGCTCCTCACCTTGGAGCACCAAGCCTGCTCCTTCGCCATGATCTTTGTACCTCTTCTACCCTCAACCTTAGACATTCTCCCATGTACAATGTGGTTTCCTTTTTGCCGTGTTTACGCATTTACCCTCTCTTTACAAAACCGTTTCTGAGCAGCCAGTTTATGCCTACAATCAGTCATTTTTCCCTATACCCCAAATGCTTCTTTCCCCGTATCAATTAATATTAACTGGTGTATTTTTGTGGACGGGATGATCTTGCCTTTAGAATATAAGCTGAGAGGTAGAGATTTCTTTCTCCTCTGAACAGTGATAAAGTTCTTGTTTCCAGAGCAATGGGTTTGGAACAGAGTCAGAACTTACTATGCATTTGTTAAATGAATTCTGGCAAAACTATGGCAACTCTGAAAGCAAAGAGATCATACCCAGGACATAATAGTCCATGAATTCGTAATGACTCATTCTCACTTCATTCCTCCCCCATCACACATCCAGGTGCCTATCACATAAACACACCCTGGTCTCCAAGGAAATACTTGATTTTGGCAATCCGTGACGAAAACACAAAGCCTAAGGGTTCACTTCCCCAGCTCACACAGAGAGCACCGTGTTCTCCTCCAACATCTACCGTCTCCAGTGCAGCTTGTCCATACCAATCCTGCTCCACCTCCATCTAAATGGTGATGAGTAGTTTAAAATGATAGGTCTTTTTGTAGCTCTTCTCCTCCCTCTCTGAAAGCAATCAAGGGATAAGCGCTCGATGGTATGCAAACAACCACCATAGCAAATGCTCAAATGACAAGGGCGAGTGCCAGGTTTCAGATTGCCCATAGCATGCCTTTATTTATTTATTTTTTTCATAAGGGAAGAAAAATGTTTTAATCCAAATCCATCCCTTTTCCGATGCCTCCTGTCCGAGTAAACACTGTGTATACAAATGGATCCTTGTGTGGGACGTTTAGCTCCAGTTGTCAGGCGTCCTCAGAGCAGTTGCTGTCTCCCTCACCCTCACCAGGGACCCTGTGAGCACTTCCCATCGTCCTTGGCCCACACTTTTGTCTCCTGGCCAGATGGCCTTCATTACAGGGAGAAATTCTCTGGACAGGTGCTTCTTGTGCCTGGAAATGCCATCCTGAAATTCAAGGCAGAGATAATCTTCCGTGTGTGGTGGTGACGCATTTAATTGTACATGTGATCTAGGGATTCTGCAGGCTGCTGCATGGTTTCTTGACACCCACTTGTTTGCCCTTTGCTCTTAGAAAAATGCATCCAGATCCAAGGAAATGACAAGTTTTGTCATCCCAATTTTATTCCTGTTGATCCAGAAAGAGAAGCAACTTTCTAAGACTTCACAAACTGGGCGTCCCAAGGATGGAACCAAAGTGGGAAGCAAAAAACAAAGCAAAAAGCCGTTCTACTGTGTACGTTCTGGAACATTCTATCACCAAGGGAGTTACCTCACTGACATCTTCTAAGCTAGCAACTTTCCCTTTCAAAACTTAAATCTCCCTCCTCTTTCTCTACTTAAGTTTGTTAGCTCCCCAGGCTGGATTTAGTTGCTGTCTGCCTAAATCCAACACCTAATCCTACCACTGATGAACTGCTTCACCTCGTGAATAAAAGTAAATTGCCATGGGTGGTGGTGGACGAATCACACTGATGCTCAGCTTCATTGATCCAAGAAGAAATGGCTGGGGTGGGGGTGGGGAAGGGCTACGGGGGAATTCATTCCTGCCAAGAAGGAAGACTCTGAGATTCAAAAAAAAAAAAATGCAGAAGTCTTTCTACAACACACATTAGAGATAATCAGGGTGCGTTCTATAGTCAAACGAAGTCAGGACTCAACCTCAGAGAACTCACACAACCTTTCCTCTCTCACTGTGTAAATGTGAAAGTAACAGTAAATCTTGCTGACAATTACTTCCACGTCTGTTGGCAGGGATTCAGCAGCAGTTTGAAGAGTATTGTGAGCCATTCGTGCCTGGAAGCCAACACCCATTAACTATCTCCCTAGTTTCCTCTGTGACTTATAGAATGTGTTATTTTTCCCCAGTGAGTAACCCTTCCAAATGTTGAATTAGTAATATTAGCACCAAATACCACTAATTTGTCAGCTGGGTGGTGTTTTTCCATAGAGCTTGAGATGGAGTCCGATTACACCTTTTGCTGCACAGTCAAGCCAAGATGAAAATCTGAAGACATTTTATTTATATAATTCTGCCAGGCTTTACGAAAACACATTAAAAACAGTCACAGAGGTGACTTAGTCCCAGTTCAAAATATTCACCCAGACTGCAAATAGAATCCTGACATTTCAACCTAAGCCTCCAATAAAGTTGGCATTTTGGCAACACCAGCACTATTTTGGAATTTCATAAACTAAATTAAAGTTTTAATTCATTCAGCAGCATTTATATATGAAATTCCCAGAGTTGAGAATTAGGTTGGTGGCTTGGGTTGAGCTTCTCTGAGTTTTATGGTGGCATAGGGGAAAGGTTCAGAGAGGATGCCCAGAAGTAAGGGGTCCAGAAAGCACCCCCCCCAACTGTTTCCATGTGACACCACTGCCTGGCACAGGAGGTGTAGGCACAATGAGAGTTCCCAGAAGCCAGCTGTGGTGTCAGCTGCTGTGTGGAAAGAATAGAATGCCTAGTGGCTTGCTTGTTTGCTTCTAAGAGCATAGGTGCTTCCAGAGTCCCCATTCAGGAAAGGAGTTGGCAGCAGGCTTTTCCAAACCAGAGCTCTAAGCTTCATTTAATCAAGTGATCCCACCTTCATTAAGAAGTCACTCTCCTTAACAGAGTTTGGATGGCCAGCAGTTATGCAAACTTTTGCAGTGCCCACATTCTCCATAGAAGGCAATTAGCCAGGAAGGGAGGCAGATGTGGGGACTGGAACAGACCATGAGCTGCAGATTGCCCTGTGCCTCCATGGTCCATAAAAAATGCTTGCATCCCAACCCCCACCCCTGCCTCATTGTCTTAAGCTCTTTTTAAAATAGTGAAAAATAATAGGGGAAAGTAAGCATTGTCCAGCCCATTTAATGTTCCCATGTCCCTGTGCTAATATGCAAAACTTAAGATAATCACGCGACTTACTGTCCAAATTGGGATAGTTTTGTAAGTGCTAGTGTACTGTTGAAAAGACACAGGGAAGGTGGTTGTAAACCAGTATTAGCCAGGTTTCCCTGCTACCTTTGGAGAGAGGAAAACAGGCTGGGGAAGGTGGAAAAGTGGCTGAGTTCTTTGCCCTCTGACAGAGGATTGAGACATAGAAGTGTCCCCACTTCTGCGATCCCTAAGCACACACTTCCATGCGTACTTCTGCATAATGTCAGGCATGGGATCATAGTTTGTTATGTTCAAGTTTTTGCTTGCTGTCAAAGTCAGCACAGTTGTGAGTGTCCTTGTCGTTTGCCTTTCCAGCTGATTCACTGGCCTGTCAGCATACCTAACCTTCAGCTTCAAAAACTGATTCATAGCTGGGCATGCTGGGTGCTCAGAAGGCAGAGAAAGTTTGAGCTCTGAGAGTTCAAGGCCAGCCTAGTTTACATGTCATGCTCCAAGCCAGTCAGGGCTATAGAAATGAAAATGCTGTGTGAAGCAAAAAAACACGGAGAGAACAGGCTTGTGAGCTGTAGATACAAGGGGTACAACAACAACAACAACAAAAACAAACAAACAAACAAAAAACACGCCACAAATACAGGCTGTGGGCCAGGGTTAGATGTCCTCACTCTCCAACTGGCCTCAGTAAGAGACTTGACTTCTCTGAGTTTCAGTTTCCACTTCTGGAAGTTGTAATAGGAGAACAGCCTCTGCAAGGATTAAGTGAGATAAGTGCACGTCTCTAAGTGTTTACCCACGAGCTGGTCCTTAGGCTCAGCTGGTAACTAATGACAGCTTCATACAATGAATGCACTTTCCACATTATTCTTGAGATGCCTGGTCTTAAGTTTGTACGCCATTGCCCTGCGTTTCTGCTGCCCATTGTCAACAGACTTTGACCATCCTAAGGTTCAACATAGAAAAGCTTTGGTTTTAAGGGCTAAGACAGCAGTTTACAAGTAACAAAGGGCTGCCTGTTGAACACCTGCTTGTACTTTACCTCCTCACTGCTAGATGACAGATCAGTCATAAAGACAAGCATCAAAAGGTGTTTGCAGGCTCAAGCCCAGGCAACCGCCTTTGCTCTATGGTTAAAGTCCAAAAGGAACACGGGTATCTAGATGATCTCCCTGCTAGCATTTTCACATGTATAATATTTCTTTGTTTAATGATTTAGAAAGTGCCCTGAGATAGCTTTTGATCCAGCAGGCTGGGTGTACAAATGGACAGGGAAGGCCCTGTGGGGACTTTCCTTTTTGAAAGCTGTAAGGAATATACTAACTATGGACAGGATAAGAAATGTGCTAACTACATAAAACCTATTAAAATTATGCAGAGGTGAGGTTTCAGCTGGCCACTTGGCTCTCACCCAAAGACTGGGAAGTCCCCAGAACCTAACCAATGGGTATTCTTCCACCTTAACAGGTCACACCGTGGATGCCTTCAGCAAGAGTGTTTAGAAGTGGTGACAACACCTGTGACAGCTTCTTCATGGTTCTCTCATTCTCTCTTTATAAAGTGCTATTCAGACATAATCTGGAGTAATAGATCACTTTTCCATGAGTCAAGTTCGCCCGCGATGAAAATTCAAGTGGGTAAAGGTATGTTAAGGCTGTATAACAATTATTCCTCAACTAGAGGGAGAGCAGTTTTTACATGAGTGCAAACAGCCCACTCTTCCATGTTTCAGCAGCTGCATGCATACATGACATGTTAATAAGACTTCCAACGAGTCATCTTCCCAGAGAGATAGTGTTGGAAATGTATAGGCCAAGCAGAAGAGCAGCTGGCCAGTACTTACTCAGGCAATGTTTAATCAAATGTTCAAATTTCTTTTGTGTATGCCTGTCTCTCTCTCTCTCTCTCTCTCTCTCTCTCTCTCTCTCTCTCTCTCTCTGTATGTGTGTGTGTGTCTATATAATGTGAAAGTATGCAAATGTGGAGGTAAGAGTTTAATCTCTGCTGGTAGAGACAGAGTCCCTCTCTGGCCTGGAGCTCATCCAAGCAGGCAAGCTGTCTGTCCACTATCAATCAGGAATCTGTCTGTGTCCGTCATCACCAGCAATGGAATTACAAATATGTTCCGCCATGCCAGCTTTCCTCACATGGGTCCTTGGGATTAAATTTCTCCCTATAAGCACTTTACCAGCTGAGCGATCTCCCCACTGTGACCCTGGACAACTTTGAGAACTTTTTCAAGAAAAAAAAAGATCGTAGAACAGATGCTTTTATAGGGAAAATTGAAGCTATTTCTCCATCTGGAGGCATCTAGGCCTTTTAGTCCATCAAATCTGCAGAAGAGTGAGCACTGGAAAAAGCTTCTCTGACACACACTGTCCTGGGACACAGCCACCTACAACACAGATGGGACGGTGCCGATAGAGTCCAGAGAGACTGCTTCAATTCTGAAAATGGGCTAACCTGATCTTCTAATAATCCCATTCAATTATCAGAACTGATTAGATGGGATTTTTATGTGGATGGTACACAAAATTCAAATTTATTGTATTACTTGCAAGGTATTCTATACACAAAGCGTTTTGCTATTTGAGGGTAATTTTAGCTATGTGGAAACACAGAGGAGGGTATTGTTGCAAGGAGAAGTTAACTCTCTTTTATGCACTTTTAGCATCTTTTTGTTAGTCACGAAGTCAAAGCATCCAAGTAAGACGTTGTCAGGAAAGATGCTTGTGCAAGAAGGACGCCAGATAGAAAACAGATAACTAAAGGATGGTAGAGTGACTACTGCACATGACATGAGAGGCCAACATGGCCGTATCCACACCATCGATGCATGAGAATCATGAGTTTGAGGCCAGCATATGCTGCAATTAACGAGTCTGGACAAGAAAGACCTAATAGCATTGCCATTCTATGTAGATATACAGTTAAATTCTCTTCTAAAAGTTACTTTTATATCCACAGGCAAGAGGATTAATACTGCTCTCAGCCTTGGTCAGAGACATTCTTTTGACAGTGGGCAGTAGCTCCACTCATACCTGCCGCTTTGCTCATACCTGATAGAACTAAGACTAAATGACTGCGGGAATGCATAACCCTAAGTGGTCGCCTATGGCTTGGTGAATGACCTCCCTTCCCACAAGAAACATTATTTGAATTCATTTTCTCTCTCCCTTCCCAACACACACACACACACACACACACACACACACACACTATGAACATGAGGACAATGAAGGAAGGAAATAATAGGAGTCAGCAAGAAGCTCGGGAATGTAAAGGAAGACAACGATGAGTTCACAGGCTTGGGTTTCAGTGTGAGGAATGGTTAGAAATGGTTAACCCTTAATACTTGGTTTTTGAAGCCCACTATCCCACACCAACCAACAACAGCCTGTATGGAGTACTGGGGTGGTAGAGATGGCGTAATAAATTAATCAGAAAGGCGATTTCATTCTGGATTTAATCATTCACAGAATCATAGAAGGGAAGATCTTGCACAGCCTGAAGACAAAATTCAATGTGGTAGGAAAATGGTGGCCATAGTGTGGTCGTGCACCCCCAACGCTAATGTGCTTGACTGGCATCCTAAGGACCTACACTAGAATTTCCAGAAAGAAGAGCTTGATATAAAGCCAGCAGAGGAGATGCTCTTTCTGTCTCTTGTGGTGTACCCAGCATTTTAGAGTAAGCAGGACTCTCCCACTTTTTGCTTGCACCAAGATGGTTCGTGCTACCTCACTCCTCAAACAACAGGCCCAGGGACCTACGCCCCAGAACCTCTGAAGCTGTAAGCTCCCACACCCCTGTCCCTTGAAGATGTTTACCTCTGGTAACTTACCACAGAACCAGAAAACTAACTCAGTGAGCCATCGCTTTTCAGCCCTACTTAGGTAATATACTCAGGACTTCATGAAGACACATTCTATTAATCTTTACCCAAGTGCAATGACTAAGTCAAGGGCTGAAGGCAGAGATGTTGTACATTGTGCCCACATTCACAGACCCACATGGAACTCAGGTGCTCGAAATCTGGGGAAGCCTAAATATGTATAAGGTATTTATGAACATCCAAGACTCTGCAATGGTGGAGTGCATTGTGGGTAAAGTTAAACAAGACAGGAGGAAGTCTAAGTGTGTCTAGCCCAGGGCGGTATACAGTGAGTGTCCTGGGCACATGAATTCACAGTACTTGGGAGCTGTTTGTTTACATATTTCAAATTCTACAGCTGGATGGGGGAAAGTGTAAGGGGGCACAGACTTGGAAATATCAGGTTGTGACTTTTCTCAGATAAACTCAACAAACCAGCCTGGTAAAGTGGAGTGGTATTGCATAGTATGATTGCAGCAATTGATTGACAGGGGGATTCAAACTGTCACAGAAGCCTCAAGGTTGGCGCAAGTTGCCCAGAGTGGTTACCCTGAGAGATTAGAAATCACCTTTGTCCTAAGGGAGCCCTAAGAATAGGAGAGACAGAGTAGGGTCAGGCAAGAAAGGAGGTCGTGTTTACAGAGCATGAGGCAAGAATGGAGCCTCTGCAGAGAAGCTGTGAGGGAGAATTAGCTGGTGGAGCCTGCAAGCACAGGATTTCAGGAGGGAGAGACAAATGGTATGGTAAGAGTGAAGAGGCTTAGAGCAGAGAATGCATGGGACTTGAGGAGCCAAGGGTCCCATGGATCAATTGTGTACATAAGTAAATCTACAGGAAGGCAATCTCAGAGCCCGCAGCCATACTTCGGTGAGTAGCCAGGTGACATGAGGGTCACTGAGCAAAGGAGAGAGCCGTGGAGAGGTCGGTGTTCTGTCGGCAGTAGTGTAGGAGCCATTGGCAAACTGGTGTCAAGCATGTTTTAGAGCAAAAGGAAAAAAGCTGTTCTGGACTACACAAGAGAAATGAGACTTTCTGTCCTGTCTCCTGGACAGTGAAAGAGGATGGGATGGCTGAGGGATGGAGGGACTGTGGGGAAGCTGTGAGGGAGGTTGGGGGGTTATGGGGGACCTATGTGGGAGACTGTGAGAGTCTGGGAATCTGTATATGAGGTTGTGGAGATTATGGCGAGGTTGTGAGATCTGTGGGAAGCCATGGAGAGGGCATGGAAAATCTATGTGGGAGGCTACAGAGGCTGTGGGGATCTGAGTAAGGGCAACAGAGGCTATTCAGAGGGTATGGGTGTCCATGCTGAATCTGGGGAGGTGCCATGGAGAATCTGTGAAGGAAACTGTAGAGCCTAGGAGAGGCTGTGGATGGGATCTACGTGGAAGGCAGTGGGGACTGTGTGGAAGGGTGAGGAGGATTGTGGGTAGGGATATATGAGGGAGGCTGTGGGAAATCCCTGTGGAGCCTGTGAGGCAGGCTGCAAGCATCTTTGGGATACAGCAAGATTTACCACCTAGGAGGACATAAAGAAAGAGAGAACACAAAAATCCATTGAAAAGGAACTCATCATAGGAACATTCAGAATGAAGTCAAGACTATGGACTATTTTGCTTAAAATGAACCAGGAGTCTCATAAAGGAGTAGGCTACAGTGCCAATGTTCCCATGCCCCTGTGTTCATGCTCAAGTGTAATCCGCCTTGACAAGACTTTAAAAGCTGGACATAATCTAAGTATGACCTTTGGAAGCAGAACTTTGGGAAGGTAATTGACGTTAAATGGCCCATGGAGTAGTGCTAAAGTCTTCTAGGGCTGGGTTATTTATTTGTTCCTTTAGTTGTTTATTTATATATCTGAAAATAAAAAAGAGACTATAGGTAGAACATCCCGTCCATATCAGCATTTGAAAGCCTGTGCCACCTTGGGTCTTTGCATACTCCCTGCCAGTAAGAAGAGACCAGGGTAGACATATACAGCTGTCCCATCTTGAACTTTCCAGTCCAAGACAGATCTGGGTGTCTTGGTTCATTGCTATGATGAAGCACCAGGACCAAAGCAACACTGGGAGGAAGTTGGCTTACATTTTCATATCAGTGTTTATTATCAAAGAAAGTCAGGACAAGAACTCAAACAGGGCAGGAATCTGGAGGCAGGAGTTGTTACAGAGACCATGGAAGGGTGCTGCTTACGGGCTTGCTCCTCCATGGCTTACCGAGCCTGCTTTCTAATAGAACCTAAGACTACCATCCCTGGGATAGCACCACCCACAGTGGACTAGGCTCTCCTGCACTTGTTAAGAGAATGCTCTACAGGATTGCCTACAGCCTGAGCTTATGGAGACTTTTTCTTAACTGAGAATCCCTCCTCCCTAATGACAATAGCTTGTATTAAGTTGACATAAAACTAGCCAGTACCTGTGTAAGCCTTTGTTCTTTATAAATGACCCAGTCTGTGCTGTTGAGTTACAGAAGGAGAAAAAGAATCAGAACATAAAGGTAATCTTTGAGCCAGGAGTACAGTGGGGTAGAAAATAGGAGACCTGGGCCGAGAGGCTCCACTCCCCAGGACTTTATACAAGGCCTGGGGAACTTGATCTATGGTGCACACCTTTAATCCCAGCACTTGGGAAACAGAGACAGGCAGATTTCTGAGTTTGAGGCCAGCCTGGTCTACAAAGTGAGTTCCAGGACAGCCACGACTATACAGAGAAACCCTGTCTTGAAAAAAAAATGAAAGTGACATAGATTTAAGCAAAAAGGACTAAGAGAGAGGGGTGGGTCTCTTCTTCCCAGAAAGATGGGAATAGAAAGTAGCTCAGAACTCTTCCACTCAAGAGCTTTCCAATTTGTTACTGCATTCCAAAAACATATTCACTGCAGTTAATAACAAGAAAAGCTCACAGGATTGGAATCTGGAACAGTTTTCTCCGTTCTGAAAACTCCAGAAAAGCCAAGATGAGAACATGAAAGAGATGCCTACTACCCAAAGCCATGCATAGCTGGAGCCAAAATTCCATTTAAAAAAAAAAAAAAAAAAAAAAAAAAACCACTTCACACCCTGCTGCTGACAGCCTGTTCCCTTCTGCTTTTCAAAATAGGAACCTTCTCTCCCCATGGATTGCTTGACCAATTGCCTTTTGCCAAAAAAGGCAAGAATTCAACTCGCTTTGGTCTTAAATCACCCAACAGTTGGCAGCCAGTCCCACAGTCTACCGGGAGTAAGGGAGGAGGGAGAGATTAAGGACAGGACACTCTAAAGCAAAACAAGCCAGAGCACTGTTTCATCTGGATGACACTGGTCTTGGATGAGGTTAGGCGAGGGAGGGAACTCACCGGGATGAGCATGAAAAGAAATATTCCAGGCAGGAAGGAAAGGTCAAGGGCTGTCTTATCCTTTAACTACTTGGGGCCTCTGCTGAGCAAGGGCATATAGAAATACGCATTTTAATGAGTGTCTAAACTCTGCTAGTCCCACTTTGGTTTCTGGTTTCTCACTACTGATTTAGAAAGAACAGCGATAAACAATGAGTCTCTGTGTCAGCCCTTGGCAGTGAGGGTCGATTGAGTCTCTACCTGGTGAGTGTCCATTGATGCCTTGGCTGGTGAAAGTCGATTCTCTCATCTCAGCTTGGGCATCACCAGAGGGATGAAGAGAAACATGGCCCTGGGTGTCACCAGGGGATTAGAACTACACCTGGTTGTATCTGCTCCGTGTGGAACTGCATTCGGAAGGAAGCCCGGACAAAGCTTTTCTTTAAATTACAGGAACACATCGGGGATGTCTAATGATCAGAAAGAGTGAGTGGAGGGTGGGAAAGTGTTTGAAATCATTTCCTGTCATAATCCCCTCACAGTGCTCTGCATCTCTAATATAGATCGCCTGGGAAATAATTTTACAGCATTTAAAATATCCCCCATGTTATATTATGAGCTGTTGGGTTTCTTTGGTTTGAAAGAGCCATGAGACTGCAGCTTCAAGAGCTAATAGGAAAGCATAAAAATGCTGAAGTCTAATAGAATTCAGCTGATTGGAGGCCGGAGCCGGGATGCAGGCATTCCTGCACGCCCAGCTCAACGCAGAGAAAGCCCTAGCTGGAGGGAGCAGGAGAAACTTCCTGCATGTGTTGTTCTCCACATCCTTATCTTCTATTCTTTGTTCCTGTTGGCTTACTAATTAGCTGTGTGTGTGTGTGTGTGTGTGTGTGTGTGTGTGTTTTAATGCCCCTTATAGTAGGTTAATTTTGTCTAACTCACCAGCAGGGGTTTTTGTAATACATAATTCACAGAGCAATGTCAATGATTAAAATTCTTTCATTAGCACAGCACCTTAAAGATAATAAATAAGAAGCATTTAGCTCCCAATCTGTGGGCACAGAAAGCTTCATTTCTTCTGTAGGGAAAAACAAAACAAAACAAAACAAACAAACAAACAAAAAATCTTGCTTAGATGATGGGCACTGGAGAAAGGGGAAAAAAGAAAAAGAGAGAGAAAAAAAAAAGACTAGAGCCTGAGGCTTAAGCTAGTGCAAAGACAACCAAATCAGAAAGTACTTATTTTAAGCTCTGTAATTCCACAGGGGTTTTCAGATAAAGAATTCTAGAAATTACACTGCCAAGGGACTTTTGTTTTCTATCCTTTTAAAGAGCCATGGTAGCATCGAGACTAGCCCTCTCCACTGAGGGTGGACACATACTGCAAAGAGAGACCTGGGTGTGGCAAAAGTGGTTTCCAGATGCCGCTTTTCCATTTTATTCAACAATCTTGACTGCTCTGACTGTGACTGTGTGAGAAGAGCAGGGCAGTCATTAGATACAGAGGATGAAATTTCATTTAGAGAAATTTTAATAACTCCTACAACATCTGTCCCTCTGAGCCCTGCCTACCCACCTAGTCACATGTGAGTCTTATATTTCAGTTGGTTAAGTGTAAGCTTTTTTGCCTCCACGTATTCACTCTCATAGAAAAAAAAAAGGATAATAATCACAAATGCCTTGGCAACAGCAGCCAAGAGAACTGAATCTGATCGCTAAATGTGATTTTTCTCAGAGCCTTTTCTCTCAGTGGTTGCTGTGTGTGTGTGTGTGTGTGTGTGTGTGTGTGTGTGTTCCTTCTTCCTCTTTTCCAAAGATGAATCAGATTATTTTGAGTTGGATATTTTTAAAGAAATGAAATATATGTATTTTTCGTAGTAATTACATATAGCACTAACTAATTTAGAAAATTCTTCACCAGTAAAGATATCAGCCGATACTAGCTTCGCCATGCAGAAAGCTTGAAGTTCAAAGCACATACGTGGAATTCAAAACCACAAAATTTCTTCCCTGTCCAAAGGTTATGGCTCGGGTTTAACAAGAGGCCTCAACATAATGCATTTTCTACTCTCAACCCTGGTTCTAATAGGTTTGTCTCCAGAACCAAAACAGCATCAAACTCCCCCCTTGATTGGCATTTTGAGCTTAAGAGACGTGGAACAGGATTACTGAAGTGGCCTCCCAATACATCATCTATTCCAGTAAATAGCCTGTCCCCTTCAGAAGCAGGTCAGCAGCAGGCCAGGCTGAGGAGACGCTTGTGGACCCATACCTGCTGGCATGTTCCTGTGGCTAAGTCCAAATATTTTCTATTTTTAGTGGATGGTGGCTCCCATTGCTCTCATAAGCTCCAATAATTACTCCCATTTTTTAAAAGAAACTGAGCAGTACTTGGCCCCTAGTTAAACCCAGCCACTGTGCGAGCTACTAAAACTGATACTGGATACTAGCGGTTGAAAGTTGCTACTGGTCAACTGGCATACAAGAAAGTAGTAATGAATGTTTCTGGGTTTTTTTAAAAGGTAAATAACCTTTAATTTTACACGTATAAACAAAAAAGAATGAATTTCCCCCTTGTTTCCAGTTACAGACTAAAGTCTGGGTATCTTGCCAAGCTTAGTCAACTGATTTCAGTTAAGGATAAAGGCGAGATGGATATAAAAGGACTGGGATGCCAAATGACTGGGTAGCACATACATATGACCTGAATAACTCATGTATCATTTCTGCATCGCTGGTCTACACTGTAAGCATCTGATTCATAGTGTCCCTATGGTACCTACAAGGGGGAGGGGAAAATAAACGCAGGCCAGTGACTCAGTAGATCGGGTGCTGGTCACAATGGCATAGGCCACACCTTTCTTACTTTTCACCATGCCCTGGGGCATCAAGTCTCTACAGGATCAGGTGTATCCACTCCCATTGAGGCTAGATAAGGCGGCTCTGCTACATATGTGCCAGGGGCCATGGACCAGCCCATTATGTTCTTAGCTCAGTCTCTGGGAGCTAAAGGGGTTTGCGTTAGTTGACACTGTTGGTCTTCCTATGGGGTTGTCATCCCCTTCAGCTCCTTAAATCCTTCCCCTAACTCTTCAATAGGGGTCCCAGGCCTGGGGCCTATACAGTGACTCCTCGGTACCTAAGTAAAGCTAAATGCAGTGTCACATGTCTGTAGGCCCAGCACACGTGCAGATAGAAGGGAGGTACGAGCTGGGGAATCCCTAGAATTGAAGTCCAGAGGCTCTGGGATCAGTTCGTTTGTAGCATACAACCTTTTACAACAAAAACCCCTGTCAGAGACAAGGTTAAAGCAAAGACAAACACCTGCAGTTGCTCTTTGAAATTCATAGGTGCACTGTGCTACAACCCCCCCCCACACACACACACACGCACACACACATATTACACACACATTACACACACACACACACACACACGCACACACACACACATTACACACACATATTTAAACCATTAATCTGTTAAGCTAAAAGTAAAACTTTCTGCAAAATGAATGTCTTACATTGCAGTCTGGGATTTTTCACTCTTCCTGGTTGTCCATGACAATTTCCAGACTGTCTGTGTGTCAATCAAGCGTTCAGACTATAGTCTCCCTTCCCCATCATAGATGAGCGTGACTTCCATGTGAGATCTCTATTTGGGTTCTGGACACAGGCCTTTAAGGTATAAACTCATATTTCCATTGATCTTTCATTCTAGCTGTGATTTATGATGCATCAAGATCATAGTATGGACTTTGTATTTTATTTTAGGATTTAAATCGAATAAGAACTTGATCAGGTAGAAGACTGACCCTCGTGGATATGATGACAAGAAACATTACTAAGACAAAGAGAGAAGTATAGAAGACCCGTCCTACAAAAAGAGGGTACCGGCATTATTAGATAGAGAGGAGCAGAGCTTATGGACACTGGCTATGCTCTGATATTAGGAAAGCAGAATCAATGGAGTTTGCAGATAAGCTGGACTGTGACTCATACATGCCTGAACCATAAGGATGCATTCCCAGCTGTACCCAGAGCCTAGATTCTAACCTCATTCTGATGCTGTCTCCAAGAGTCTCAACATAGAACTAGATGCATGAGGAAGAAGCTGATGCATCGTGTTCTGTCCAGGAAGCCGTCGGGACAGCATGTGAAAGTTCACTACAGGAGTCTGCTGCCCAGAGGGTAATGTTGGATCTAAGCAGAGCAGTGTTGGTACATCCCTGTCGATGAACAGAGAAAGTAGGCGACACTCTCACCTCGACCAGCGGAATATAAGCCAACACCCCATGGATACACGTGGATAAAGAAACCAAGCATTCTCCTTCAAGTACACTCCAAAAAGCCTCTTCCATCTCCCATGTTGTTCACACTTCACTGAAAGTGTGTGCCAGGAGAGATGGTTAATCAAACTTAAAATGCACATAAAAATTTGGAATAACAAATAACAAAATAGACAACCATCTGGGCTAAATATGTTCATTAGAAGATTAGATATGGTAGTAAAATGTTCAACAAAACATCAAACTGTAATAAATAGGTAGGTAACGCAATTTATTTAGACGTGGCACATTGTGCACAATTAAAACGTTCAGTAGTAACATTATGTGCTTAAGTAATCAAGATTATGAGATGGTGTCATACATTGTCATAGACTATGTGATATAATACTTTGTGGCTATAAAACAGGAATTACAGTGCCTGCCTGCATAGATGGCTCAGTGAGTACAGTGCTTCCCATGCATGTGTGAAAACCTGAGTTCAGATCTCCAGAATGCATAGACTGTGCACATAAAGCTGGACATGGTGGTATACATCTGTAATGCAAACGCACATTCAAGCAATGTAATCCAAGTGCTCCTGGGATGAGATGGGAGGCAGAGACAGAAGATTTCTCACAAATTACTGGGCCGGCTAGCTTAGGGAACACAGCCACAAACAGTAAGGTGCCATGTCTCAGACAAGATCGAAGCTGAGGATGGACACTTTGGTCTGCTTTATCACCTGACCTCCACATATGTACTCTGATACTCACACACAGGGACAAACATATACATCACACACACACACACACACACACACACACACACACACACACACACGGATAAAATAAACAGAACAGGAATTACGGATTTATATGATTGTGTGAACTGTCTAAAATCGTACAAGTCTGATAAGTATGTGTGCATTCATTTGTACGTAAATGAAGAGTGAGAGACAAAGATGGAAAAGGATAGATCTTTTAATAATTAAGGCAACATTCCAAAATATCAATACTTTGCCTGTCTGTGAAGATTCTCTTAAATTTTTCCTTCTACTATATTGAATTTCTTTTTACTCAAATATTACTATATTGCTTATAAAAAAGAAATATACCTTGAACTATAACAAAGAACTTGTGTCTTTATATTAATATATTGAGAGTATAAGAAGCGCTAAGGTTTAATTCATGGTCAAGGAAGCACCTAATCTCAGCATAACTGTGACAACGGAGGTTGGTTAGAGTCTGTGGCAATGGAGACTCGTGAGACCCGTGTTTTCACATACATCAAGTCTGACAAGAATATTCTAGACCCCTTATTCGCTCTTTTGAACCTCAATATTCTCAATATTCCAAGAATTTCATGTTTTCACTCTTTCTCATGAGAAAATCACTAAAAGAAATTATTTTTTACAAGGGCCAGAGCAATAACTCACAGGTTAAGAGTTAGCAACATTTTCCAAAGGACTAGAGTTAGGTTCCCAGCTCCCATCCAAGCAATTCATAGACACGTGTAACTCTTAACTACAAGGGATCTGACATCATCGCATGACCTCTGTGCACAGTGCACTCAATTGTTACAACCTATCACCATACACAGAATTTTAAAAATCATTACAAGAAATTTTATTTAAAAAAAATGAGACTTTTTAGGAAGAATGTGAGAGGTGGGTGAGGGAGAGAGAGAGAAAACAAATATCTGTGTAGGTTACATGTGTGTAAAAGAGTGTTGGGGGAGGGACGTACATTCATGCCTGTGTATATGGAAGGCAGAGGTAGACATTGGTATCTTCCTCTGATTATTTTGAAGCAGTATTTCTCAGTGAGCCTGAAGTTCACTTTCTCATCTTGACTGTCTGGTCAGTGAGGCCCAGGATCCAGCTAGCTGTCTCTGTTTTCCTTGCCCTGAGTTTCAGGCCGACATGAGGGCACTCAACTTCTGCATAGGCTGCAGACCCCAACTTAGGGTCTCGGGCTTGGGCAGCAAGCACTTTCTCCACAGATCTGTCTTGCCAGGCTCTAAACCAAAGATTTTTAAGACATTTGCTTTGGCTTGTAGAGTTGGCTAAGCAGCTAAGAATACTTGTTGCCCGTAAGGTGGACCTGAGTTTAAGTCACAGCACCCACATGGTGGCTCCTAAGTGTTTGTGAATCCAGCTGCAGAGAATATGGTGTCCGCATCTGCATTCCATGGGCACCAGGCACACAGGTGTTGCACACACACGCATGCAGGCCAAACACTTATACAACACAATAACTAAATACAGAGAAAGAGAGGGGCAAACCGGGCATCCCCAGAGCCATGTGATGGCAGCAAACAGTGCTAAATATCAGCTCACTTCAGATTCAGACAGATTTCCCAGCGTTACTGCATAATGGGATCTGACTGCTAAGTATTAGCTCACTTTACACTCAGACAGATTTCCCAACCTTAGTGCATAATAGGATCTGATTCCCTTGTTTCTCCAAATTACCCACTATTCTAATGGGACTAATGGATTGTTTTCCTTACAACAAAGGCCTATTATAAGCTATTAACAGAATCAATTTTAAACAAATGCATAGCTGGTTCTTTGTTTTTTAGTTGTGTGATTTGATTAGTACAAAAAGAAGCTGGAAAACAGAGAGAACGTTTCTCCTCCTGCAACAGCAGTCGTTATGTCTCAAACTGCATTAGAAATGAGAAATGTTATCCAAGCTTCTAAATACTATGCATCCAAAATATTTTGTATTTTTTAAAATTTTAATATGTGCACAGGGTATATACAGTATGAAAAGGAAGTATGTAAATGCTTGTGTGTGAGTGTGTGTGTGTGTGTGTGTGTGTGTGTGTGTGTGAGTGTGTGTCTGTACACGCATGTCCATACATTTGGAAGCCAGAAAACAATGTCAGCTGCCCTCTGCAATTTCTATCCACTTCATTTTTCCAGAAGTGGTTTCTCACGGTATCTGAAGCACATGATTTGCTTTGCTGGCTAGCCAATGAGCTCCTTGCTCTGCTCCAGTGTTTTGCATGGATGGTAGGGAGCCAAACTCAGGTCCTCATTCCTGCACAGCAAGCACATCATCAGTGAACCAACTCCCCATCTCTGTAGCTTTCCATGGGTGGGAAGGGCAGCACTTACCCTCCTGTGTCTGTGAACACTAAGGAAGAACCACCCTTTCTACCTAAGCAGTTTATCTTGATCAACCTAGAGGCCTGGGTCCTACTGAAAAAAAAAATCTATGAGAAAAGATGGTGACTTTCACCAGGTATGTTACAAATATTTCCCCATAAGCCAGATATTTCTACATTAAGCACCATATACATGACACAGTCTCAGAAAGAGACTAAAATACACCTTTCCTATGATTCCTGTTTCTTATCTGTCACCTTTGCAGTATGATAAACTATACTTTTAAGAACCTGTGTTATTACTTAAAACATGAAAACTAATTATAAATATATTTATTATGAAAACATTAAATCATGCCTGTTATAAAAATAACAAACATTAAGTCTCAGAAAAATAAAATCACACACGCTATAAAAAGGAAAAGTGTTTATGTGTAGATGTATTTTTCTATTATTTTAATGCTTTTACAATTTTCAATTCTTAGAGTAGAATCCTAACCAGGCAAATAGTTGTTCAGTAAGCCATTCTAAACACCACCCGCCACTTTCAGTCTCCAGACCATAGATGATGTGAACGGTTGCTTAGCATTCCATTGAAGGAAATTGCTAGAATCTATTTAAGCAATCCCATGTTGAGCGTGTAGATAATTTCGAATTTTCTCCCCTGAGAACAAAGCAACACAAACATCATTGCAGATATAAATTTGCACAACACTCTAGTTATACAATCTGGCTACATAGAATCACACATCGCTGAAACTATAAAAATGTGTGGAAACGTTAATTGAGTGCTTTTCTCCAAAGTGGGTTCTTTTAAATACCTAATTTCTTTTCTTCCTTAGAAGAGAAAAATAATATTTTTTTCACAATTTTGGTAGATGTGGGTTGTCAAGATGGCTCTGTGGGTAAAGGTGACTGCCACCATGCTTAAGGACCTGAGCTCAATTTCTGAGATATGTTGCCTCCTTGGCACAAGGATACACAAACACACATACACACACACTAACACACACACACACACACACACACACACACACACACACAATGATGAGGATGATGATATATTTATAAAATGTACAAAGGGTTGTGGAGGTGAATTTGCAGTAGCAAATCTTTGTACTAGCCTTTGTTGGGTGTCTCCCATGCTGCCCATTTTATACAAACTGATGATGAGAGCCCAGTGGTTAAACTAACTCACAGAAGTTCACACAGTTTGGAATGGGGATGAAGGGAGGGAGAGAGAGAGGGAAGGAAGGAGGAAGAAAAGCTAGATATGAATCTTGAGTTTGACTCCAAGAACAGGACTTTCTTAAGGCCCGTGAGGTGATGCATATCGAGCTCACGCTCATCAAATCAAGGCAGCTCTTCACTCCTTTCAGAACACTGCAAACCAAGCTTGATAAGAAGCACAAAATCAGATGATAAACACCTGACCAAATGGCCCCTTTGGGAAAACGAGTTTTACTGTTTGTTCGTTTACAAGGAATTAAATCGCCCTGCACTGTTTGAGTGCTTTCTTTGTTTGTTTTTGTTTTGTTGCTGTTGTTTTGTTTTGTTTTTTGTTTTGTTTTTGTTTTGAGTTCTTTTGACAAGTCTATGTTGTTTTCTTCCACTTCTTTGCGACCCTGCACTTGCTGTTGCTCCATGGCACACCATGATCCTCATTGTCTAGGTGGGGATGAGTGGTATCCACAGGACATTCTAGACAGCCTTGGCATTCTGATTGGCCACACTTTCTTTTGAGCCCTGTGTGACTGGAATGCATGCTCTCCACATTCCAAGGCATTGCAGAATCCTACTGGTGGAGAACAAAGATTTTACACATCATAACAAAGATTAAATGTGATGAGGGAAAATGAATGGTTCTCCCCATCGATGACTCCTTCCTTTGGGTGTTTGCATAGGCGTGACACGAAGATGGACAGCTGAACTTCGCCAGGCTATTCCTGCAATGTCAGGAACAAAGGCTTCCTCTGTTCCAAATCAGAGAAAATAAAGGTTAAGGAAAAATTTAACTTTCAAAAGAAGACAAACAGCACTGCTCATATTTTTAAATGGATGCAATTATTCATGATAAAAGTTGTTATCAAAACATGAGAAAGTTTTAACTATTAATGAACTGTTTTTCCTCTTCAGCTTGTCTCTATGTTCTGTTTACTTTGTATAGTTTGTGTTTCTCCACTTATGTTATTGAATGAGGATATTTTCTTGGGACCCTTTACCCACTTTCCCTTGCCTAAGATTACAAATCTCCTCAAACGTGGATGAGGATCTTGGCAAACTTCCATCTCCCAAGGTCTGTTGAGTACTCCCTGCCCCCCAAATACTCTAACTCTTTAAAATTATAAAGATTTGTAGGGGATGACACCCCCAGAGAATGGCAGAGATCACATCCCTGAATAGCAGATCATTTGCCAGACTCAGCTCATACCTCAGTGCTTACCTTCTGAGCATTGTTTCAGCAACAGTATGTGGTGGAGGATTGGGGGGTTCTTTTCTCTGCTGTATGTTGCTGGCATTTGCCTCTGTCTCTGTCATTCTGTGAAGACACCACTTACATTTAGTTTACCACAGTTTGTGGTCTGTTTATGTTTCACTTGAATGTGTACACTACCATGCATTAATACCAACTCAGGGGTATTCTACTGGATGATCTCAGCAGCTGCCACATTCTCTGAACTGCTTACATATCAAAGAGTGTTTCAATGTATCACCAACCACATCGTCTGTTCAACAGCACCCTTGTGGTCACAATTACAAGCTCTAGAGCAAGATGATCGAAAGATCAACTGAAGCTGCTGGGAGCCATCCCTTTCCGAGTGTACCATACCTATGTTCATGTGCTCTTCTGACTAGCTTTCCACACTGGTCCCAGAGAGACTGTTAAAATGAAAACTCTTTACTAACTCTTGATTAGCAGATCCATGTGAGTCTTTTGCCTGGAGTTTGATCAGTGCATGCCAGAATCACTAAAGACTACTCTGTCTACACTGAAGGTTATGAAGCCTCTTCATCTAGCCTGGATCGACCTTCTGTGTTTATTGACAGCATTCCATTCTCCTGAGCATATTAGAAATATGGCCCAATGTCACAGATGTTCTTTATGGGCATGAACATTTTCCACCTGTGTAAGTGTCTTCATTGGCAACCGCAGAGCTAATGACACAGAACATGTGAACCTCACTGGACAACAAAGTAGTAGAAACTAGTTCTAATTCCCAGAGACTAGTCTTGATGTACAAGCCAGTGCAGTCATTCCTGTCAGGGAACTGAAATGCTTGTGCTTTTGGAGAACAATGTCTTTTTTCTCATTTTTCTTTGCTTTCCTTGGGGGTGTTTCCCAAGGGTGTTTTGTTTGTTTTGTTGTTGTTGGTGGTGGTGGTAGTGTTGCTTTGTTTTTTTATCTTAGCCTGGTTAGATTTCCTAAGAAGATACGACTATCTTCATATTAAATGATTCAAATAGAAAAAAACTATATATACACAAATATATGGCTAATAAAACAATAAGAATGTGGTCAATTCTATGCTTTTAATTGAGTAGTTATTCTTCAAAGGAAAAATAAATAAATAAATCAGAGAGAAGCTGCTACTTCCGGTTAAAAAGCAGTGGCAGTTCCTCATTCATCCGAGTGGTAAATCTTTCTATCTTCCTCTGAGTATATTTTTCTTTCCAACTCTCTGTGTTGGAGAACGGTATTTGCCTGTCAGTCACAAAATACA
The DNA here is from genome assembly GCA_902729485.2 of Mus minutoides. Taxonomy (NCBI): domain Eukaryota; kingdom Metazoa; phylum Chordata; class Mammalia; order Rodentia; family Muridae; genus Mus; species Mus minutoides. The sequence goes on along the minus strand of LR749606.1, from coordinate 1,269,027 downwards.
CCTAACATTGATACCAGAATGGTTCTTTACCTGTGGCTCCATCCCTCAATCTAGTGGTCCAGTCCCCCTGGGTGGCAGCCTGGGTTGTAGTTAAACAGTTGCTGTAAGGTCTCTCTTCTAGAGTTCTCATATAGTTAGTAAGCATTTTAGTAATGACAGAGTGTCCCATAACAGTGATGGCACTGGTCAGTAGACATCCCTAGTCAGACATCCCAGTTCTGCACTGCTTTAATGATAAAGATCCCTTGCCCACTTCACAGCGAAAAGCAGACACCAATGGAAATGAGACTGAAACATCGGGGGTCAGCATGACCCAAAGGTTTGCTGTCTTAGAGTAGGAATCATTGGGATACTAGGTAAGAAGAAAACAGGTGTGACCTTCATTTTTTTTTCAAACCTTACTTTTAATGATTAGTCTTAGATACTTTAACCTCCCTTTTGGCTCACCATCCACCAGAGGTAGAGGAAGAGAAAGGATGCAGGGGGAGTGGACCTGTTTATAAAGGTTCTTCGGAGCATCTCCCATCTGTGTTGCCTGGAGATTGGCAGTTCAGTTCACAGGTCAGCAGCAGCAGCAGCTCTATTCACTTGCAAACAATTCATGGATACACCAGCAGTCTAGTTCAGTAGTCAGGGTAGCAAACACGAATCAGCAATGGTGAGACTACCTAGCAGAGACAGCCCGGATTCAGCCTCGGCTTGAGTCTGCACGAGGGACCTGGAGGGGTGCCAGGAAAAGTTCTTGGCTGTGTCTCTCTCAGCAAAGTGAAGATCAGAGAAGACTTGAGGCTACCTAGCCTCCATCCAGTACTAGTTATACCCTCCAAAGGGTCTTGCCTCAGCACATACATATGTCTCGGCTGATATCACTCTGCCTATCAGCCCAAGTCATCGGATGTCCTGCAGCAGGTCACCAGAAGTTTTTTGGTGTGTTTCTTTCTATGAAGTCCCAACGAATGCAGCTCAACTATGCAATGTAAGGCGAACCAATTCACGCATGTTGTTAGCAAAGAATCCTTCATCACATGTCCTTTCATGGGCTTGCTTTAGCAGAACATCCTCTCTCCTGTGTCTGCTTCAATTAAACTTTCCTTCACAAGTCTCCCTTAGTCTTTCACTTGTGTCCACATCAGCTAACCATTCCTTCACGTGTTTGGCCCAGCAAAACACCATTCAAACAACTTTCCAAAGAACCCTTAAGTTTCCATTACAAACAGGTGCTTTGCAAACACTGACAGTACTATAGACGGTCAGGCATTTCCTGTCAACTGCACCCTTGTTTTGAGGGTTGCTTAGCTTGCATGGGGATCAAACCCAATGTTATGGAAGTTCCTAATGTCTGAGTGCTCCCCCTGCCCTGTGCACACTCATTGTCGAGGGTATTTCCAAGACTTTTACTTTCAGTGAGTATATAGTCACTGATTTATAAAAGTTTTACACATGTCAAATTCCACAAAGTTGACAAGAAAAATATAGTAAGAAAAATATATCAGGAATATATATCAAAAGTTCTTAGATCTATGTTAAAATAGAGTTTATGCATGCTTGTTCAAAAGATGCTGTTTCCAGGGTCAGTTTTATAACTCCCTGTAGGGAGTTATATTATAGTCTTCATTAACCTAAGGGAAAGGTAGGTGATAAGATGCAGAAATCAGCTGTTGTGGTTTGAATAAGAATGGCCCCATAAGCTCACAGATTTAAATGCATGGTTATAGGGAATGGCATTACTTGACAGGAATTAGGGGATGTAGCCTTGTTGGAGTAGGAGTGGTCTGGTTAGATGAAGTGTGTCACTGGGGGGTGAGCTTTAGAGTTTCAGACGTTCAAGCCAAACCCAGTGTCACTCTCTCTTCCTGATACCTGTGGACCCAGATATAGAACTCCCTGCTACCTTTCCAGCACCATGTCTGCCTATGTGCTGACACTCTTCTCTCCATGTTGATAATGAACTAAACCACCGAAACTGCAGGCCAGCCCCAATTAAATGTTTTCCTTTATAACAGTTGCCATGGTCACAGTGTCTCTTCATAGCAAAGGAGAATACATGACGAGCATTGCCGAGGTCTCGGCCAACTTTTCACACCCCAAGTTGGTTTCCAAATCAGTAGAGTTAAAATCTCTTCAGAGGGGAAAAAAATTCAAGTATAGAAACTGGTGGTTCCTGGAAGACATAAAATTATCTAATTTTTTTTAAAGAACATCTTTAGAAACATTCAATTTTAAAATAATTCATAAGTTATGGTAGACTTTTCTTTTCAATATTATGTAGTAATAGCATTGTCTAAAATAAAGATTTTTTAAATATGAAAATATATATTGCCTCCTACACTAAAATGAGTGGGAGATCTTTTTGTTTGGTTTGGTTTGGTTTTATCACTAAGGGTGGTGTGTAAACCAGCAGCCCAAACATGGGAAGTGATAGTAGTACACTTGAGGTTGTCTGAGTGTGGCTACACTGACTGTTGATTTATGGCCTCTGACACCCAGAATTCTCAGCCATCTTCCTCACTATGCCAAGATACCAAATTTCCCTGCTCTTTTATTGTGTGAAGTTTGGATTCCCATCTTTAATTTTCTACTTCCTCTTCTTCAAGCACAATGTAGCAACAACTACTAACAAGCACAGCTGTGGGAGTTTAATGAGATAGTACGTGTTCAGAGCTTGCATGGCATTTAATGAGATAGTACGTGTTCAGAGCTTGCATGGCATTTAATGAGATAGTACGTGTTCAGAGCTTGCATGGCATTTAATGAGATAGTATGTGTTGAGCTTGCATGGCATTTAATGAGATAGTACGTGTTCAGAGCTTGCATGGCATTTGCCGAATAATAACCACTCAAATGAGCATCATCTGTCTTGCAATGATACAGGGTGACGTATCTGTGGTACAGGATAATGTATCTTGCCCAACAGTCTATGAGCAACATTGCCAGGTATGCTATCATACACTTACAATCCCAGCTCTTGGGACTTGGAGGCAGGAGAATTATGAATTTATAGGCTAGCCTAGAATGAAAGAAAAACAGGAAGGAAAGAAGGAAGGAAAGGAGGGAGGGAGGGAGGGAGGAAGGAAGGAAGGAAGGAAGGAAGGAAGGAAGGAAGGAAAAGGAAAGAAGGATGGAAGACCCTCTTCCTGTAAGAAGCCTAAGGTGAACATGCTCTGCTACTCTCTTGACCCAGAAGATCTTAAAATATCATACAAAACAAGAGGTTCAAATCTTTCTGTTCACTTTGAGAACTCCAATTTGAAACTTCCCAGTCTATCAAGGGTGTGTTATCTGATGAACCACCAAGTGACTGGAAGATGAGACTTTAAAGAAGAATGTGCATCTGTCAGGGGTGGGGGAGCAGAGGAGTCAGTAGGTGTGCACAGGTCAAAGAGTAAGGCTAAACACACAGCATCGGTGGCCAAAAAAGAGTGCTGAATTTGTGCTGCACATTCTTAAAGATGCAAAGAGTGATGCTGAACTTAAGTGTTTAGAGGTAGATTCTCTAGCAATGAACATATCCAGTGAACAAAACACCTGGGGTGCACCCAGGAACTTATAGAGCTTATGGCCGGATTACCCTGTACCTGAACCCCCTGCTGCATTGAGATGATCCTCACTGAAAAAGAACAAATTGTCCGAAAGCCAGAAGAGGGGCTGCACAGAAGAAGAAGTTATCTTAGAATAAGCTGTTTAACTTATAGTACTGGGGGGGAGGCTAAATTCATAAAAATAAATGTAGGGAGTAAAGGAGGGAAGGAGGGAAGGAGGGAGGGAGGGAGGGAGGGAGGGAGTTTAACGACGTATATATCAAATTTCACAAAGTTGACAAGAAGAAGCCATTATGGAAAATATATTGGCAACATATATCATAAGGTGCTAAAACTGTGGTAGACCAGTTAGTCCTGTTATTATTAGGAAGCAGTCAGTCGGGCTTTATTCCTCTTTCCATCCACTACACACAAGCTGGGCATACAAAAAAAAAAAAAAAGAAGGAGTCTAGCCTGGCAGCAGGAGTGGACCAGTTCAACTGAGAAAGGAGCTCTTCTGACTCTCCCATGATGGATCATGATTCAGCTCCCTCCCAAATGCGTTATCAAAGCGTACCACATAATGAATACATACATAGCCTTTAAGGAAAAAAAAATACAATCATCAATGTGGTCTGCTGGATAGCTTGTTTTGGGTCCCGGTCATTGATCATTCTCCTGCTCCCTAGAAAGAAGTGAAATGACAAGATAGCGACAGAGTGGGAGGAGACATTAAATCATACCCAAAAAGAAACAAATGTGAGACGCTTTGACAGCAACAATTTGTGAGGCCACAGGGAGGCTTACCACTGGGATGCGCAGTGAATCAAAATGATCAAATGATTTTATTAGTTTGGTTTTATTAGTTAGATCTATTACCTTTGTTTTTTCATGATGGGGGGAAAAACAAAGTAATTATTATCAGTTTATCAAGATAGGGCCTCACGGAACGTGTCTGCCACGGCTTCTCCGATTCCACACTGCTGTGTCGGGAGCCCTTTGCCAGCGCGCACTGCCGAGCTGTGTCTGGCGCTCCTTTGCCAGCGGCTCCTTGCCTCCACTTCCAACGCCCTCCATAAAGAGGGTGCTGGAATGTGTCTCGCAGCAACTCTCAGAAAACTGCTTCACGACATGGAGAGAAAGCTATAGTGTGTGGCTATTGTATTTAAGAAGCACTGAAGATGGACACTGCTCAAAGCTGAGAGAGGGGGAAATTTTAATTTATCTTCAAGCCCCAGACCGTAAGCGACGGTGCCACAATCGCAGCAGAGAGCCGCCTCACATGGCTGCCCTCCTCTGCAAGCCCCTGAACCTTACCTGGTGTAATCACATTCTCTGTGGGAGAGAGGGGATTCAGCTACCAGGAGAGCTAATTCCTAGGCCTGCCCTAAGTGAAGGCGAGCAGTCATTATAAAACATTCCAGATTACCAACAGGCATTCTGCCACAGAGACAGGGCCGAGACAATTGCCAAGTGAAAGAAATATTATTATTATTTTAAGGAATCTAATGCTTTAAAACAATGTGAGAATGATGAGGAAATAATAAATGAGGAACTTTTTAAAGTTAATAATAAAGAAGAGATGGGTGCAGAACCTTGCTGTCATGTTTGCGCTTACCCAGAATGGAAGGCATTCAGATAACTCCAAGGAAGAAAAGCGAGGGTGTGAGTGGATAGCATCATGTTTCCCCTTAATGAGAAGGGGAACAATAAGTTCCCCTTGCCAATGCCCAACTCTAGGTCAAGCTCAGCGTTGGTTCAGAATGGTGTACCCATGGGATTGCCAGGTACTGGCCTTGTCTTGTCATATGACCTTTGACTGTGCCACAGTCCTGCTTTAGGCTGGAACAGTCACCAGCAGGAACTTGTAGCTTCTTCTATTTGCTGGCAATGAGCTTCACACACACACACACACACACACACACACACACACACACACACACACACACACACGACTCCTGCCCGGCCTCAGGCACAGAGGCACAACTAATGCAAAGACAGCCTTGTGGAGGTGAAATTCGTTCATACTCAGGAGATAAAATGTTAACTTGGTAGCAAGTGTGTCTTTTCATATTTCGAGCAGACAGACCCAGGTGACATTAGCTGGCTCCTGTTAAGGCCCGCACCCCGTGACTGCAGAGCGTCTAGATCCTGTACCCCTTCAAGGCGTGCTTAGTGTCTTTGCTGTTCCGTTGTCATTCCTTCCAGTGTTTCTCAGGCAGGGAGAGAAATGCCTGAAGATACGAGACGTTTTCAAAAGTAGCCTCAATTATGCATCTGTGGTTCCATGTGCACTTCACTTAGGAGGCGGTGGGCTGACTGCCGATGACATCTCAGTGGCAAAGATTTATATTATGGAAAAAGTTCCCTTTCAACATCACATTTTCCGACCAGCTGCAGGCTCGAGAGTCAGTGTGATGTGGTGGTTGATAATAGGAGACGTACAGGCAGAGTACATCGGGACACAATTCTCCAGGGTACTGACTCGGTTCTGAACTATCTGGGCAAGGGTGTTTAAGTAGCAAACAACCTTGGAAGACATGAAGATAAATCGTGACAGTCATGTGGAATTGATTCTGAGGCAGACAGCTGGAGAGACCGGTCTGCAGTTCAAAACACACACTGCTCTTACAAAGGACCAACATTCAGTTCCGTTCACCCAAGCTGGGCAGTTCAGCTCACAATCAACTGTGACTCCAGCTTCAGGAGCTCCTTGTTTCCAAGGACACAGACAGACAGACTAACTTTTTTTAAAAAAAATGAGACTAGATCTGCAAAGCACAGTTGTGTGTGTTTTTGTATTTGTGAGGACATTGCCAGCAGAGACAATCGGTGTTGTGCGGTGGTGGTGGTGGTGGCGGCGGCGGCGGCGGCCGGGGAGGCCGCGGCAGCGGCAGTGGCAGCAGCAGCGGGCGGCGGTGGAGGTGCTGTGTGTGTATGTGTGTCTTGACACCCGCCCTGAGACTGCAGAATACCATCCCACAGACCCAGGTTCTAAGTAGAACAAACACAGAAGAAGAAGCAGGAAGCCAGCTGACACAGGCTTGCTCTTACTCTTTGCTTCTTGGCTGCCATGAGCTGAAGCAGTTGTATTCTACCGCTCGCTCCTTTCCACTAAGATGCTCGGCCTCACCAGGGATTCAGACACCACAGATCCAGCCAGCATTGACTGAAAATGAGAAACAAAACAAATCCGTCCTGATAAAAATGTTTCTTTCAGCTTTTGTCACAGTAACGGAAAAGTCACATTCCTGACCAAGAAAATAGGTTTAATATCACGTTATGAGAGCTCGGGTTTCTCCTATAGATTGATGCTCACTGTGGCCTCAGGTGACATGTTATCTTCATACCAAAAGCAAGAACCCGCCTTCAGCAGAATACTGAGACTATGGCTTCTTTGATGATTACAACAGTCTTAAGTTTCTAACCTAGTAATCTCAGGTTTATCCCAACAACCAAAAACCTGCAGCAGGAACAAGTCTGAGTTTTCTAGAAATTTAAAGCTTCAGACCCTTCATGTTTTTGATTTGACCCACATTGTTCAGACCCTTCATGTTTCTGATTTGACCCACATTGGAGTTCCGGTTCTGTTGCTGACAAGGTATGTGCGTTAACAAATTTATTGATACTTTTAAGCCACCTCGGAATGAGGCCACCTTTAACGTTTTAAAGGCTGTGTGATGTAACTCACTTAACTTATTCTATGCGCCTTGGCACATGGATGCACAGAGAGTGTGCTTGATGAATTTACCTCGTGTGAATCTTGTATAATAAAGAACCAAGTCATAGCCCAATTCTCAGGTCAATAAGCTCTGGAAGGACAAAAGCTCATTCAGAAACAACTCATCTTACCTAGAAAAGTTCACCCCCCCAAACTTGGAGTATTGTCTCATATCTCTAATAACTTATGGAAGAATGGGGGGGAGAAAACATAAAACCAAACTCTGTTCCAGATCTGAGAAGATATATATATATATATATATATATATATATATATATATATATATATATATATATATATAAAGTCTGGCCACTGGATTGCTCAGAAAACCTTAAAAAAAAGACAAAAGATTAAAGAAAGTTGTGACGGGGCAGAGGAAGAGGAAAAAGAGAAGAAGGAGAAAAAGGAGGAGGAGAAAGAGGAGGAAAAGGTGGTGGAGAAGGAGAAGATGGAGGAGGAGGAAGAGGAGGAAGAGGAGAAAGAGAAGGAGGAAGAGAAGGAGGAGGAGAAGGAGGAGGAAGAAGAGGAGAAGGAGGAGGAGGGGGAGGAAGAGGAGAAGGCAGAGGAGTAGGAGGCAGAGGAGGAGTAGGAGGAAGAGGAGGAGGAGAAAGAGGAGGAAGAGGAGGAGAAGAAGGAGGAGGGGGAGGAAGAGGAGAAGGCAGAGGAGGAGGAGGCAGAGGAGGAGTAGGAGGAAGAGGAGGAGGAGAAAGAGGAGGAAGAGGAGTAGAAGGGGGAGGAGGAGAAGGAGGAGGACAAGGCGGAGGAGGAGTAGAAGGCAGAGGAGGAGAAGGTGGAGGAGGAGGTGGAGGAGGAGGAGAAGGATGAGGAGAAAGAGAAGGAGGAGAAAGAGGAGGAGAAGGAGGAAGAGGAAAGGCAAAGGAGGAGGAGGAGGAGGAAGAGGAGAAAGAGAAGCAGGATTCCATTTAAATAGCATTATTTTTCTCAAGTGCAAAGGATGTTTGGCTGATGTCCCTAGTTAGCAAGTGACCATTCACATTGGAATTCAGGGATTCTGGTCACTCCTACCATCTCCTAATGCCTCTTTGCCATCCGGCTACAGGCAGGTGTGTGGAAATGAGGACATGAACATAGACTCTTTTAAAAAGAGAATTGGCCCAGAAGTGGCTCTCCATTGACCAGGACTGTCACCTTATATTCCACCGGCTGGAACTCAGATGTATCACTTAGCATCACAGAAAGGAGCACAGGAAACTTAGTAACAAGTGTTACTGGTTGAAGAGCCAGCAATCCTTCACATACTGTTCAAGAATTTAAACATGAAGTACTTAAAAGAAAGTAGAAACTTTCTACAGAGTGTTTTAAATAATATTTTAAATTAATGTTCTTTATTCTCGAACCTTCTAAAAATATTTGTTGTAGAATAATATAGTATAATCTGGTGATGCTGAGATTTCTTTTCTTTTTCATGCAAATAGTTAAGAGAATTCCTAGTTTTGACATTATTCTTGTTTATTTTACCAGAGTAGCAGCATTCAAGAATCTGGGAAAATGAAGACATGTTATTTAAAACTTATTTGATCCATTGACCAACAAACAGGAAGGCCCACACCTACACCATTCCATTTCCATGAAAACATTTTTTCAAAGATGTGGAGTGGAGAGTCCGGCAAGCTTCTGTGTACCCAGCATCCCCCGGGGCAGGAAATTCTTTCTTGTTGCTAATTTAAATCTGTTATTCTATAGCTTAAGCTCAGTTCCTTTTGGAATTTTCTTAGATACAGAAAACAGATGTTCCTTCATCCTTCGTCTGTTACACATTCCCACCTCTCCTCCTTTAACCTTGTCCTCAGCAGCCCTGAAGAATCCCAGAATCCTCTTCCCACAGGTCCTGAACCTAAACCATGCCATGAGATGCACTGCTGTCCTTAGAAATCGCTCCAACTTTCCTGCATTCTGGTTAAGCTGTCCAGAAGCAGATCCTCATAATTCAGCCCAGTTTGATAAGTACCTGTTCAGAGAGCAGTATGGATAGAAAAAAAGAAGTCACTCTATCTTCCAAGAAAATTATATTCTGTCAGCATTAAGATTGTTTATCCATCCCCTGGCATTTTCCCTATCTTGCCTGTGGCTACTTTCATGTTTGTCATCCTCTTGGAAAGAAATCTTGGCTCACAATCCAAGCCTCCTTTACAGAATAAGCATAGCCACAGACTCTTCTCACCACACCCTTATGGAAAGAAAGAAAATACTTTCTTCATAAATGCTATCAGTCTTTCAGATGCTCAAATGAGACACTTGGATGCATGCACCTTTTTTTTTTTTTTTTTTTGGCTTTCGAGACAGGGTTTCTCTGTATAGCCCTGTCTGTCCTGGAACTCACTTTGTAGACCAGGCTGGCCTCTAACTCAGAAATCCACCTGCCTCTGCCTCCTGAGTGCAGGGATTAAAGGTGTGCTGGATTAAAGGTGTGCACCACCACACCCGGCCTCAACTAGCCCCTTTACAATTTACAAAATGCAAGCTCTTCACAGCAGCTCTGGGAGAGAAATCTGAGGGTAACTTGCCTGTCACTGTTTGGAAGTCGTGACAATGGCAGAGCCCTAGTTCAGCTTCCCTGATGTTGAAGGTGAGTGTAGCAACACAGAGTAATTTCTGGTTTTGGATTCACTGCCTCCGAAGTCCTACGCAAATGTGCATCTTCATTCTCAACAGTAGAAAGATGCTACTCAATTAGTTCAATATGAAGTATCTGGTCTGAAGAGGACCTATTGGGTTATTAACAGAGAATAATGAAAGGAAATTTTTACAGAATGATTATCACTTAATTATTTCACAAAATACTAGCCACATTCATGTGTTAGTGAGAATAGGATTATGTATTCTTGACAAAGGAGACTGGGTGCTTGATGCGTATACATTATATGTATGTGTGAGTATAAATATACATATATATTATACATGTATTTATGTGTGTGTGTGTGTGTGAGAGAGAGAGAGAGAGAGAGAGAAAGAGAGAGAGAGAGACTTTTTCATTTATGCAATTATTTATTTGTGGAGCACAACAGAGCTGACCCAAACTCAGCCATATCACCCACATGATCATGGCAGAGGGAGTCGTTGCACAAACATGCAATCTACCTTAATACAGACAACAGAACTAACCATGTGTACCTTTTAACTTTTCCATTACTCACAATTTTTTGTGTGTTTTCATAAAAGCTTGTTAGACAATGATTAAATTTAAACCCAAACCTTGGGAGGCAAGATTGTTGTGATCTCTACGTGGTCATGGTCTATGTAGTGAGTTCCAGGCCAGCCAGGAGTGAGACCTGGCTAACAGATAGGTGGGAGGGCTCGAGGTAGATACAGCTCATGTTTACATCTATCTTCCACAAGCATGCAAAGCAGACACATCCAAACTTGTACTTACATGCATACTGGCACATACACACACAAGTATACATGCACACATTGACACAAACAACTACATACAAGAATAAGATAAGTTACTATAGATTTGATTTTCCAATAAAAAAATGAGTTTCACAAAAGGTATATTTTAGGCCCACACACCTTTGGTGGGCTTACCAGGGAGACAAGCATTTGTCATCAAATTTCAATATTTGACTTAGGAGCTTGGCTTTAATGGCAATGTGGACCACAAGAGTACCATTTGTTGTACTTTGCACCTACAGTGTTTGATGTACAAAGACTGCCTTCTGTCTTCTTTCCTGTTGACTGTGCTTGGATAATTTAGTATGTGCCATGTAATTTGGTATCACTTGCTTCTGAGAAGCTACATAATACCATTTACAGCTTATGCTGAGAAAGCTTTGCAGTGAGAGACAGATCAGGAAAACCATCATTTGTGTACCAATGACTCAGCATTTGTCTAGGGCAGGGCAACAGTGGGAATCCAAGATGGGTACTTAGGAACATTCTCTGGTACCCAGCAATCTTCCCAGTTTATACTACATTTGCTAATTAAGTGACATCTCTGCAAGTTCTGGCCCTAAATAATTATCTTTGATGGACTTGGTCGTTTCTGAGCCAGATAAATTACAGTTGCTTTTCAGTAAAACAAAGTTAAGCTTGGCTTCTGTTGAAAAATAGAGTCTGTTGAAAGAAGAACGGTATCAGCCGAAAGGCCTGCCATTGAATAGATTTATTCAAAGTGACATTTTATTTTTCATTTCTTTCAGGAAAAGGGAAGAGAAACACAGAAGACCAACGATATGTTGCTATAGAGAGGAAAACATAATATCTACAGAAACATGTGGCATGAGCCTGTATAAGTAAAGAGCTGCCATAAAGCAACATCATGTGATTTGAGAGTGAGAACCAATTATATTGTCACCCCGAGAAATAGAGCCAGTCACTCTCTTGATTCATAAGGCAGACCATCTCTATAATGTGGTATTTTTTTCATCAAAAAGATCAAGCATTAATGAAAAGTTTTTTTTTAAAAAAGCTAAAATTCCAAAAGTAGGTAAAGAAGAATCAGAAGTGAACAGGTTGACATTGGCAATGGGCACCTGGTGACTAAGCTGGTGGCAAACAGGTAGAAGGAAGCCGTATGCTAAATGGGAGAGCATCCTCAGTGTTTTTTCTAGTTTCCCATTGTAAAGCATGTGCCTTGCCAGGGGTAGGTTACATATATATTCCCCACCAGTTTCTGTTTTGGGATCCAATGCCTGATTCCTACTTTAGATTCACTAGCTAATAAGTCAGTAAATACACACAGAAAACTACATGTTTTACAGCTGAGAGCTGAGCTGCCTGACTAGAAGGAGAGAGGGGGAGAGGGAGGGAGAGCAGAATGCAGGAAGGGAAATAAGGAGGAAGAGGAGGAGGAAGGAAGAGAGAAGAGAAAAGAGGCACGTGGCATGCTATTACCAAATATCCAACACTTGATTTGAATCGTTTCTTTTCTTGGTCTTTTTTTGATTAAGAAAAAGCAGAACAAGTAAGCACAAAGGTTTCCCCAGCCCACGAGAAGAGCCCACGAGAAGAGCCCACGAGAAGAGCCCACGAGAAGAGCCCACGAGAAGAGCCCACGAGAAGAGCCTGGCCTAAGGAAGCCACTGGTGTGTTTCCAGCTCCCCACTCTCCTTGAATGGTAAGGAGGCCAGGCCTAGGGCAGTTGCTTCAGATCTTTGTGCCTTGGCTCACACGGTGTAAGAAATCCTGGGAGGGATGAAAGGTCACTGTTAATTTATAGTGGTGCTAATGTTTTCCATTCAACACGTGCTATGCAGGCAGATGGCTCCCGAACTTCTTGATTTCTGCTCTATAGCCGCCACAGCGCGAGCCCTGCTTGGCTCAGGATTCCCGGTGGGAGATGTAGAAAGAAGACTTTTCATGCTACTTCTAAAAGCTAAGGGATAATGCCTCAGTGAGAGTCACTTACACAGCTCCTGGGCCCCTTGGTGGCAGCGTATTGTTCTCTTCCCAGTAGGCTGGGGGACAAAAGTTTATCAGGAAGAAAGAAAGAGTGGGAAAAAAAAACCTCAGGGTTAAGTGGAGCTCAAAGGAAATTCAAATATGCTAAAATAAAGTCTTCTCTTGGGCTTTACTTCTGGTCTTTGATTTACATTCTTCTTTTAAAAATATCAGATAATGTTTTCAATAAGGCAATCTTTTTGTTGCTTTCATTAAAACCCAAACCTTTGACTTGAGGGCATTGTTAATAAAGTTAAATATTATGCTTACATTGTTAGCTTAATAGTAAGTGGGAAGGGTGGCTTTGTAATTGTATGACTTTCCTCACTCAAGCCCATTCTTTTAATAAGTTGGCTTTAAAATTCAGCAGATAATGTTAGGGCTCTTCTTAGGGGAACTGCTCATCCACAAGGAAGATCAGCCGACTCAGATCACTTAAAACTGGACAGCTAATGAGTTTGCCCCCCCCCCCCCATGAGTTTATACTATCGTTAAAAACTGGTTAAATGCCACCTAAAGCACGAGGCAGCTAGGTGGACGGAAAGTCAGTTTTCAGGAGACATTTGACAATAGAGTTAAGCCCTTGTATGGAAATAAGTTTTAAGGTAGAGAGAGAGTTGAACTCAGTTACAAAGCATTTAGCAATTGAGGGTTCATAAGATGTTATAATGTTAATAGGGAATTTTAAAAATCTATCGCTTTGCAATTTTTTTGCAGATGTATTTTTAATTATCTGTATATCTGTGTCTTTGCAGAGGTAGGTACCAGAAGAGGCCTGAAGAGTAAGTCTGATCACCTGGAGCTGGAGTTAGAGACTGTTGTAAGATCTTGCAGATCAAACAATGGATAGTCGTCTGGATGAGCAAAACTTTCTCCTGCCTGGCTTTGCAATTTTCTAACCAGCTCTCTCTTTTTACAGAAGAATGCCGGAGAATGCCCTAATGTTTTCTTGCATATCCAACCCTGGGACCTGATCTGATGTCACAGACAGCTGCTACTGTAGGATGCTATCTACTCAGATTGCTAGCCTGAGACATGGTGTAAATTAAACAATGGGAGTCACTCATTGGATAAAGATGCTCCCAAGCAAGAAGATGGCCTAGTTGGCCATCATTGGGAGGAGAGGCCCCTTGGTCATACAGACTTTATATGCCCCAGTACAGGGGAACGCCAGGGCCATTATGTGGGAGGGGGTGGGTAGGGGAGCAGGGCGGGGATGGGGGGAGGGTATGGGGAAATTTCTGGATAACACTTGAAATGTAAATGAAGAAAATATCTAATAAAGAGAAAAAAAATTGAAAAAAAAAAATGCTCCCAAGCCTGATGAGTTCAGTCTCATTGTTAAAGATGAGAGCCAAAACCTGGGCGGTGGTGGTGCACGCTTTTAATCCCAGCACTTGGGAGGCAGAGGCAAGCAGATTTCTGAGTTCGAGGCCAGCATGGTCTACAAAGTGAGCTCCAGGACAGCCAGAGCTGTACAGGGAAACCCTGTCTCGGGAAAAAAAATGAGAGCCTAGTCTTTAAAGGGTGGGAGGGTGTCACAAAATAGAGTTAATGGGTCATAAAGATGCTTAGGATGATCCAGTGGCTTGTGTAGAATATTACAGAGAAATAACTATGGCATTGATTATATATATATAATTTGTGTGTGTGTGTGTGTGTATATATATATATATATATATATATATATATATATATATACACATATGTGTGTAATACTACAGTATTTGTACTATAAAATAATCTGAGCAAATTTATACCTGCAGAGATTGTATTTCTGAAGGGAAGATATGCTGTTTATATCCATTTATACGAACTGATAAAAATAGATAAGAGAGGCTGTGTGAGGCCTTGGGTTTAGCCCCCAGTGTCCCAAAATTTAAAAACAAACAGACAGACAGACAGACAGACAAACAGACAGACAGACAGACAATATAAAAGGGAAAGGGAGACTATTAGGGAAAGAAGTTTAAATGAACAGAAGGATGGGAAGGTAGGATGATGAAGGGATAAGGGGTAAGGGTAGAGATAGGGGTAGGAGTAAGGGTAGGGGTAGGGTGTAGAAATAGTTAAAACTATGGGCGTTTGAAAATCCATATGGAAACCTATTAGTTTATAAGCTCCATATATATATGAATATATGCATATATCTATATACACATATATGAATATATGAAACATATGTGTGTATATATATATTCATGTAGTTTAAATGAACTTAGCACACATAGGGGTAAGTTCATTGCAAAAGCCACAAACTGCCAATGACAGCCCAGTGCCATATGGGGAATACTTCTTCAGTTTTTGATCCTGCCTATCCCAGACATCTCCCCTCCCCTACCATCAAACAATCCAGGCTGTTGCTGCTGCACTGACCAGGCACCAAACCTTCATGGTAAGTTTCCAGTGTTGAAGACACTACCTCTTCTGGTCAGGGAGCTTTTCAACTGGAAAGCTCAAGTTGGTACTGACCGGGAGCTTCTTCTTTGCTACCTGGGTTTCACAGCACCTGAAGGTGCCATGCAGTCTGCTGAATGGATGGGAGGATGGTCACGAACCATGTTATCTCGCTGTAGATGCTGTGAGCTACAATCACAACCATGTAAAATATGTTCATGACTATAATAGTGGCATAATTGTTTTAGGAGTAACCAACCACTTTCTGATTATATCTAAGGTTCATTCCACAGGAGGAAACCCATGTCCAGAGCTCTAAATCTGTCAAACAACTCATTGGTGGGGAGCTAAATAAACCCTAACAATAAACCTACCGGTATTATTTTTTAATTAGACATAGTACCAAAGTGCCTTCTAAATTTATCTTTCTATACCTACAGACTAACACAGCATTCAAACATCAAAGAATTTTCTTTATTCATGATGGCAGTTGACATTGAACCTTCCTACTGATCAAAGTACAGAGATTAAGTACCTGTGGTTCATACACACACACACACACACACACACACACACACACACACACTCACTCACACACAAATAGCTATTTAGGTCATACCCCTTTCCCCCAATGCTCATACAACTGCAGAAATGGGAAAGAAAGATTTTAAGAACAAAAGCAACATCCTTTGGCCATGATGGTGACATTATATGCATGAAGTTGGCGCAACTGTGGTTGCCTACACAAGATCAATATACTTAGCATTGAAGCATGGAAGAGTGGGGCACTCAAGCTGAGGATCTAATAATAAGTTGATACGTGGTGGCTATACAAAAGTCTCGATATTAATAAAAATATTATATCTAAAAACTGGCAGCACTGTTCTGTAATGAAGATTACTAGTCAGCTATGTACATACGTTCCTTTATTAACAATATGGCAGAATTAAGCTGGGCAGACATGCTTACAGATAGTTACATATTCCAAGTTCTCAGAAATGGGAGGGAGACAGTCTTCTTACTTAAAGAGACTGTCAGGACTCCGAGGTTCCTTGTCATTTTGCTGAAAGATCCAGTGGAAACGCCACAGTATCCTACAGGAAACTGCTATGTGCTGAGATTGACACGGCCCATGAATAAGTTTTAAATCACTGAACTCAGGAATCTTGTGAGAAGCATCCGAAATCTATTTAACTGCTATTGGGGAAAGATAGTGCAGCAGTTACTCAAGATACGTATAAGTGAGAAATTGTATCAAGCAAAGTTATGACAAATTTGAATAGAATTTACATGTGTCTGCTGGCTCCAAAAAGGAAAAAAAAATGACCATTTTTTATTCAATGAACACCTTTGCCAAAAAAGATTTTTAACATAATTCTAATCACACACAGTGTTGCTTTTAACAACTAGAATTAAGGAAGAGGCTTTTCCACTTATCCATTCAGATCAACATTTACTGGTATCAGCACCATAATTACAAGGGGAAAATAGGGCTATAAATGTATCCACCTCCATCATTATAGCCATGCTCAGATCAATCCCATGAGTGAAACAGACAAGGCTTTAAAGTCACTTCAAGTCTGGGATGGAGAGCAAGGGTACAGTATGTGCTTAGCATGCACAAGACCCTGGGTACAAGACCCATAACAAAACCAAATAAATAAGAAGAGCGGATAGCTTTCCACTATGTTTGCAATGTTTTTAATTGAAATGCTATAGCCTATGAGAAAGGCAGAGGTCATTAATACTCTTATTAGTATTTCCTTTTCCAATTTTATTGGCTACTGACCAGGAGCTAGAGAAGTGAGACAGAGGAGAGGTGAATGAATGGAACAAGTTTGGAAAAAAAATGACGGATGAGTCACATAACCTATTGATAAAGGAATTTGTCTCCACAAGTCTGAAGGTGTATATTTTCCATCAAAAAAATTAATCTTAGCTATAGACTTTGATGTCATTTTCAATGGCATGTAAATAAGAAAAAGGAGGGCCACAGAGCTTCTACAAAAGAATTATTAAATTCGTCATTAAGCAGTATGTGTGGATGAATGTGTATCTATGTGTGTCTTAGTCAGGGTTTCTATTCCTGAACAAACACCATAATCAACAAGCAAGTTGGGGAGGAAAGAGTTTATTCAGCTTACACTTCGACATTGCTGTTCATCACCAAAGGAAGTCAGGACTGGAACTCAAGCAGGTCAGGAAGCAGGAGCTGATGCACAGTTCGTGGAGGGATGTTACTTTCTGACTTGCTTCCTCTGGCTTGCTCAGCTTGCTTTCTAATAGAACCCAAGACTACCAGTGCAGGGATGGCACCACCCACAAGGGGCCTTTCCCCCTTGATCACAATTGAGAAAATGCCCCACAGATAGATCTCATGGAGGCACCTCCCCAAACTGAAGCTCCTTTCTCTGTGATAACTCTAGCCTGTGTCAAGTTGACACACAAAACCAGCCAGCACAATGTGTATACCTGTTTATGTCTCTGTTAAAATGTATGCACATGTTGTATGTGTAGCGGTGAGGTGATATTGATTTATTTTATTATAAGTAGAATAGGTTTTTTAAACTGCTTATCTTACCATTGTAAGATCGAAATTTATAGTTTTAATAATTTAAATATACTTTATAGTTAAGTCGCAACTGAACTATGCATATGGACATTTATCTTGAGTCCTTGAAAAACAGAAGCTAAAACTGCATAAATTCCTCAGTGGTTAAGGCATTTTCCCTGAGAGCATGAGGATGGGCTTTCAGATCCCAGCTTCCCAAATAAAAGCTGAAGGGGAGTTGGCGGATGCTTACATGTTATCCCAGAGCTGAAGGAGGCATAGAGAGGGCATTCCTTGGGCAAGCTGGCTACATAGAGTGGATGAACATGCAAACTCCATGTTCAGCAAAAGACCGTGACATAGGAAATACAGACTTAGATTATAGCAGAGATCTGATATCAGCCTCTGAACTTCACACACTCACATGCACACATGTACACACCCACACATGCTAACCAATAATTTACCTAATAAATTGATATTTCCCATAAATTGTGATGTCTAGCTTAATTCAAATATTAAATCAAAATGTGTTTTCCAATATAGTGTTATTACCTTAATTCTCGATTTAAAACTTTGATTTCTCAATTAAATGATCCAGTAACACCAAGCTAATTAAATTATAAACGTTTAGGCTGGTTTGCCAAAGGTAATGAAGGGGCTAGAATTAGTCAATAAACAAGCGCACATGTCTACTCCATACTTTAAGAGCTTGACCTTGCATTTGATTGACTTCAGCAACATTTCATATTAGATGCCCCGAAACACTGCAGACTGCTAAAACATGGAAACACAACCCTTCTCAGTGCTCTTAAACCAAATGAGTTTTCTCCATATAAGAGCCTGGCAAATTAGCCATCATTAAGCAATTTATTTGTGCTAAGCACTACTCATACAGAAATAATCTCATTCATAGGTTCTATTAGAGAATTCCACTGTATTCATTAAATACTATATTATCTTATTTAATTCTTAGACAAATTTATGAATGAGATATTACAATAATCTATATTCCAATATAAAGTATTATGAAACTAGATCATCCCTGTATGAGACAACATACAGAGAGTGTCAGATGGAAACGTGCACAAATAGCTCAAGATCTGTTCTGCTAACAGAGTACATATGAGGCTTTATCACAGGTGCTGCTTGGTGATCTATTCCCTTCAACCCGCAAATGACCATCGGCCATCATGGAGTAGAAACTGCAGGGCAACCTACAGAATGTTTGACTCTAGAGTCAGGCCAATAAACCAAGAAACATATTATGGCTCTATGGTGATAGAACAGACGTGTTAGCACCCCAAAATATAAGGAAGGGAGGAATGACTACCAGTCCCTGCCTTTAAGTCTACCCATCATACCTCTCAGCTGCTTATACATTTTAAAAGAGATGAGGATTAAAGTCCACACTCCATTGATGCAGCATTTAGGGGTCACCCAGGCTGAGTGGGACTTTTTGCTGATGCAATTGCTTTTGAGTCACCCGTGCCTCTATTGTGTAGCCTCTCGCCCTAATGCTGCAAAGGAGCCCAACAAAGTCATCAGCTCTCCAATGTGGACCCAGAAGACTTCTTTGTTCTATTGTCTATGCCTCATCTAGAATGACCTGGAAGACTTCTTTGTTCTATTGTCTATGCCTAATCTAGAATGACCTGGAAGACTTCTTCGTTCTATTGTCTATGCCTCATCTAGAATGACCTGGAAGACTTCTTCGTTCTATTGTCTATGCCTCATCTAGAATGACCTGGAAGACTTCTTCGTTCTATTGTCTATGCCTCATCTAGAATGACCTGGAAGACTTCTTTGTTCTATTGTCTATGCCTCATCTAGAATGACAGACATTCCCATCTCCCCAGAAGTAAAAGAAAAAGAAAAGAAAAAAAGAAAAGAAAGGATTAATTTACATTCTTGTATATGTTGACCAACAGTTGAACCAGCACCATTTCTGTTGTTTATGTTCTTGCCCTTGCCCTTGCCTCTTGGTTATCTCTGGTGTTAGATGGTGTTGCTGTCTCTGACTGTGTCTTGTCTCTCCTGCAAGCCTGTGGGTCAGTACTCCTGGGAGACCAGTTCTCCCAGGGAGGAATTTGGGTATGGAGAGCTGTGGCACAGGGTCAGCTCTGGTGTGCCGACTGAAACCAGAAGGATCCTGTCCCTGTCTGCTCCTTGGTTCCTGTGTCCTGATGGCTCTGGGCAGGTCTCTCTTGGGCCAGGAATTTGAGCAGAAGTGGTGGTTTTACCTGTGCTCACAGGCATGTCGGCAGTCTTGGGAAACCAGCTGTCTCCTGGCAGTATTTGAATATGGAGTCCTGTGGCATAGGATCAGCTCTGGGCAGAGATGGAAACTAGAAAGATCAGCAACAGTTATTTGGGGGCAAGCTTGATCTTCTTTTGCAGCAGTTCAATCCTGTAGCAAACACCAAATATAATTTAGCAGCTGCAGGCCAGTCTTCTAGGCAAACAGGCACCAGACACAAATCGGCAGCTAAAGTCTAGTCCTTTCAGCGAGCAGACACCAGGTAGCTAGCTGTAGCTCAATCCTGAAGAAACTACTAGGATAGGAAACCAGTCTGAGGCAAGGCCACAGAAGTGGCAAGCTGCCACAGGAACCTCAAGAGCAGTTTTTGGGCAAGTTTCTCTCAATGATGGCATTATCACAAGTTGAACTCAATAACACTATGTAAAGCGAACCAATATATGCATGTTGGTAGAGAAGAATAATGAAGCCATGCAAACAAACCAAGGCTTAGTCCTCGTCTCCCACTGTCTATGGGGTCATATTTATAGTCCTTCATCAAGTGTCCTTTCAAGTGTTTGTTATAGCCAAGCATCCTTTCACCTGTGCCTGCTTCAGGAAACAGTCTTTCACGTGTTTGTTTTAGCAAGATACTCTTTCACCTGTGTGCCCCAGCAAAACATCATCTTACATAACTAACTTTCCAAATTAGAACTGTCCACTTCAGGTATGAGTCTCAAATGCCCTTGGCCAACAAAGTCCTCACTCTGCAGGTCATTTATTTGATGCCCGCCCTTCTCCTGCATTTGGACATCACAGGCTTTCTCTCTACACTCTCATTATATGACACACACCTCACAGTAGCACGGTTTCTTCCTCCACCACTGGTTTCTTTCATTTGTGACTGTTAATAAGTCTACCTGATTCTCCTGTCTCAGTCTCTATCTCTATAGTTGTGGAGATTCAAGGTCAGTCCTTACTTTCCACTAGACCTTCGGCTCTTATAAACTCTAAGACTTCAGTAGCTTAGTGCAAATGAACAAATCACTTCTTTTCAAGTTCAGTTAACTCTTACACTTGAGAGAGACTGAAATCATATTTATTTGCAGAAGGTATTTCCCATATGTTTTTTTTTTCTTTGTTGATACCTTTCCTCCACACAAGGGAAGATAAGTTGGTGGCAACCAAATAAATGATAAAATGCTAGGTATACATTTAATTTGGGGCAATGGAATGTTGAACATAATTATATGTATAAGTCTGTACGTCATGTGGAGTCACATGGAGATACATAGCCGACATTGGATGTCTTCCTCCATCTCTCCCCACCTTACCTTTTGAGACAGAGCTCTCACTGAACCTGAAATCCATTGACTTGACTACCCTTGCTGGAGAGAAGCCCAAGAGATCTGTTCTCATCTCTCTGGCACGATGGTTGTACAAGCATGACACAGCAGACAGGTTTCCACATGGAGGCCACGGGTCAGTTCAGTACAGACAGGTTTCCACGTGGAGGCCACGGGTCAGTTCAGTACAGACAGGTTTCCACGTGGAGGCCACAGGTCAGTCAGTCAGTTCAGTGAGTACTTTACTGACTGAGCATGTCCCCAGCAAACACATTCAGTATTTTCAGGACCGAACATTTATACAACTGACTTTCAAATTATCTCTAATGTCGGTGTAGAAGAAAAAAAAACTATGTTTAGGTTAAGTTTAAGTTGGTTCAAGAAGAATGAAAAGAAAAAAAAAAAAAAAAACAGAAAATGTTTCCTTAAAAAAATAAGGTTAGACATCAAAATAATCCATACTTGAATCATGTGGAAATAGTGGGCCCAGAGAGCACATTAGATTGTCTTTAATGACTTGCAATGTCTAAAGGAGAAATTGACAGTATTCACTAGTGGTAGAGGTGAATTTAGAAACAGAGAACCATGAAAGACTCATTTTTTAGCTTTTCTTGAAGCGTATTTCTCAGATTCTGAATCCCAGTCGGAGCCTCTGTAAAAGGACAGATGACAATCAAGCAAGTTCCTGGCAAGGGGGTCAAAATGTGCTATTAGTGCAGTAATCATTCTAAAAAATCTCTCAATAAGGAAAAAATTACAATTGTTTACACAAATGTTTCCCTAACTGTTTGACCTTTGACTAATCCCATCTTTTATAATCCCTTTAACTCTTTTCATATGGGAATATTTAGGGAAACTTTGCAGTACAGCGGGGTTACCAACTTTTTTCTGTAAAGGCCGAAGAGGAAACACTTTAGATTTGGCAGGTCACACGGTCACTAGCAACTATGTAACTTCGTGTGCAAGTCATCTAAACAGAGTAGCCTTAAGAAGGGGAAATGATGGGACCCGAGTCACTGCTGATAGAAACACAGCAGAGCAGAGTTCGTCTGCGAGGCACAGATGGTGACCCTACGAGGGAGATAGAATTCTCCCAGAAACAGAAGCCCAAAAATCACATTTTCCCCAGGGAGTATAGCCTCCAAGTTTCTTCAAGGAGCCACACCCATGAGAAGTATCTTTGAATTTTATTATGAACAAAAAAGCCCTCAGCAGTCTGTGTTCTGGCTTTCTCAGTGGTGCTAAGGAAGCAAGGAGACACAGAAGATGCCTGCAGCTTTCCGTGTGAACCGAGAATCATCTTCAAGATCACCAGTTGACCTAGGGTGTTGTTCCTCAGAAATCAAATAGTTACTCTCAATGTGCATTTCAGACAGCATGATTTAGTATTGGTTGTCTTAACTCCCACTCAGGAAACAGAGAGCAATGGATGCTGGTTCACAGCTCACTTTCTTCTTTTTATGATGTCTTGTATCTCAGACCATGGAATGATACTGCCTCCAGTTAGGCTACCTTCATTAACCAGACCTAGATAATCCCTCACAGACACGTGTTTCCATGGAGCTTCTAGTTCCAAGATTCACGAGCATAGTGCAAATATCTATTATACTTGTTACAGTGTTGAAAAGAAGGTATTTATCCACTTCATTTGAAGTAGTAATTATGCAAGCTGTAATGTTATAGTCTCATAAAATGATAGAGTATTCTGTTCGGGTATCTAAATTCAAGGGATAAATTAAAATTGTCTCTTCACATCTACCTAGTGGTGCCCATTGCAACAAAGCTCTCATTAAGACAATCCCATCACCTCAGGGAGATGCCCTCAGGTGGTTAAAGCATAAAACAGTGTGAGGAACACAGCATTTCCCGCTCTGCAGTGCCTTCTTTGCTCTCATTATGTTGTTTAGAAACTCAGATGCCTTGTCAAATTAGCAAAAATATTAGGAAGTATTACAGTCCTGGCTCCCAACATTAGTTTTGATCATTAAGCTCATTTCTTTGCTCCTCTGGAGGCTCAAAAGACCTTTGGCAATTCTATGAAATGATCTCTTATTTTCCTCAGTAAATGTCATTTTCTTAATCTAGTAATTAATAAGAAACAAAGTCCCGTTTGCTCAGTGAGTGTCTCCCACTTGCATTCTGTGCTGTGGACCTACCATTTACCATTTTATTTTTGTCAAAAAAATGAGGTTATTATTATGGGTAACATTTTATTGGACTGCTTGATCCTTGGTTAAAGTTTGTGGGTTTCTATTACCCTCCCTACAAAGATCAACCAACTTCTATTTTTGATACAGTATTTTTATATTTGTTGAGAATGTCACACATGCACCCAATTCATTTTAATCATATTAATCTACTCCCCCATGATCCACCACAGAGCCCCCACCTGCATACAACATAGTTTAAAGCCCCGCCCCACTCTCAGTAACCCAGGAAATGCAATTTGCGCTGGTCATACACCATGAGTGGGGATCCTCGCACTGGAGGTTGGTGGATCTACTCTGGACCACACTGGAAGTTCCACAGCTAGTAGTAGGGACACATAATGCCTCCCCATCTTCCACGTTGGAGTGCTGAGTAGACTGATGTGGTATGCAGGCTCCTGGGAGCGCCTGCAGTCCAAATGGTTAATGAAAGTTGCTATTATTTGCAATAACAAAGTGATAGAGCCACTTGGATATGACCCTGGCTCCTAAATTAATACTATGCTCACAGGAAAATGTGTGATACAAAACAAAACAAGATTTCTCAGTTTTTCATAGAAATCAAATTTCTCGTGAACCACTTGGGTTACAAGTTTGTAGTGAATCACCATGATTTCATCATGACAAAAATTCAATAAACAGAAGATTTTCTTGATTACTCAAAATTTAGGCGTAAGTGATGACAGCTAAATTCATCCACAACAGATTTTTAAGCATTTTTTTTCATAGAATTCAGTATTTCAATGAACTGTTTTTTTCTTCAGATAATCTTGTCAATGGAAAGCCTTTCCTTCTATGGTTTAATGTACCATTCTGTGATTCATTCATTCTCTCTCTCTCTCTCTCTCTCTCTCTCTCTCTCTCTCTGTCCCTTCACCCTTATTTTTACCTTGATCTCATTGTATGGCCCAAGCATGGTGAATGGTAAACCTATTGACTGCTATTTAAACCTCCCATGCTGGATCAAAGGCATATCGCCTACTGCCTATGTACCAGGCTTTGCCTGTGGACGAGAGAGGTTATTATGGGACAGGTAGTCATTACTCTCGTGGGGCTTACAGTTAGAGAAGAAATGCATAGGCAAGGAGGATCGTTATAAGTTGTTTAAAGAAAAAAGGCACCACAAGAGGGCAAGGAGCTGAGTCAGCAGGTCAGAAACAGCATTACAACTGGGCCTGCAGAAAGGAAGGGACCAGGAATGTGTATCCCTCTTACTAAAAGGGGATTTGAACTTGCTCTATCACAAACCTTAAAAAGCCAGTAGAGTTGTAGCACAGAGCCCTGGCCTAAGGTGATAGAAGAGGAACAGTCTGTGCACAGTCCATACTCTGTATCTAATTCCCTCAAAGTCAGCTCATAAATGTCTGGCTTCTTAACAGTGTCCAATAGGGTGTTATAAATCAGCATTCAGCTCTATTGATGATTATATATCTGTGTCTCTAGGAGATACAGAGAACGAAGAAGTGCCTTGTGTGTATGCTGGGCAAGTGTCTGCCTAAAATGAATGCCTGTACAATGTAACCCCTCCTAATTATAAATGACCCCATTAATCACCACTCACAGCTTTCCCTCCCATTAACTCACTACAAAATTGCAAATCTTCGCAGGTAAGAAAAAATGAATCCTCTCTCCCTATGTACATATGTGTGGCCTCAGGAAAATTTTTTTAGAGAGCTTCTTATTCACTGAATGTTCTACCTAACTTCCTACATTCTTTGTCTCATTGCAACTGAACTTCACTTTTAAAAATACTATTTTTATTTTATATTATAAAAATGAATGATTTGTTTCCCTGTATGTCTGTGCACTATTTTATGCCTGGTGTTCACAGAAGCCAAAGAAAGCAGCAAATACCCTGGAACTGGAGTTACAGATGTAGGGCACAATGTGAGTGCTGGGAATTTAGCCTAGGTTCTCTGCAAGAGCAGTCAGTGCTCTTAACCACAGAGCCATCTTTCTAGCCCCTAACTGTTTACATTTTAGTTTCTAGCTATGTACCTTAACAAACCCAGCTGTAGTATATCTGAATTTTGGAGTCAGGTTTGAATAAAAAAAGAAAATCCCCTACTTGTTGAACAAACTTTCCCAGCTCTCTAAGAATATAGTCCAAAATTCTATACACAGTTTCTTCCTGTACATACCTACAACAGGGTTTAATTTTCAAATTAGTCACTAGAAGAGATTAACCATAATAACATAATAAAACACAATAAGCACAACAATACATTATAATGAAAGCTAGCTAGAACATATGAACTATTCATTTCTGGAATTTTCCTTGTAGTATTTTCAGATCTGCATTAACCATGGGCAGCCGACACCATTAAGAATAAAATCGTGGCTACAGTGAACTTTCATGTCTTTCAGAACATGTGTCACATCCTCCCTGTGACTCAGATCCTCCTGTATGACATGAAGGAAGACACAGCGGATCTTTATACCTCGCCTCCTGATCTGCTTTGCCCTTTTGTTGCTGTAATAAATACCATGACAGAAAACAATGTTGCTGGGGTTTGGGGTGAAGGTTTAATTCAGCTTACAGGTGCATCATCCAAGGAAGCAAGACCAGGAACTCAAGCCAGAACCATAGAAGGATAGGGCTTCCTGGCTTGCCCACACTCACAGCCCCCTGGCTTGCTCAAATAGCTTTCTTATACAGCCCAGGTCCGTATGCATATGCATAGTACTGCCCACAGTGGGCTAGGCCCTCCAATACCAATCAGAAATTAAGAAAACTGTCTGACGGGCCAATTTCAAGGAAGCAGTGCTTCAACTTAGGATCCTTTTTCCCTGGAGGCTCTAAGTTTGTCTCAAGTTGACAGCTGGCACTAATATGATCATGAAGATCTTCATTTCACATTATAGACTTCTTGTCAACAGGTTTCAAAGTGTCTCCACTTACATTTACAGCAAAGCTCCCAAAACCAAGCCCAGTGCCCCTGGAATCAGCCTTTCTCTTCCCCTGTACTTGCTCTGACCCGCTCATTGCTCACAGTGCCACTACCGGTTTCTTAGGCAGGCTCAGGGGATTCTCCACAGGCTCTGCTTCTGTCTCCTTCTCTTTCAACCAGCAACATTCCTCCAGCCACCTTTCAGACCTCCCCAGATGGCCTTTCCATGGCTGTGGTGACCCCAGTCCTTTCGGCAGCCTGAGTGGCCACCCGTCTTAGAAACACTGCAAGCTCATGGCGGTCCCTTCAGGCACACAAAGTTGCGGTCCAGTTAGATTAGAGAGGCCAACAAGAGCTTTTAAAAATCAAGCCTAATGGTGCCATTGCCCTGCTTAAAAGCCATGATGACTCCCCGAAGCTTTGGAGACACAGTTCAAACTCATCAGTTTAGTTAGAGACCCTGCGCCCGAGCCAGCTCACTACCCATAACAGCGCCCTTCATACCCATTCAAGGAGCTTCCAGGGCCTAATAAACATCTACTGTGCAAACCCTCCCAGCCAGGAACTAGACATGGCTGCTTGCTGGGCCGGCAGATCTGTCTAGTTCGCTCTCTTGCTCTCTACAGAGGAAAGTCGTCTAAGCAGACTGCTTTTGCTGCTCAGGGTAGCTCACAGTAGGGGATCCTCTCACCCTCCTCCAGTCAAAGGTTCTCCTAATGCTTCAGTGAACCCTCAGCAAGCAACTGGGCTTCTCCAAGCCTGAGAGAAGCATGGAATTTTCTCGGGTTTTGTGGTGCTGGGATTTAACCCTCGGGTCTTACAGATGTTTAGACAGTGCTCTGCTACTAGACAGTCACCTCTAGAAACTGAAGTGATTCCTATGTTCCCTTCATGGGGAATACTCACTGCTCCACAAGCAGTTCAGCCATTCCCTACCTACATCATTATCCCCTTAGCCCTGATATACCTGCTCTCGCCAACTGGCCCAAAGTCCATTGTCCAACAGAAGCCAAAATTGGCTTACTCGGCCCACTGCTCTGAGTTTCGGCTCTTTGAAAGATTTTAGTGACTCCCTTTCTTAGATAGGGTTTGACTGCTGTGAAGACACCATGACCAAGGCTCGTCTTATAAAAGACAACATTTAATTGGGGCTGGCTTACAGGTTCAGAGGTTCAGTCCATTATCATTAAGGCGGGAGCATGGCAGCATCCAGGCAGGCATAGCGCAGGCAGAGCCTAGTCCAACATCTTCATCTGAAGGCTGCTAGCAGAATACTCATTTCCAGGCACCTAGGATGAGGGTCTTAAAGCCCAAGCCCACAGTGACACACCTACTCCAACAAGGCCACACCTCCAAATAGTGCCACTCCCTGGGTCAAGCCTATACAAACCACTCCCTGCTCTTGGCTGTAACTTGAAACCTTTCTCCTGTCTTCTTGGTCTTCCTTACAAACTTAACCCCATGTCTATTGTTGGAAAGTTCTTTTCTTTCCCTTCTGTCCCGACAGTCAGGTCTCCCAAGGTCAGAAACATGTTCTCATCTTTGTACCCCTGTGCCTAGGAGAGTGTGTACATAGCATGATTGCCTATTGGGTGGCTTTTCCATGAACCAAGGAACAAATTAATCTCATAGTCCTGAAACAAACTGCATAAATTCTATTTTGAAACATTTTAGATGCCGTAGAAATAGCATTTGACAATAATACATGAGCTTAGCTCCAAATACGTGTTAATATTAGTAGTCTTAAACTAGACATAGCCCAAAATATCTCTAAGAACAACATGGTATCCTTCCCCTTTTAACTTACACTTATAATGTATTGACTCCTTAAAAATTGAAATCAATGCCCAGCTATCTCCGTCTCTAAAAGGCCGGGATGATGAGGCAGGGAGTCTCAGCAGAGGTTGCCCACCAGCAGAATTATGTTGTATATTTGATGTGGATAGATTCCCATCAGGGAATAAAATAAGATGCTCTCATTCTCCCTTGCTGTGCATCCATGAGGCTCTTAGGAAGGAATATTCGCATTGCAACTTTCTGAGTAAGTTAGCTCCCGTAGTGTTTTTAATTGTGCCATTTATACCTGACACCATTATCTCTATGACTAAACACTCTATTGCTGAACATAGATAGTTATTGGATATATTATTAAAACCGGGAGAGATGAATGTATGGAATATGAGCGCTAATATTATTTTCCTGATTTAGCACTTTGTAATTCTAAGCCTCAACACACACACACACACACACACACACACACGCATACACACATGCATACACACACACACACACACACACACATACGCATACACACATGCATACACACACACACACACACACACACACACACATACACACAGAGTAGCTATATTTAAATCATTCACAATGAGTCATGTTTGTAATAGCCGGTATTTACTAAGTAGTGACTGTGTGTTCTAGGAACTTGACGTACATTTCAGTGTTTAGACTTTGTAACAATACTGAGAAGAAAAAATTGTTATGCACCACCCACTTTTTTTCAGATGAAGAAACAGGCACAAAATGATAAATAGCCCAAGGTCACACAGCTAGCAAATGATAGAGCCTTCCAGAAAACCTAGTCACTCTAGTAGTACATGACTCTGCTATTCATCTCTCTGTAGTTTTGTATCCATATATATCTTAATATAAAACAAAGATTTGCATGACTCTACCGATAAAAGTCTTAAAAAATACAAAACAGAAAAATTCTGTCCTCATAAATAGAAGAAACTACATGTATTAGAGAATTCAGTAACACTCAGATACTCATATATTTCACAAAAGCTATGTATTTATCTCGTATCTCTCCCAGCAAATGGGGTTAAATTTAACACTGACAACAATGGCACATCGTGACAAGTGACAGTATGGAAGGTAGAGGGTTTTGTGAATATATACCTACAAAATAGAACCTATCAATAAGATTCTAGAAGCAGATGAGGCACCGTAATAAACACTTTGTGTGCAGTGGTCCATTTAACCCTCATTTATGTGCACTTGAAACGATGGTCTCCTTTCTGCTGCTATTTAGAGCCGGGATTTTCCCAAGGTCGCATGGCAGTGGTCCAAACACAAACGGGTGGTTGCAATCTCAAGGTTAAGTTAAAGTCCTTTAAAGGAGTTTCTGACTGCTGAGAGACCACGAGCGGGTGCCAAGTGGCCACAGGGCACTCCAGTTTGTGAACTTCACGTCCTTATTAGTCTTCGATTCTATGCATATGAATCTAAGGCAACCACACTTCTAATTGTCTGGATAGTAACATGGGACGGAAACAAAGCCACAAATCTGATGTCATTCTGAAAATGAGGCTCTGTTGCCATTTTAATTTACTTTTCAATTGTTAACGAAAGAACATCACACAGCCCTGGCTTTCATAAGAAATCTTAAAGTAACTTCCCGGAGAGACTGGCAGGGCATCCCCTTACTGTATCCGTGCACACCACACCACATGATCCCAAGGATCAAAAGAGTCTATCAGCATCCTAATACCACAAACAAAACCAGTGGAATAGCTGCTAGCCAACTGTATAATTTGAGCCAGGCATGAGGGTATACACCTTTGATCCCAGAACTTTGGAGGCAGGGTTTGGCAGATATCTGTGAGTCCAAGGCCAGCCTGGTCTCCAGAATGAGTCCAAGGCCAGACTTGTCTCAATAAAGTAAGATAAAATGAATAAAATAAAATGAAACAAAGTAACAACAAATTATAAAAGATACCTCTTACAAATAAACTAAAAATGTTCCCTCTATTGCTATAGCAAAATCAGAATCATACTGAGTGAATTGTAATGAAGTCACACAAATTTATACTTAACAAAAAGCAGGATTAGAAAGAATAGAAACTGTCCTCGAGCCCAGACCACACAGCAAGAAGTATACTCTGACAATTTATTGAAGAAATGAATGAGGCCGACAATTCCACCTCAGGCTGCCTTCCACTAAATGGCAACATTACTATGAACTATAGTATAATTAGTATAAAGAAATAGCTAGTTAAAACCTGCAAATATTAGCATTTGAAAAATGGCAACTTTGGGCTGGGGACACTCAGTGGTTAGGAGGACTGGCTGCTCTTCTAGAGGACCTTAGCTCGGTCCCCACCACCCACATCGCAGGTCACAATAATCCATAGCTAATTACTGTGAACTCTGCACACACCAGGCACAGATCTGGTGCACATTGGTATAGCAGGTAAAACAAGCAAATAAATAAACAAATAAACAGATAAATAAAAACATAACTAAATAAATCTAATAATAAATTTTAAAACTAACAACTTACCACCCTAAAATAACCTTCAACCATATTGGGCATCTGATTAGCATTTTTCTGGCTAAATTGTGGACCCATTTGCAAGTAGTTACGGTGCCTTTTACTAAGCCCAGAGTTCAAATCCTACAGTGTTTCTTTCAGCCAAGAGAATTGAAAGAACTACCGGCATTACAAAAATGAAGGCTGACCCTCACTTCCTTCTGCTCAGATTGACTTCCAATCATTCCACATTAAGAAAAGCATGTTTTCTAGTTTGTAAAATCTGGCCAAAAAACTACTCAACAATTTTTGTCATTTTTCTAAAAAAGAATACAAAAAGTTTAATTTCTTTTAGGGAACATTACTAAGCAGCCGAGACACCACTGAGCACACCATTCAGCTCAGCTGCAGCTCCCTGAACTGGACAGCGCTCATTAGTTCGTCTCTTTGTTATGGAATACTGCGGTCACTAGCTATTTGGCCAGATTTTACAAGCCAGAAAACATGCTTTTCTTAATGTGGAATGATTGGAAGTCAATCTGAGCAGAAACAAGTAATGACGCTAACCTGAAAAATTAGGGTCAGCCTTCATTATTGGAATGTGGGCAGCTCTCTCAGAACTCTGTCGTAGAATGGCCAATATCATCATTCTGTTTTGTACTTGGCTTCTGTGTCAATCTAATTAAACATCACACAACAAGACATGGGTTAATGGTATGTTGACCCCATTTCTAATTATTTTCCTTTAGTTTGATATATATATATATATATATATATATATATATATATATATATATATATATATAT